>LPNX010599471.1:66958-76314 GCA_001517045.1 Pseudotsuga menziesii | reverse complement strand
GCACATTGATCATGGCAGCAGATCAAAAGTTGCTGGACTTGGCTGGAAGTCTCCTTCAAATGATTTCCAAGACCCAAGAGAATCTTAGGGAGATGCTCAAGATACAGAGAAGGCAAAATGAAATGAACCACCAGATTTTGCAAGACTCTATTGGTTTGCAAAGGGAGATGAAAAGCCTTCTGGGAGCAATCGGCGAAGGAAAGGAGGGTGGATCAGTGATAGGAAATTCATCCAAGCAACCCGATAAGAAACGGTCCAGGCCTGAAGGCTCAAAGGAAATTGAGCAGGTAAAGATGAAGCAACTAGTGAAATGCTGGGAATGCGGAGGACATCATTTACGTCGGGACTGCCCAACGAGGGAACATGATGAGGGAAATAGCCGCAAAGTTCCTAGACTTCGGGATAAGTTGGAAGCTAGGAACCAGCAGAAGAAGTTCATGGAAGCCGAGGGGCTTGGTCTCGAACGTTCAAAGTGAATGATTGAACGTGGGACAGATCTGCAAAATTTTGAAATTTTGATGTGCAATTGTATATGTATTCCTATGTATTGGAAAACCGAGGACGGTGTTATTCCAAGGGGGAGGGGAATGTCACACCCCGGTTTTGACCCTGTTTGCATGATGTATATAATGTAATTAATTGTGGTGAGGAGCTAAAGGAAAAAGGCCCACCATCGATTTGGTTGTGTATGTTTCGGCAATAGGGGTAGTTGCCGATGGTATATCGTGCTATTAGGCACATTATGGTAAAGCATCATGTAAATATGCACATCAAATAAAATAAACCACAACTAGATACGGTAGTGCAATGTTAAAAATGAAAAGGGCATGATTCCAAAGGATAAGGGGTGGGGGATGTCAAACCTTGGTCTATGGGGGGAAAACCCATATGTTGCCACCTTGTTTTGATTTTCCATCTTCCTCGTCTCATCCAACCTCTTTAATGTCTATTTTTTTTAGTTGGGGCAGTTATTGCTGAGTGGAGGTGGTTGTGGCAGGACTATCCATCCTTGCCCATGTGCCCACTCCACCAGTGGATTCTTCCTCTTCACGTCGTATGGGGGCAGAGGAAGCATTCACTCTCCACTCCCTCCAATGCTAGGCAATTCTCGTTGTGTTTTTTCATCTTCCTCATGCAGAGGGGAAGCCTGTTCATCCACGCGCATAGGGGAGCTGTTCACGCTCACAAAGGGACATGCAGGCAGAGGTTAGTTCATTTTCCTCGTGGGATGATATGTGGGTTTGGCGTCGTTGTTGCTCACGTAGCAGGCTGGGATCTATTTGGCCACTATCGCCCATGATCTTTCCTGTGGAGAGCCATCTCTTACGCTCAGGGACTGTGTTGCAGCCTGTGTAAGTCCTTTCCGCTGTTTAGTTGTCCAGGACGGACTACTGTCTTTCCTCATGCTGTAATTTTCGTTGTTGATTGTATATGTCGTTACATTTGGGGTCTGGTGCAAGTTTCCCTCATGCACAGACCGTTGGAGTTGTTTTTCGATGGTTGTGAGCCATGCTCACTGATTATGTTTTGGGACTGTGTAAAGTTGCCCATTGTGGCCGTGTATGCTATCTGTTGTGGTCAGCGTCTGTATTTTCCTCTATCCACGCTAGGAGTTGGATTCTCCTTGTTTTAAGACTGTGGATTGTTGCCATCACTCTTTTTGAGTTGTGGCTATTGTTGAACCCTGGTTTGGGTTGCTGTTGAGTTGTTTTGGCCACGCTAGGGCCAAGAACAACTCTGAGTTGTCTTGTGGACTGAACGATGTTTTGCTTTTGTTTGGGACTGTCACCCAGTTGTTTTGCCTTCTTCACAGAGATGTGAAGGGTTTTTTTGCTGCGGTATGCAGTGGGTGGTCATCGGACTATCGTGAGTGGAATGTGGAGGCTGGGAATGCTTGAGAAGGCTGGTGTTGTGGCCACCAGCTTAGCATTAGCCTTTCCTAGCTCATTGATGACCTGGTGAATCCCAACGGTGATGGTTCGCTGCTTTGTGAACCTTGGCTATGTGTAAGCCTGCATTGACCCTTAATCCTTGAGGAATCATGCCTAGCTCGGGGGTGGCAGTGTTGCTGAAAGATTGATGAGCACGCTGGCCTATGGTTGGGTGGAACGTTGCAGTGACGTAGCTGGTTGCGGGGTGAACTCTTCATCAAAGATAAGTGCTGCTGCTATTTCATCTCTGCAACTAATTTACTATTTCATAAATTATGATGAACATGTTAAATGCTGGAATGTGTGTGTTGCTTCCGCTGAATGTTGATGAATGATGCATCCTTGTATGATGGATCATGCATCTGGTTATCCTTGTATGCATTATGATAAGCTTTTAATTTCAGCATCGTTGACTGTTTATGTTCATGGGGCTGTTTGTTTGCCCAAAATGCATTAGTGTTTGGTGTTGGTTGCGTCCTCTTCGCCGGTCGAAGGGTCGGGGACGTGACAATGTGTAATATATACCATATCATACCCTACAATACCCTATTATACTAACATCATACCATTCTAACATACAATAACATACCCTACAATACCCTATGATACTAACATCATACCATACTAACATACAATAACATACCCTACATCACCCTATGACACTAAAATCATACCATACTAACATACCATACCATTGTAATATACCATACACTAACATCATAACACTAAGTCATTCATGCATGTGTAATATATACCATATCATACCCTACAATACCCTATGATACTAACATCATACCATACTAACATACATCATACCCTACAATACTAACATCATACCCTACAAACCCTAGTTGGTTTTCAATATGTACATACATCCATGTGTTTCTAGTTCCATCTCATAACTTGTAAAGAGGTCACTAAACCATAGTTCCATGTCATAACTTGTTAACCCTAGTGATAGCATGCAAATTGGTGTTCATGAAACCCTAGTTGGTTTCCATTTTGTATATGTCCATGTGTTTCTAGTTCCCTCTCTTAAATTGTAAATTTCTCACTAAACCCTAGTTCCATCTCATTATTTGTCAACCCTAGTTGGCTTCCAAATTCTAGTTCCCTCACTTAACTTGTAAATTACTCACTAAAACCTAGTTCCATCTCATTATTTGTCAACCCTAGTGATAGCATGCAAATTGGTGTTCATGAAAGCCTAGTTGGTTTCTGATTTGTACATGGCCATGTGTTTCTAGTTCCCTCTCTTAACTTGTAAATTTCTTGAAGTAAACACTAGTTCCATCTCATACCTTGTCAACCTTAGTTGGTGCATGCAAATTGGTGTTCATGAAAGCCTAGTTGGTGCATGGAAGTACTGGTGATCATGTGTTTCTATTTCCCTCTCTTAACTTGCAAATTGCTCATGAAACCCTATTTCCATCTCATACCTTGTCAACCCTAGTTGGTGCATGCAAATTGGTGTTCATGAAAGCCTAGTTGGTCCATGCAAGTATTGGTGATCATGTGTTTCTAGTTCCCTCTCTTAACTTGTAAATTGCTCACTAAACCCTAGTTCCATCTCATTATTTTTCAACCCTAGTGATAGCATGCAAATTGGTGTTCATGAAAGCCTAGTTGGTTTCCGATTTGTACATGGCCATGTGTTTCTAGTTCCCTCTCTTAACTTGTAAATTTCTCACTAAACCCTATTTCCATCTCATACCTTGTCAACCCTAGTGATAGCATGCAAATTGGTGTTCATGAAAGCCTAGTTGGTGCATGCAACTATTGGTGATCATGTGTTTCTAGTTCCCTCTCTTAACTTGTAAATTGCTCACTAAACCCTAATCTATCTCATTATTTGCCAACCCTAGTGATAGCATGCAAATTGGTGTTAATGAAAGCCTAGTTGGTTTCCGATTTGTACATGGCCATGTGTTAATTCTAGTTCCCTCTCTTAACTTACAAATTGCTCACTAAACCCTAGTTCCATCTCATACCTTGTCAACCCTAGTTGGTGCATGCAAATTGGTGTTCATGAAAGCCTAGTTGGTGCATGAAAATTGGTGTTCATGAAATCCTAGTTGGTGCATGCAAGTATTGATGATCATGTGTTTCTAGTTCCCTCTCTTAACTTGCAAATTGCTCACTAAACGCTAGTTCCATCTCATACCTTGTCAACCCTAGTTTGTGCATGCAAATTGGTGTTCATGAAAGCCTAGTTGGTGCATGCAAGTATTGGTGATCATGTGTTTCTAGTTCCCTCTCCTAACTTGCAAATTGCTCACTAAACCATAGTTCCATCTCATACCTTGTCAACCCTAGTTGGTCCATTCAAATTGGTGTTCATGAAAGCCTAGTTGGTGCATGCAAGTATTGGTGATCATGTGTTTCTAGTTCTCTTTCCTAACTTCCAAATTGCTCACTAAACCCTAGTTCCATCTCATCATACCTTTTCAACCCTAGTTGGTGCATGCAAATTGGTGTTCATGAAAGCCTAGTTGGCGCATGCAAGTATTGGTGATCATGTGTTTCTAGTTCCCTCTCTTAACTTGTAAATTGCTCACTAAACCCTAGTTCCATCTCATACCTTGTCAACCCTAGTTGGTGCATGCAAATTGGTGTTCATGAAAGCCTAGTTGGTTTCCGATTTGTACATAGCCATGTGTTTATAGTTCCCTCTCTTAACTTGTAAATTGCTCACTAAACCCTATTTCCATCTCATACCTTGTAAACCCTAGTGATAGCATGCAAATTGGTGTTCATGAAATCCTAGTTGGTGCATGCAAGTATTGGTGATCATGTGTTTCTAGTTTTCTCTCTTAACTTGTAAATTTCTCACTAAACCCTAGTTTCATCTAATTATTTGTCAAACCTAGTGATAGCATTCAAATTGGTATTAATGAAAGCCTAGTTGGTTTCCAATTTGTACATGGCCATGTGTTTCTATTTCCCTCTTTTAACTTGCAAATTTCTCACTAAACCCTAGTTCCATCTCATACCTTGTCAACCCTAGTTGGTGCATGCAAATTGGTGTTCATGAAAGCCTAGTTGGTGCATGCAAGTATTGGTGATCATGTGTTTCTAGTTCCCTCTCTTAACTTGCAAATTGCTCACTAAACCCTAGTTCCATCTCAAACCTTGTCAACCCTAGTGATAGCATGCAAAATGGTGTTCATGAAAGCCTAGTTGGTTTCCGATTTGTACATGGCAATGTAATTAAATGTATATTAAACCAAAAACATCAAGAAATGTAAATTTCAACAACTCGAGAGCTTGTTATTTTTCGAACTCTATTTGTTGGTGTCTAAAGACACCATTATTGGCGCCTCCAATGTGCTGTAGATGGTGTTTGTATCCTAGGCACACGAAAGGCTAGACATTAGTAACATCATAAGAAAGAAAAGAGAACCCAACGAAAATGTGTAAACATGATTTATAGATAACTCACCCAAGGTTGTACGATCATGTTTATAGTGTCCAGTATCCTATGAATAATATTATGTCTGTGAATGGTATCTGTCAATCACAAGTTTATTACATTGGGAATAAAGTAAGGATAAATAATTGAAATTGTGCTTCAGAACTCACTTTAAAGGTTAAATAACGCACCTAACAATGCACTCATACAAGTAGGCCATCCAGATCATCTCTGGTGCCAATTGTGTCCATCAATCTTTCGTGCTCTATATGAGGTAGCAAGTATCATACATGTGACCTATTTTTGTGACCAAGTGTGTGCAGCTTGATGTTTATACCAACTACTAGGTTGGTGAAGTGGTATACAATAGCTCTTGGTCTATAATCCTGATATACATACCCACCCTTCCTTTTATGTTGTGCTGCAAGTGTCAAGTACTCCCCTTTTATAACCATCGAGTCGGTTGGGAATTCAATATATTCATCTTCTGTACCAGGTTCGAGAATGGTTTGATTCCCCTCTAAGAAATATGCCAACCAATAGTCAGAACCCCATTCATTATTTTTTGGGGCAACCACTGCATATATCTAACATGTGAAAGGAAATAGGTCGATTTAACAATACATTTTGTAAATAAGGTCTTACATTTCTAATTTCTACATAAATTAAATTCTACATAGGTCTAGTAAACAATACATAAATGCATTTTCTTATTTAGGTACTACTCATGTACCTGCTTGTATGAGATCCGATATGTGATCATAGTCTATAGAAATATGTGTCTGATCATCTTCCAAATGGTCTATTTCATTAACCTCGTTGAAATTGGTGCCAAGTGTCACTCGATCCCATGTATCAATGGTATCCATATCCTCACAATCATCCCCATTAGAGAGAATTTGAGGTGAAAAATGGGCCTCCTAAGAGATGTACTACAAAAATATAATATATACTAAAATATTATGAGTTAGGGGTTTTATGGGGTAGGTATATATGACAACTCACCTCCTACACTACTTTTTATGCACAATATAAATAACCATGGTTGAGTTACTTTTCTAAATTGACTATAAATAAAATTAATAAAATAACTCTACAATGATGTGACTAAGATTCATTGTAAATTCCCAAAAATTTATTGTCCTTTAGCATTTATTTGTCTTGAACTTGTAAATAAAATTAAACAAAAATGAATTTAATTTATATGAATAAACATTTTTTTTCATATAAATATCATTCATGAATTTAATTTAATTTAAAAGGACAAGATTATATATATATATTAGTTTGACATTACGATATTAAATACAATTGAGTGAATATATAATTTAAAATTAAAAAACATAAAAATGACAATATATTATTTTATAAAAAAATGTGAAAAGACATTTTTATGAATTATGAGTACTTTACTTGAAAATGACAATAATATTATTTTATGAGAAAGTGTGAAATGACTTTTATTGTGAGTACTTCACTTTATGACTTAAAAATACTTGTACCACTACCTTGGTTAACTATGGGTTTTCATCCACCATTGAAAATGTGACAAATAAGCATTCTTAACTCATGCAATGCCACCTCAACCATGGGGGATGATGTCATCTACTAGAATGTAATTGGTTGATTTTTATAGTACATTTTGGTCCTTTTGAGGCCCATTTTTTACCTCAAATTCTCTCTAATGATTCATCGATGCTACAAGAACTGCAAAAGAAATCCTTCAATCTTGTCCAAATTTGTAGGGCCGAGTTGTCTGAGCTTCTAATTGAATGAAACTGTCAAGTTCCATGCACTGTGTTCACCCGATGTGTTTGTGATCGGTCCACATTTGCCACCTCCCGCAATATTCTTTGCACTAAGTGTTTCCTTGTTGCTTGTTCTCCCATGACAGATGCACACCATTCGACTATAGATGCAGCATCTTGAAGGTGAGCACCTGTAAACTTCATCTGTTTCCTTCGAAGGGAAGTTTTAAATGCATGCACCAGCACCATCGTGCTCTCCTTTTCCATGACCGGTTTCAAAGTAGTTCCATACATGTGGCACTTTGTATTTTATGTGCAACAAACACAACCATTCAAATACACGTGCATTCTTGAATTGCCAGCACAACCATCTGACCAAATGAAATGACAATAAAATGGTATATCCATAGCTATCACATGATCATAGAATAATTTAAAGCAATGTTGCACGTAATGGATGTCATGGGTCCAGTCGTCACTTATGTAGAAGTGACTTTCTTTCAGTATCACACGTTTCTCTTCATTGCTATCTTGCCCATGTCGATACGTGATATGCACCATTATGTTCACCTGCTTTGAGTGACAATATTGACCTTGAATTTCATTTTGTGGTTGTAGGGTGTAATTTTCCACAAAGTCAACCACTTATAGTATTGTTCCGAGAGGGAAGGTGTCCCGGCATATTCTGAATTGCTCATCTTGCCACCGTGCCATATAAACATGTTGAATGTACTGTTGGATCTTTCCATGAAACTCTGGAATAAAATCACATACTCGCACCTGGTACATCAATATTAATATGTCAATAAACCACATAAAAAAATGTGTACATGAATATTAATATGTCAATATTCAACAATTTTACCTGTGAAGTCACCAATTTAATCTTCCTACTTTCTTTCCCATCATGTAGCTGATATGTCTCATACTGATAGTTCTGCTTCTCGACAATTGCATTCCTGAATGCTTGATCTTCACTTTCATGGATGCAATCAAACCATAATGATAGCCCACCACAATTGTTGCAAGAACCGTCTACACATTTTTTTAAGTAATGTGTCTACCCATCTTGCCTCGGACACATTATCCTATGGATGAAATCTCTGTATGACATTGGTGGTACTGTTCTTGAGCATTCCTACACATGGTTAGGATGCAAAAAATGACGTTTATGTGCAAATGTATGGTAATATAGGTCAAACTCTATGTGGTATCTACAACAACAAGTGTTCCGGATGGTATTGATTCTAACATACCAAGGCTTGCATTTTTCGAAATATCTTTACCCGAGCCTTAGCTCTACGTGGGCAACTTTAAACATCTCGAACAATTGAGTTTGTGTCATGTCAAGATAATGTTTAACATGAGTTTCATTGTTTCTAGAACCCCTACAGCATTTTAACACATCCTTCATGTTAGAAGAAGGCCTAGTGTTATCATGCCAAAACGTTTGCACTAGGCCCTTCATTGCTTCGACTAACTTCATGTCTTTGCGGGGCAACCTACCACTAAATGCCCATAATGTTTCCATTTGTCCCTCTACATCAAGGTTGTCTCTTCTTACTGAATATTTTTTAAGTGTGTTTGGATGTAAAGGCACAATTTGTGATGTGCATTTAAGTAAACGATGTTGTCTTGTGGATCTACATACAATTGATTCAGCCAATACACGATGAGCCACATTACAGTCTTGTGAACGAGTTTTTTTACCAATCGATGTGAATGCGGCAACAAGAGATTTAACAATGTGATTACTTGATTCGATATTCTTCATTGTTGTTATGCCTAAATTTCTTCTAACAGTTGCCATATTTCTATATTTAAGAAAAGCTAAAAACAATTGGCATTTACTGGCTTCGGATTTGTTATCAAAATATTGTTTCATTATTTGAGAACAATGACGAAGGATAGTGCGTTTAGCCACCTTACCTTCCATGGAATTCAATCCGCTCTCGTCCACTTGTATTCATTTAGGAGTTCTCTTTCATTTTGATGCAAAATTTGTTGTCGTTTGAAATGATGGAGTGACGTTTACATCCACTATAGGCTGACAACTTTGATTACGAGATTGAACCACCGACCATGGTTGTTGCTGAGTCACATTTGCATCGGGAGTAACATAATTATTGAACTCTTCACAAGATTGTCCGTTTACTAATGGATCAATAATATCATCTTCCGTATAACCAGCTTCCTTTAATGTTGCATTATCTTCCTCAGTCTCTACGTCAAGTATCTGTTGAGGGGGAATGGGAACTATATGCT
>LPNX010599471.1:4458-61958 GCA_001517045.1 Pseudotsuga menziesii | reverse complement strand
TGGCTCAATAATTTTGGATTGGGCCTAGTTGGTGTTTTTTATGCAAATCTTACTATGAATCCATTGATCAAATTTTTATATCATGTTCTTATATTCTCAACATTTAGAGACACATTTCTAGAATGAGGGGTATTAATTTTTTTTGTGGGGATCTCACCTTCAAGAAGCCCTTTTACTTTGGATTCAAAATGGTTAATATGTTGATTATTAGGATTTTCTAATGATTATTATTTGGCATGTTTGGTATGCATAGAACAAGGTTATCTTCGAGGATTCCTTCATCGCCCCAAAAGTTTACAAAATAAAATCTTTAACCATTCATAGCTTATTCCCTCTTCACAATGACCACAATAAGCTCTGAATAATTAAGGATCTAAATATTTATAGCTCTCAAAGTCGGACTTTCTTTGATGGAGCTTCACAAATCAATCCATCTAAAGGTGGGGTTGGGGTCATTATATTCTTCAACGATACTCATTAATACAAGTTTGCTACGAGTTTGGGTCGCTCTACCAACAATCAAGTGGAATTGATCACCGCGAGCTATACCTTAATCCTTGTTCTCAATATCGATATTCATGACCTATAGATTATAGTTGTCTCTCTATTGGTTATAGAGTAAGATGAACAAGGGAAAACAACCTTCCAATATTCACCTAGCTTTCATTATGAAGGATTTGATTGGAATATTTGAGCAATTTCAGTATTTCAATTTCCAACATATCTAGAGAGAAAAGAATCAAGAAGCTTATCAACTAACCAAAATTATCCTCAGACAGGTGGAAGATATTTGCCTCCCATGGAAAACCAATGAAGAAAACATCACTGAATTTGATCCAAGACCCATTCCATTTTGAAACTTTGGGGTGAAATAGCCACCCAATTTTGTATACATTTCGTATTTTAAGTAATAAAATATACCTAAACAATTAGTTATCCATACACAACCACCTATGTTTTTGAGTAGTCTAGTCAAGCTCATTATAAACTTACTTGTTTTATCCATAAATTAGAGCTCCTATTTTTATTAAAAATGAATATTGTGCAAACAAGATACAAATATGCTCTATAAAACTATGTTGTTATATCATTGATAAAAATCATATATAACTAATTGTTAACCTTTATACATTGTATTTTATTATATATAATAAAATATATTTAAAAAATCATAAAAAAAAATTATAAAATTTAACCCTGTTTTATTTTTATTATTATTATTTATGTTAGAATATAATATTGAGATTTGAAAATTAATACCTATATTATTATCATGTCAATATCCCTTCCATTCAAAGAAACTATCTCATACTAAGTAATCTTCTTTAAGTGCAATTATTACCTTTAACATGAACCATTCAACCAATAAAAAAAATCTTATAAAAATTGTCTTTTTCATAAATAAATAAATAAACTTATTATATAAATATAAAATTTTAAATAATTCATATAATTTATTCTTTATATTAAATAACTAAATATTTAAACTGAATATAGACTTTTTAATTTATTAATATTTAGTATTTATATTGAATATAACATTTTAATTTACTATTAAAATATTTATATTTAATATATAAATATAAATAAAATGTAGCAAAACTTATAATTAAAAAATAATAATAAACATTAGTTATAATACTAAAATTAATTAATTTAATTATTTAATTTTTATAAATAATTTCTACTCTTTAAAATATTTTGAACATCTAAACTAAACATCGCATATAAAGAATGAAAAAAATCAACTAAAACAAGACTCAGAAGCAGCAATGTGTAGCAAACATGAATAAATTGGAAGGTAGAGGATTCACATGTCAATAATACCAAAATGTTGATAAAACATGTTTCAAGGACATTAAAACAATTGGGCAATTTTATTTATTTATTTATTTTTGCATATTGAGAATTCAGATGAGTTGAACATGTGCATGTATTGTAGATTCTGTAAGCATAATTCAATAAGTTGAACATGTGCATGTATTGTAGATTCCGTAAGCATAATTCAATAAGTTATACATTTACAAAGAACAAACTGGAAAGTGACAAATTCAAAAGCTATAAAACTAGCTGTTATTTTTTTTGAAAACTAAATAAGCATAAATCTGGAAGCTAAGTTATAAAGGAATAGTAGCAAATTCACTTAATTTGTCTAATAGAAATGATTTTCGACAAAAGCATTGCAGATTAGAGTCAACAAGCATAATTCTATGAGCTAGACATTTGCAAAGGATGCATCCCTAAATCTCATATTTAGAAATTATAGTTCCATGAGCTATTGCGAAATTATTATATGAAAAATGTATAGAAGCAGTGTGTGCATTTACAGAGTCATAAAACATAGATCTGCATAGTCAAAAATGTCTTAAGATTATTGTCATAACAGATTTTGCAATAGACTACAGCAACGAAGCTACTAAAAAAAACTATGAAGCGCTAACAAAATTGCTGACAAAAACATATGCATTTGAAATACATGGACAACGTAGCAGGGATGCATTTGCAAAATTAACACAATAAAAAATGTATGTAATCAATGCTATAAACATTTATATAATTACGAAAAAAAATCATATTGGAAATTCAGATGCATTGTACATCTATTTGCATTATAGATTCAGAAACCATACAACAGATCATAGGTTTAGAAACTATAGATCTATCAACTAGTTTTTTTTGCAAAGCTATCATATGAAAAAAATGGCCATCCTTACGTTCAAGCCATCCAACGGACCAACAACGAAGTCAACAGTTGACTTCGCTGTGACTTCATTGTTGGTCCGTTGGATGGCTTGAATGTACATGTTTTTTAAGCTCAAGTGAAAAAAAGTATACAATTAGCAGCAATAATAAAAGATACTAATTTATTGCACATGCAGAAACCCCATACTATAAATTCACATACAAAGTACATTTATATCAATTTATAGTTCCAAGAAATATCTTTATGGAAGCTATGTTGTTATAGCATGGTAGAAAACTACTGGAAAATCACCTATTCAAGAATTGTAGATTTACTAAGTAGCGCTTTTAGACTTCACAAACTCATAGATCAGTGTTCATAATGTAGAGCATATAAATAAATAGTCTATTCCAACGCATAATGTAGAGCATGCAATGACTATATAAAGTCAGAAGCCATATAAACACAGTTATAAACTTATATAAACACCATCAAAAAGGTGCAAACTTGGTATGGTCAACTGATGTCTATTAGTTTGTAGACAGTGACACTAACAGATCAAAATTTGCAAAAAAAAAAGGAAGGGAGAAAAAACTCTTAATAATGTTGTATGCAGTGAATGTGAAAACAACTTGCTTTTTTATTTTCAGGTCAATTTTGGGGTTCTTCGTAGCAGGCAGTCAAGTTAGGCACTTTGATGGTTAGATTAGTAGTTATAGTTCTTCATAGCAGTATTCAAGTAGCGATCTATGGCACTAGTTGGTTAAGGAATTCACTCATTCAACGATATGTCTTCGCATAATTCTTCCCCGCTTCTCTGCTAATCGCATGAATTATTTATAGTTCCATATTATAGTTGCACTTGAATCGTGTTGCTCGCTTGTTGCTTTCGTATATATATATAAATTAATCGTGTGACTTGCTTGCTTTCGTCAGGCGTATATCTTGTATGCTTTTTATTTGTTGTCAAGGCCTAAATGGCTACCAATTTTTATGGGCTGGAAATTGTACTATAGCTAATGAACGATTTCCAGGGTTAACTATTTTTGTTCAAAGACGGGTTAGTAATGTACCTATTCGAAAGGAAGAGGGTAATAATTATCATGTACATTTGGCATGCCATAGCACGTGGAATGATAGTGGGAAAAGATTGAAATCCATCCATGAGTTAGCGGTCTAAATTATGAGTTAGAATTCTAAAGAATAGAGTGATAAAAGGAAATGATTAAAGGATTCAGGCCTGAAAGCGCCTAACCAAAGAGAAGTCTCAAAAGAAAGTGCTTCTCTCTCGACCTTAACCCGGTGCTCCAGAGTGTCTGTCTTTCCGTGCCTGGCTTCGGGTAAGTAGTGAGTGCTCGACCAATGTCCTTTGATAGCCTTACTGTGTGTGTTTGGGAAGAGTCGGTCCCACCATTTCATTGTAATGGAGGTCCATGAGCATAGACCGTTCTCGGTGACTCACTCATGCATGCGTTAGGAGTCATTTGGGAATGGATATACCTAAATATTTGTATCATCCCTCCCTCCTTCTCTTATAGTGATACCATTTCATCCGGGCTATCACTCTCTCTCTTCTTCGTTTGCATGCATGTTTGAGGTAAAAGAATAAAGCAAGGGCATGAGAAGACAAAACATATGAAGGAAGAGCCATTCACATACTTTATAGTTAACCCTCCATCCACTTCGTTTAAATAAAGTAAGAGTAATGTCTAGCATTCATAAACGGAAGTAAGAGGCATTTATTTCAGGGATTCCCTGGGCTTTTCCAGTGTGGGCCTTCGTCACATATGACATAACTTAGAAGGGTGAATCAGGATAATATATGTTTGTTATATTCTAAGGGTTGGTTAGGACCATATCTGGAGGGTTGATTCCAGCTATGCTAACTCTTTGAGTGGCCTCTACAATAGGGTTTTCAAGCAATTAAACAAAAAATGAGTTTCATATGGTTCATAGATATACAACACAGTAAAACTAATATAAATACCTCCATCAAACTATCATGTGCACCAAAATTTCCCATAGCTCTTTGCAAGCTTCCTGATTTCAGGCTTCTGGATTGACTCACTGGATTGACTCAGGTACCGTTGGATTCACCCAGAGACCTATTTTAATCTGCATAAATTCATACCATCTAACAGTTGATCCTCCTACCAAATCATAAAACATATATGATAACCTTGTATCCCAAATCCCAGTATCTAAAGTAAAATCTGAATATACACCAACACAATCCATATTGTTGGGTGCTCTGTATAAGAAAAATAAAATGCAATGAAAAAAAGGGCCACAAATTAGTTTACTTACTATATTTAAATAACTATAATATGCAACTATAAATAAACCTGGAACCAGTATATATCATCAATTTGAACTAGCTTTTGTGTGTAAATTTCGTGCTTAGTGTATCAAGATATGGTAGTGAGTTGGCAAAAAAATTATGAAAAACAACGAAATTTTTATACTGCAAAAAATGAAGGGGAATTTTAATTAAATTTATTGATTTTTTTGAATCCCTTGTTGTGCTTAATAAATAAAGTATCGTAGATAGACCCAAATTTGTTAATACAAAGACAAATACCAAACCATCTTAACCTTGAACCCTAAATCTGTGAATAACCTAAACAGACCCCAAATATGCTAAATCTGTTATACACCCAAAGGTATCAAATTTTTAGAGATGCCATCCCCATTATAACCTAACAAAAAATAGGTCAATTTTAGCCCCGTGACATGCCCAAAATCCTAATATACTGGGCCACAACATAGAATTTTTTTTAACTCCGTGTTTCAGATTCCTGTAGATGCAAGAGCTCTCAGTAAATTAGAGGTTAAGGTAGATTGATGATAGTTTGCTTTTGGTCAGTGCCATGTTACGAAGGTCACACATTGAAACACACAAAATATGGCCACGAGAAGTTCTTGTAATGATTGAGTGACACATACCTCATAACAGTGAGAATGCCAAAAGAAGATCTTGCAATGATTTAGTGACACATACCTCATAACATTGAGAATGCCAAAGTTTTTTCTCTTCTTCGGGGAGCGCCTCAAACAAGCGCTCTGAAATGATATATTCTACACTTGAAAACCCAACAAAAAATGTGCCCAGATTTAATATCAATGGCTTCAATTCAAGTTTTTATCATATTAACATCAGGAAAACTGCAGCTAAAACTTCAGAAAAATAATTGGCAATCTCCAACTTTCCTATGAGATGTGCATCGCTGGTATCCTTGTTCACCCTGCGTGCATGACACACTGCAAGAAATCCTCGTTCACCCTGGCCACATAGTGGCGTGTTTCGATCTGCCTGGTCATCTCGTGTCCATATATTGGCCAAGTGCATATAGCATGTATGAAAAATTGTAATGCAAATCATGGTTCTGTATAGGTAATTTTATATGAAAACATTTCAGGAAATTAGAAGAGGATCAAGAAAAATACCTGTTGAAACTGCTCATAGGTGTGAACTTCTAAAGCATTTGGGCACCTGTGTCTATGAGCTAGGATCCCATAGTGGATGTGTGGCATCGAAAAGACTAAGTGATTTAATGCAAGGCCTAGAAAAGACTGAGTGAGTTAATGAAGGGCATAAAAAAGACTTGGTGGCATATAAAAGATTGTGATCCAGACAGAGGTTGCTTAGAACATTATTTTAAACAAGAATAATGAGTAGCAGAGCTGCCTATTCCCTTCCATTTAACTTTTAATGAAAATTTGAGTAATAATTGACTAAGAGCTAATTTTGATGAATGACATCTACGAAATAGATGATTAACCAGAAAAAGAAACTTCTAATATGAACTTGTTGTGGGTGGGCATAGTTTTTTTATTATGTGCATTATTGAATAATTGTTGTAAAGAAGAGCACCTAAAAGTGTTGGAAGTGAAGCTTAGGAGTTGTTTTGTCCCTGTAGTGTCACCATTTATGCATAGGGGTGATTGGAGCAACAAATTGCATTATTGAATATTTATTATAGAGAATAGCACATAAAAATGTCGAAAGTGAAACTAGGAGAAATCTGTTTTATTTTTCTTTAAGAAATAATTGCTGTGCTTGCTAAGTAAATTTATAGAAAATTTTATGCAAAGGAAGAAAAGAAGAAGAGTAATGGTAATGTCTTCTACTTTTATTATGAATTTTTTTATTATAAAGTTATAGCTTATTATGAATTTTTATCAAAAAATTGTTTTAGTTTCTTTAAAAAATAGTTGTTATGTTAAGTAAATTTATTGAAAATTTTATGCAAAAGAAAAGGAGTAATAATAATAAAGTTGTTTTAGTTTCTTTAAAAAATAGTTGTTATGTTAAGTAAATTTATAGAGAATTTTATGCAAAAGAAAATGAGTAGTGATAATAAAGTGTAAATTATTTATTAGTTTTATTATGAACTTATAGTAAAAATCTGTTATATTTTCTTTAAGAAAGAGTTATTCCCAGAAGTAAATTAAAGAAAAGCTTGGTTGGCATATGTGAATTCTGCAATTGTTCAACCATGTTCACAACTAAAAGTAGTTGGCATACGTGAATTCTGCAATTAAAACCATATTAATTAATGCTTACTGTATTATTAGCTTATATTAATATTACAAAGGGATCAATGAATTCCCTGATCCAACTCCCTTATATCAAGAAACTCTCACATCAAGAAATCTTGTCTCTGCAACCCCTGGGAATGAAGAAAGAGAAAGCTGAATTTTGGATTAAGTTTAGTGATATTAAATTTAGTAATATAAGAAACTCTCACATCAAGAAATCATGTCTAACATAATTTAAACAACACATAATTCAAAATTAAAAAACAAATTCTAAACTAATCAACCTAATATAAAACCGTATCAGTGCATACTAGTAATGAATTAAAAAACAAATTCTAAACTAATCAACCTGATATAAAACCGTATCACTACATACTGCTAGTAATGTGGATTTTGTCAGTATAATTTTTTTTATTATCGATTAACTCTATGCCAAGATAAATAACCTCCAATTGATTTTAGGTATTGATAGCACAGTAGAATATTCTTAAGATATCGTCCATATATCATTAATCACCCATCACCCAGTAAGTGGTAAGAAAAATACGACCACGTATATAGATATCATTCACCAGCCAAATTGAACGGTATGATTGCCATCAATACCAGATCATCATAGTCTAGCTAAGCCAAGCCTAGTTGAAGAAGAATGGCTCTACCTATGTGCACACAAGCTGCTATCATTGCAGCAGCAGTTCCTACTCTCGCCAGTTTGCCTGCATCTGTCAGATCCTCACTTCCCTCCCTCTTCTAGGTTTTTGTTTGTTTGGCATTCATTTAGTTATATATAGATAGATGGATAGATAAATATAAATTCTCTTTTTAATAAAAAATAAAGGTGTCTTGTAAATTTATGTGCCACGGCATGGCAGGGATTTCATAGTTGTCAATGGTAAGCATTAATTACAATCTTGTGGACACTGTAGAGGGTTGAATTATCAGAGTTTGCAAGGCTCAAGTCAACATCTAGTTGCATCACACATGGAAGACAAGTACGGGAGAACAACCTCAGCCTCTTTCATGTGTTAGCCTCGCAGGTTATGGTTATGCCATCTGAGGAGCTGAAACCGTGGCAAAGTTGATAGTGGCTATTGCGATCAACGACGTTATTGCTATAAAAAGTGCATGTTATAACAGAAGAGAGGAGGTTCACTTCTAGATCACTTTAAGAAATTTGGAAATTAATATTCTCCCATGCTTATTATATTAAGCATTCATGTCACTTCTATTAAATAGAAAATAAAATTGATCATTATAACAATAAAATTAAAATACCTCTACTGGTTATTACAAACTAGGAATCAAATTGAACAAAGGTCTCATAATTATAATAGTTCTCAAAACTTAGAGAAATTCACATGTCATTTCAACTTTGAAAAAAATAAAAAGGACTTCATATTTGAAAGATTGATAGCCATTACCAATTTCTGAATACCAGCTTTTAAATGGAAAGATATTATTGTGCCAATGCGTTTAGTGCACACACAGTGAGTCTATTAGCTCAAAGGGTTTGTTTAATAGTTTATTAAAACGTTAAAAAGAATCAAGAATTTATTAACCAAGTTGGGTTCAAGAAAATTTCAAAAATAACCTGGAATGTTAATATATAAATCCATGAAAACAATCATAAATAGAAGTGAGAATTTCAAATCTTTCATCCATGAGCACTATTTACCACACCAAACATTTGAATTGTATAATATGATAATATTAAAATTGCAGAACTTCACGTGAAATAGCAACAAAAGTTCTAGGCAAACTCTAGAATTTCCTACCCGTGAAAATTCATTTCTCGATACCTTTGAAAGGGTTTTTTAGTTTAAAAAATGAATAATTTATTAACTATCTTACCAATATATAAAAAATCATTTCTAATGCTAAAACGATGATATTAATAAGATTAATTTGTTGATAACTAATATATAAAAAATCATTTCTAATGCTAATATTATTAGCTAATAAGATTAATATGTTGATAATAGATATAGACTTATATTTGATACATTGAAATTTATAATAGATTATTAATAAATAATAGTTATCCAATATAATAATGATTAAACCTATATATGTGATACATTAAGATTTATAATAGATTATTAATAAATAATAGTTATCCAATATAATAGTGATTATGATAATAATTAGAGTTACAATTATAGTAGTGAAAATTATATCAATACTACAAACCATTTCAGTTTTACATTACCGTGACTTGCTAACAAAATGTTATTAGAAGACATCAATGCAATCTACAAATCGCACCCCCTTGACTATTAGCCAGCGGATTCATTTGAATCTGCTGCTAGTTATCTTTGATATATGCTAGTTAGCTCGGCCATCAAATGATTTCAATTTCTATGATTTCTTTACACACAGTGTTCAAATGGTATTTGATAATGCAATCATCAAATGGCCTCACGGATTTCCCAGTACCATAAACTCAAGACTGAGAGGTACAGGTGGTGGAGCTGAAACGGTGGCCTCACGGATTTCCCAGTACCATAAACTCAAGATAGATGTAGAGGTGGTGGAGCTTAAACGGTAGAGGTAGCACATTTTAATTCTATAGAGGTAAAGGTGGTGGAATAGGTATGCACCCATGTGGAATAGGTACAAGCATGTGGATAACAAGTATATGTATGCAGCCATTTTTTATTCAATTCTTCTTAATAAATGCAATTTATAGTAAATGCACTCAGCTGGTTTCTTCCTCTCAAATATAAAACAGATCTAAAGGAAACAAAGTGGACCAAGATCATGAAACAAAGTGGACCAAGATCGTGATCAAATGGAAGCAAAGGCCTGCTTGTTGTATATTACAAATGACCTGCTAGAGGTGACCACATTGTGACAAAATAGAACAGAATTTAAAACATACAAATAGTTCCACTATATGGATGATGCAATTTTTTTTGCTTTGAGCCTCCTTCTGCAACTTTGGCATTTTTGCAATCATGCTAAGATATTTGACACCACCTGATTGTCTCACCAAGTTTTCCATTTGTTCCAAGGGTTGATACTCAAAGATATAATCCTTCTTCTTGCAAATTGTACAATGTATATTGTTGTTAAACACAGTTCCTGATAAGGCTAACGTTCTTCCTGCAAATGATACAATTTATATTATTGTTAAACACATACCTTAGCAAATACCAATACCAATTTTAGTCATATTAAATGAAGATGTTTAGTTATACACTGCAATATTATACAGCTTAACACCAACCGTAGAATACTTCATGGATTAGAAGGGAAAGCTAACAAATTCACTTCAACTTGCCTCAAGAAGAAATGATACTTTGTCTCTCTTTTGATCACTATGTGGCGCTAGCATCTGAAACCACTTGAGTTGTTGACATCATCTGAAACTCGTTTAATTAGTATTCTACTATTTTCCACCCATTGCTAGTCAAACAAACTGATAATATCATTCCATTCTCCTTTTATTTTGAGTACATGAATCTAAAATGTACAGTAAGTACTAACAAGTATTGATACGCTGGATTCTTATGCAAGAATTCAAATAATACAGCTGAATTATTCGTGATAAGGTTTTCAATACATTGAACACAAAACATAACATAAATACAATATGGAAGGCCCAACAAACTCCACCATCCACATAGATCTATCATGTGTTACATGTTTCACTTGTTTGACTCTTAAATAGGCTTGAGCAGGGTTTTCATAAAAAATTCTAGAATATGCACATTTCAACAATTGCTAGAAAATTGTAGAATATACACGTTTCAGCAATTGCACAAGATTAACAAGATTAAAGTACAAGAAAGTTGCAAAAGCTCTAAGTAATTATTATTCAGTCATAAGCAAGTTAATTTCTAATGAAGCGTCTCTAAATGTACAGCAGTAAATGTGATACAAGTTCACTTGTTCTATCTTTTATTTGACTAATCTGACTAGCCAATGCTAGAACAAGTCTAATAAAGCTCGATAATATATTGGCCAAGCAGTCCTCAAGCTGAGTATTTGAACCCTACCTTAGGAAATGACAAGATCTGAATTCATCTTACCGGTACAGGGGTACTTGCAAAGAAAGAACAAGTTATTGAAATATAAACACCCAATGCAAACAATCAAGAATCAACCTCCATTCACCCGCTAGCTAATGTTGTTTGCTTAGTTAGTATTAATTTATAACCTCAACAAATCTTGATATATGAATTAAAACTTCAACAATCCTCATTAGATGCTATGTGATTAGACAAATCCTTTCCTTAGAAATATGATAATCAACTGTAGAGTTTTTGGCAATTACTGGTGACACGGTTTCTAGAGATACAGACTTGAAAGAATTTGCCTTTTAGCTGCTGTCTGCAACTTGTGAAAAATGCTCAAAATTCTGCCCAAGAGGAATGAAGAGAATGTTCCTTTCTGGACTACCCAAGCTTCCTCCACCATTGGTTGATCTGGCCTTGTTTCTTTTCTCCTTCGAAAGCAATGGATTCTCTGTCACAAAAACTGTCTTTTATGTAATTTTGGCTATGTGAAATAATATATTGTTTTATTTACAAAAAAATTAAAGATTAAATCAGTGTAATACTTAAAAAAATTAATAACATATATTTGTACATCATATATATATACATTTTTACGTTAAATTAATAATATACTTATATACTTAAAAAAAAAATTCATATATATACATTTTTATATACTTAAAAAAATTAATAATATATATTTTTACATCATATATATACTTAAAAAATTAATAATATACATATTCAAATATAAAATAAAATTAATACAAATACATAATAAAGGTTTGAAATATAATAATCATTAATTTCCATTGTAATAATCATGAATATACTTTTAAGCACGTTTCCACATATTCGCCATATTCGCGAGGATCTCAAACCTAGCACCATAAGTAAAGGCAGATAAAAAAGCAGTGGTTAAACCCATTAACTTAGTCCCAACTTAACTTTGCTCAATCCCATACCTAGGAGTATAAGGTAGTAACACCCCATCACTAGCACAGAGCTGAGGGCATAACATCCATCCGATGCCATTGACTTAGTCCCAGCTTACCTTTGCTCAATCCCATACCTAGGAGTATAAGGTAGTAACACCCCATCACTAGCATAGAGCTGAGGGCATAGCATCCATCAGATGACACTAGACATTTCATTAGTGCCATATAGATTTTTTTGACTTTATTAAAAACAATGAAATATAAAATTATTATGTAATCATATTAAAAATGGTAAAAAACATATTATCAATTAATTAATGACTCAAAATATTTAATAATAATTTCAATCATATTAAAAAATTTAACAAAAATTTATTAATTCAAAATATTACATGCTATAAATAATCATATACAAAGACATCAAAATAACTAAAGTTTAAAACTTCAAATGTGTTATTTAAATTAGTTAAAATTATATCATTAAACATTCATTTTAAATTTTAATCATATTATATTAAAATATATAAATAAAAAACAAAAACACATTTATTACATAACTATATAAATTATTTAATTTTATTAATTAAAGGTTAAATCAAGTAATACTTGATAAATATTAATAATATACATTTTTACATAATATATATTCAAATAATTATATAAATTATTTAAGTTCATAGATTTAGTTTAGCTTAATTAAAGCCTAAATCAAAGTAATATTTAAAAAAAATAATAATATACATTTTCACATCATCCATATTGATATTTAAATATAAAAAATATTTAATATAAATACATAATAAAGGTTTGAAATATAATAATCATTAATTTCCATTGTAATTGATAAATATTAATTCAAAAATATTTATTAAAACATTATTTATAAGTTTAATTGGATTTGTATGTATTTTTGAAATATATTAGGATTATGTAATTGATATTAAAACATTATTTATAAGTTTAACTGTATTTATAAACTTTTTTAAATAGATTAAGGTTATGTAATTATAATTAATAATATTAATTCAAAAATATATATTAAAGCATTATTTGCAAATTTAATTGTATGCATTTTGAAATATATTATGGTTAATCAATATTGATATATAAAAGCAAACAAAATTAACTTAATAATATCCATTTTCACATCATACATATTCAAATATAAAAGATGTTAATACAAATTCAAATATAAAAGATGTTAATACAACTATATAATAAAGGTTTGAAATATAATAATCATTAATTTTCTTATAATTGTAATTAATAATATTAATTCAAAAATATTAGGGGCGGCAGGAGGGGGAGGGGTGCTCTTTGACCCCGGCGGACATTTGAATCTCAGTTACGCCTGGAACTTGGGAAGCGACACTAATAATATGGCTGAAGCCCTGGCCCTTTGGCAAGGTTTAAGTCAGGCTATTCGTCTCGGCGTCCAAGAATTAACGGTGGTTGGGGACTCGAGGATGATCATCCAGCATCTCTTCAATCGGGAATTGCCCTCCTCTTTTCGCTTAAAACAAGTGATCCGAAGAATTTTAATCCTAGTTCCTCTCTTCCGCTATATAGACTTCTTCCACGTCTTAAGAGAATTCAATGAACAAGTTGATATCGCTGCGAATGAGGCTATCTCATTAGACTATGGAGTTCTAAGTATTAATGGAACCACAAGGGTGGAACCAATCCCTTAAGTCAAGGGTGTTGATGATAAATGTGAAAAAGGGGGGTTCGTGGTATAGGGGCCCAAGCGGTGTGTCATCAGATTTGGCTGAACCGTGGCTCCCTCTCCCCTCGAATTACTGTGACACGCGTTGTGCGGTCATTCCATCCCTCATGCATTTGTTCACCGTTAAAGATCTCGGCCGTCCCAATCCTTCGCAGCATTTTCTCCCGCTGCTTCTTATGATGGCGCTTAATTATACTTGCAGGCGGAACTCGGCTCGTACCTTTGGCCGTACTTTGCAGCAGGATGGATTTAGATGTGCAAATCATGCCAGTTCGTTGATTGAGGGGAAGGAGTTATGGAGCATTCAATGTTATTCATGGAGAATATTGGCTCATCTCCCTCCGGATCATGTTAAATTGATGCTCTTGCCTGAAAAGACCAGGAGATTAGATGGAATTCGGTATGGAAATGATATTCAGAACTGCTTCAGTCCTCAGCAGTGTGTCAAAATTGATTACTTGTTATGCTGTCATCGCTCAGGTTGGAATTATATCTCAATCCTCTGGGGGGATTTAAATACCCTGGACGAGCATGCAGTGGGCAGAAAGCATGATATCTAGTTTCAATTGCGGTTCGTTGTTTACTCTTGTCTTGAGGTTGGCCTGTCTGTGAAGACCTCCTTGGTTGGGAGGCGAGGTTTTCCTTTTTTAGTGGTTGTGCCCTCGGTGGTTCTCCTGTCGGCGTTGGTTGTCATGGCAGAGTCAACAGGTTCCTTCGCCTCCTCTCCGGACCCTGTGGAGGAGTTGGCTGCTGATGTTAAGGTCCTCAGACGCAGAGTTCGCAGGCAAGGAGACTGTCTGGGCCAGATGGATGTTATGGGTGGGCGACGCTTGAGTCAGTTAGAAGAGGATATTGGACGTTTGCGCACGGAGTCTCAAGAAGCCATGAAGAACCTGGACGCAGGGGTTCAGCAAGCATTGGCGAAAATGGACCTAAGGCTTCAAAGTCTGGAACAGAATTGGGCTAAAAGAAAGAATGTCGGCTCTGCAGGGTCCACCAACCCAGGTGCAGAAGTTACTCGGCGATAGTTAGTCTGTGTCAGTTTTTTTCAGTCCGTCTCTTTATATAAGTCCTGATTTTGCAGTTATACAGGCATATGTAATCACTTTTATGTAGTTTTGTAGTCCTGGTAGACGAGATCTCAGGCTTACTGGCTTTGAAGTTGTACTCTCTGTTTGGCTTTGCCACCCTTTAATATATATCTTTAACCGTTTCTGTCAAAAAAAAAATATTAATTCAAAAATATTAATTACAGCATTATTAGTAAATTTAATTGTATTTGTATACATTTTTGAAATATAATATAGTTAATCAATATTTATATATGAAAACAATAAAATATTACTTTTTATATTATTCATAATTATATTGAAAATTCAAAATATTAATATAAATGATAACATTTTAATAAAAAAACATAAATGCATAAGAATTCAAGAATTTATTCATAATTATATTGAAAATTCAAAATATTAATATAAATGATAACATTTCAGTAAAAAAAACATAAATACATAAGAATTCAAGAATTCATTTATTTAATTCATTAAATAAATATAAATTTTGTGATGAGAAATGTTATGTAAAGTAATAAAATTTATTTTTATTAAACATTTATTTCCAATTTTATTAACATTATATTACACGGGATACCACCAATCCATCAAGCAACGTCGGTCAGGTGAGCCCATCGAACCATCCATGCCCCAAAGCAGTGTCTCCAATTTTATTAACATTATATTAAAATAGTGGAAGTGCATATATAAAGAACATCTCAATCCAACTCAAAAATGATTTCAACATTCATTTATTTAATGTCAATTTTTAAAATATAAAGTAGGTATGATTTCAAAATTTATTTATTTAATATTAATTTTTTAAATATAAAGTATGTAATGAAAAGAAATTTTGTAAATTAATTAAATTTATTTTCATTAAACATCTATTTTTAATTTTAGTAATACTATATTAAAATAATGGAAATACAAATAAATAAAAACAAAAACTTATAGGCTATATGGATTAGAATAATTATTAGAATTGATATTTTGGACTTTTTAAGTAATCACATAAAATTAAAATAAAATGAATTAAAATACACACTTTTAACTATGTGTGTGTGTGTGTGTTCAATACAAATAAATAATAATGTTTGATTGACTAAATCTATTAATTGAATGCTATTGCAAGAATGTTTGTGTTGCAAGAATGTGAGTCCATTTTGGAGCTAACAAAAATCAAATTAAATATATGGCTCCATTGTATAGTTGTATTTGATAATCTAGTCTTTAAGCTAAATAATACAAGTAAAAAATGTGCATTAATAGATTTTATGCTTCATTTAGTGGTATTTATATGCATTTTCAATCTATTAAGTCCATGTAGATTTTTTAAAACTCTATAAAAAAAATACATAAAATTGTATAAAAAAAATGAAATATAAAATTATTATGTAATCATATTAAAAGTCAAAAGACATATTAGCAATTAATGACTCAAAATATTATATATGTGTAAATAATAATAATTTACACACAAACATAACACAACACAACACCTTACAACATACAACAAAAACATAAACACAAAAATTTTAAACTCTAACAACACCTTACAACATACCACAAAAACATAAACACATAAATTTTAAACTCTTTTCATTATATAGCAATTTCTAAATTGTAAAGTTTATATTTAAATTTGTATTTGTGGTTTAGTATATAAAAACTAATTATTTAAATTATAAATTTAAATAAAAACATATAATTTTGTGCAAATCAATAAATAAAATTTGTTATTAATTTTATAATGAAATTTTTTAAAACAACTTAATAAATATGTACAAATCTAAATAAACATTGATGATGATGATGATGATGGTTAACGTCCACTGAGACCAAACTTTGGTCTATGCTCAAAGAGCTTGGAGAGAAGCGTCCCAAGCTCACTATAATTTTGACAAGTTAAAAGGCTAGGAAGGTCGGGATTGCAACAAGATTATGAAACTAAGATCTAATGTGGGTGTAAGCAGGGCATTCTAAGAGGAATTGTTTTTCATCCTCAATGTTCATATTCTCATAGAGATGGCAGATCCTTTCTACCCATGGTGTTTTAGGAACTGCCCAACGACCAGTTTCACTATGAAGCTCATGATAATTCGTTCTTATCTTGGCTATATTAATTTTTTTCTTTGAACTAGTTAAAACTGAGAGATACTTTTGATCTTCTAGAGTAGGGTTGATGACTTCCTTATAATATCTTAATTTTATTTTATCCTCTAAATCTTTCTCACACCACAATTTCTCCTTAAACTTAGAAGTGACAATATTTTTAATGTTATTTAGATTTTGCAATGCAACATTTTCTTCAATCTCCCAATGGTTTAACCAAGCCCTTGTATCTTTATACCAACCTTGCTCGAGCCTTGGGTGGTTTTGGCTGGAATTTAAAGCTAGTTTAGGAAGTCTATGGTCTCTCATGTTATTGATTTTTTGCTTGTACAACAGGAGCCTAGTCATAGCTAGGCTCTCAATAGGGGAAAGATCCACTTCTATAAGGAGAATAGGGTAGGGTGTATTGCTTTTAATTTTTTGGTTATACGTTATAAAATGCTTCTGGATTTGCTCAATCTTTCTCCAGGATTCTCTAGAGATGTTGCAACCCCAAACCTCACACCCATACAAGATAACAGGAGTGAATAAAGTTTCAAATAGGAGCTTCTCTTTATCCCACATCACAAGTTTCGATGCTTTACAATTATTTTCAAGACCACAATAAGATTTCCACCCTCCATTAATCCTTTTCTTAATGCTATAGTTCCAGTTGAGCTTGTGATGAATATCAATTCCTAGGTATTTTTAAGAAGACACTTCCTCCAAGTTGCTATTGTCATACAAAAAATTAGTGTAAGTGTCCTTCTTAGATTTGATAATCATAATTTTTGTTTTGTCAGTGTTAACAGTCATACCCATGGTAGAGCAAAAATCCTTAAGAAGTCTTAGTTGCTTATCAAGATCAGATGGGCACCTTGCAAGAAGAACAATATCGTCAGCATAGAGAAGAAGGATGATGACTATTCCAGCTAAGATCGTGCCAGCACAACCTGCTTCCTCTAAACTATTAATTTGTCACAGTGGTCTAGGAACTAAAAACATAGTCTCACAAAGAATACAGACAAATATGCATAAAATTGGAAAAATACCGCTGCAATGGAAGTAGCAGCTTTGTATAATCAAATGAAAGAATGATGATACAATACAATGATCATGGGATGATGCACAATCATGGACTCCTTTAAAGACACTTTAGATGCCACATAATATTGGAATAAACGAAAAACTCCCACTTTAGGTGACAATTAGAGGTACTTCCCTGACTTATTTGAAAATGAAGTAAAAAGGGAAAAGATAGGAAATTGAATCAAATTTCATAATATATAGCATTTATGCAGAGAAAATGTGTGTAAATGATTATAAAATTAGTTTCTGTGAAAGTGGGTTTTTAAATTTTCAGCACATCTTAACATATATGTTTGTACGGGTGCAGCAATATATGAGGTAAATGATGTCAATTTGGGATAAAATCTTGCAGACATATAAAGGACATATGGGCCTAACACTATTTATTCAGAATTTTTCATGAATTATTTTTTTATTTATTAATTATTGAAGTCACAAAAGATTGAAATTAAAACCTTATGTGTAGGTGCAACACTTTAGGAGCAAAAATTAATGAAATCCTTGATTTCTAAATATAAGATCATAGAGCTTGATCTCGTCTAGTGCACCATATAGTTTTAATGGGAAATGGTGATGGAAATCAAAAGTTATATAACAAACAATTGATGTATGTATTTTCGAAAACTAATGTGTGTCATTTAGAAAAATAATTATAAATAAATAAAACATAGTTTTGAAGGAAAAAATTACATATTCAGAATCGTAAGATCGTACTTTACAATATCCTAGATATTCATAAAAAATATTATGTATGTCATAGAAAAACACGCTATCTAAACTGAGCATATTGATAGAGTTCTAAAAGACAAGCAATAGCCCTGGTTTATTTGTCCTAGCCAATAGGTTTGGTAGTACGAAGCTATTTCCGAACCTAATGCCAAACCTTATTTTGTCAATTATTTTAATTTTAAAATAATGCATATGCGTTATAGCTTATTCATATCGCATATGCGATAAAATGCATATGCGATATGATAAAGCTATAATGCATATGTGTTTTGTATTAACTAATTTGGTACGAGAGGAAAAAATAGTAATGGCATCCTTATCCCTATAATACCATTTAGACAACACTATGATGGACACAAATAATTCCTCTTTTTAACAGTGAACGAAGCCATGGGTTGTGCATCCAAGAAAATAGGGCAGTGAATGAAGCCATGGGCTGTGCATCCAAGAATATAGGGCGGTGAACAACGCCATGGGTTGTGCATCCAATAAATAGGGCAGTGAACGAAGCCATGGGTTGTGCATCCAAGAAAATAGGGCGATGAACGAAGCCATGGGTTGTGCATCCAAGAAAACAATAATTCTTCCTGTCCTTCGATCTATTCAGCTTCAAGGGAAAATTTGCAACATTAACAGAGAGATTGAATATTGATTTATGTCAGCACTCAAAGGACATTATAAAGCCACAAGAAATCTTGTTTGGTAGCTCTTTTGGATGTAAAAAATCCAGAACGTAAATCAACGTACGCTCTCACTGCAAACCGCTAGTGATAATTCATCGATAGGCGATAGGTGACTTTGATCAACATTGTTATAGTTATCGTGTTCTTTTAATCGTCATCATCATCATCATCATAGTCATCATCCTCATCATCCTCGTCATCATAGTCATCATCCTCATTATAGTCATCATCCTCGTCCTCATCATCATCACCATCATTGTTCATCATCATTGTCATCATCATCATCATCATCATCATCATCACCATCATCCTCCATCATCATCATCATCATTGTCCATCGTCATCGTCATCATCGTCATCATATTCATCATCATCACCACCATCATCATCCTCATTGTCACCATCATCATCATCATTATCATGATCACCATCATCATCATCATCATCATCATCATCATCCTCATCATCGTCAACCTCATCATCATCATCATCATCACCAGCCTCATCCTCATCATCATCACCATCATCATCATCCTCATCATCATCACCACCACCCTCATCCTCATCATCATCATCATTGTCATCATCAGCATCATAATCACCCTCATCCTCATCATCCTCATCATATTCATCATCCTCCTCCTCCTCATCGTCATCGTCATCGTCATCATCATCATCATCACCATCATCATCCTCATCGTCATCATTGTCATCCTCCTCCTCCTCCTCCTCCTCCTCCTCCTCCTCATCCTCGTCCTCATCCTCCTCCTCCTCCTCCTCCTCCTCCTCATCACCCTCATCATCATCATCATGGCCATCATCGTCATCATCATCACCCTCATTGTCACATGCCCCAATTTTGAAAAAATAATATTATCTTAATTGATTTTATTTCAAGACATTATTTTAAATTTTATGCTAAGTTGTAAATGATGACTCAGCAGAGTCAAGGATATTGAATGTAATTCTGAATGTTTTAATTATAAATAAATAAAAGTGGAGACAATAGCTTAGGAGAGCTGTTAAAAGAGTGTTTACCGGTCAAGTTGGTGGAGGAGACTAGGTGGAGAGTAAACAGACAAGTGGCAGCATTCTCAAACTCTTCCAACTGTTGCAGGTGGCAACCTCCCTACATATGGGGTCATGATCCCCCAAGAAAGTGGGATCAAAGAAGGTGGCTCAATTAATGACAACTAACCCAAAAGACCTAGGCAATCTTTATAAAAATACCCATTGAAGAGAGCTGAGGCTGCTCATTCCAGGGAAGTGATCATTCAGGTGAATGTACTTTAGAGGAATTCAATGGCAAGGGAATTTGTGGAAGGAGTTTGAGGGGTTAACTGCTAAAGTGATCTAGTGCAGCTTTTCAGCTGAAGGATCTTACTGTTGAGTGCAGAGTGATTTTAGAGTCATTGGACCAGTCTATTGTTTGTTTGCTCCACCAGTTCTCAGCCAAGGAGACCAGGAACAAGCTCAAGGGTCCTGAGGAGACGTTGTTTGAGCTCTCTCCAGGAGTTGGTAGGGAGGAACGACCTCCTAACGTTGTTTTTGTCCAGCTTAATCAGGTTCTACAGTCTTTTTATTTTACTGTGTTAAATGTTTAAATGTGAGTCTGACTGATTAATGAATGATAAATGTTTAGTTATGAACTGTTAGAGCTTAATAATCCTTTAGTTATTTGAAAGAATGAACCTGAAATAGATGAAAAGTAATCTTAACCTACGTTTTTCCACATCTAGAATGACCAGACCGTACTCCAGCACAGGTAGTGTATTTAAAATAGATGAAGATATGATGGAAATTTGAAATGAATAGATGTAATATGCATTTCATAATATCAGAGTAATTTATCTCTGAATGCAGGTTGTTATCAAAAAAGAATAATAACATGTTTAGTTATGTTTATTGTTTAGCCAACTTGTTGATGTAAGTATGATAGAAAGAAATAGCCAAAACTCTTTACAGGTAGCAGGATTATCATATTAATAAGTTATACATGTAGATAAGTTATTATTCTTACACAGTACTTTGTTTTACGATTAAAATAAAAAATGCAGGAGGATAAACTGTGATTTATTATACATATATATATTTAATTTCCTTGTGATTATATTATTAACCTGTAGCAGAGGCAGTAGAAATAACTCAAACAAACCACTTTATTTTATTCTGCTAAGTAAAGATTTAAATATGATATACTTAGTTTATTTGCTGTTAATAATAACTGACTATATCTACAAATATCCGAACCTCAAGTAGGGTGTTTTTATCATAATTAATTTCTAAAGAACAAACTAAGTACATAGTATTATACATCTTATTAAAGAACTTTAATAATCTTATATATATTTTATTTATTAAAAACAACTAAAATTCAATAGAAACTAACATTTAATAAATGTTATTTATAAAAAGAATTAATTCTTTTAAACTTATACAAACAAGATTTACTGGTAAAAGAAAGTACAGGGTCAAAACCCTAACAATAAACAATATATGTAAATAACAATCATTTAAGCAATAATCCAATTATTTGGATTATCTATTATTAAAACAACTAAACTGTTATAGATTATTACAGTCCTTTAAGGACAGTGAAAAGACAACCATAGTAATATAATTGGAAGTTTACACTATTTACTTGTAACAATAGATAATCAATTAAATTAAGTAACTAAAGCTTAAAGAACAAATTAAAGAATTTTACATAAGGGTTACCTACAGGAAACCCTAGCTCGAATTTCGGAGCCTGTAGGAAAATAATTATATAATATGATGGGATAACAGTCATAAGCCATTAACAATATTATTATTACAAAATAGTTAATATACAACAAAAATTTCTATTACACAAGCGAGTAGGGTAGAAACCCTAGTTTACAAAGTCACCATAAGAGCTTAAAGATAAACTGAGTTCGAGCTCAAAGGAAAACCATTATGCTTTAAACGAAACTGTGTATTGCTTGATAGGCTGTGAAGGCTTTAAAAATAACATTGTACAAAAACAAGAAACAAACATTTACAAGTCACCGCTTGAGCCAGAGTTACCCTGCTGTAAACGAGGGTTTAAACAAAAATAAACAAAACTAGTAAACTGAAGAACAACAACCCAAGACTGGGTAACAACCATGATGAAACTTTACCAACTGGAAACTGTCCCCTAAGGACTGCACAAGCAGGGAAAGCCATTTATAACCAGGTCTTAACCGTAGCCAGAGCGTCGGTCCTTTTCTTGAAGTATTTCGGCCAAGGGATGTGCGAATTGTCACCTGCAAAGATAAAAAGCAAAGTTTAATTAAAATTTGCTTTTAGAACTATTATACCGAAAACAAAATCTAGTCTTAAAAGTTCTCAAATGTATACATTACCTGGAATTGAAGGTTAAGGAGCCATGAAGGAACAATAGCACCGCAACCAGCATAACAAGAAGCAAAACCTTCATTTTCGCAGTGACAGAGATGAAGGTGACTCATGAACAAGCCACACTGACAGCAGTAGCAAGAACAAGTATGGGCACAACCACGAAAGACCTATACAACGAAGCTGGAGCTGTCACCAACAAGTAAGGCGTGAAAACGTAACTCTCAAACCCTACAACGAGGGCAGTGCTTTAACTAACATCAAGCAAATCTTAAACCTATCTCTACAATGATAGGCCACTGATGAACAAGCAAGGAGCCACATATAGGCTGTAAGCCTTATGCTACGATTCATGACAAACCCTTACAGAGATAAGACTCACAACACACAGAAAGAGTTTTGAGACCGAATGGTGGAAGTTGAAACGAATGAAACCAAGACTCGGAGCACATTTAGCAACCAGAAGGGTAACATGGACGCCATGAGAATGGTTGTAGAGCAGCCCGAAGGCCCGAGAACTACGGAGGGAAATGACAAAGAGTAGGGTTACAAGGAATTTATATCTCTAATGCACGAATAGGAGAAGTCCACGTGCCCACTGGATAAATTAAACAATGCATGGGTCGAGCTCTATAGTCACCTGCATGCCAATTTTTACAATGATTTATATAATGATCCGTGAACAAATCATTGCAAGAACTATATTGTTCAATCATTAATAAAGATTCATCGTTCATATAATATGTATATAACATAATGTTGTTGGGGCGTTAGATGACAAGAACCCTCGGATCGTTGACCAATCGAATGGTATAGTAATCATATTTTCGAAACTATTATGTTTGTTTATATTTGATTTTTAAAACAAACCCTTTACTCATAAATCAATTAATTTGGGATGGAAATGACTCATCAAATCATTTACAAACGTCGATATTATAATATGAACATTTCGATTACCATGTCGTCCACGTTAAAATATAATAACGATTCGTTTAATGTAAAGTCCAAGTTGATTTGTGCAAATCTTTGAACAACTATATATTTCTAAGTTTCCATATACATTATGGTCAACGCAAGGCTAGACTCCTCTAAACCCACAACTCTAGTGGAGTTTATGATAAAAGTTGATTAGCACAATAAAGATTAGAATCATAAAATTCTTTACAAGATCAATATTCTATAGACTTGTTTAGGAGTTTCAATTTATTGACAAGGTAGTATGTTTTATATTAATAATAATACATATATGTAGAACCAACGATCATTTGCAAATAAACGATAAAGATGGCTAGTATGGTAAAAGAATATATATTGAACTCTTTTACATAGTCCATTTGAGATTAGACTTTATTAGTCATTGGTTGTTTCTCAACATGGCATTTTTGCTGGTAATTTACCAAGTCTATATTCTTAGTAGATTAATTTTGTGTTTACACAAAATAACTTGCACTTAGCATAGGATAGAAGGTTGATAATATAGGAACATCAACCTTAAAAACTGTTGGTAGACAGTGATCTTAATACCAGGAAAGTATTATAAAATAATAAGAATTAGAATGAATTGATCCTTCTTGAGTCTATAATCAATAGAACCTCATGGTTTGACGTAGATTTAAGTGATGTAGACAACAACGTTTTCTTGTGAAAAGACACTATCATTTTCACACCAATCAATGTAATGTCAAAAGTATTAAAAGTTGTAAGTTTCACTACAGAAGATAAATATCGAGCAACTTGATACTCAAATGAGTGGTATGATAATAATAACCCAAAGTACAACAGTATAACGTTGCAAGTAATAATTATTAAAGTAGAATTTATAGAGCAACTAAGATTACACGTTTAGAGCCACATAAAGTATTTTTTACTGTCGCTACGTACATTAAAGAAAGGAACTCAATCATCTAAACTTCGGTTACAAGAACAACTAAAGAAAACAAACTGTTTTTACCTCACAGAAGTTTGTTTGAATATAACAGCTTATTTACTAAGCTTATTATTTGCAGATAGAAATACTGTCGGATACTTTATGAAATTAAAAACGTTACTCGATCATTCATACCTGTAACCTATAAGAACAAGTAATCTTTCTGTGTTATCATAAATGCTAAGTAAGCCCAGGATTTCAAAGTCAGATTCCACCTACTTGTCATAAAGAAAACTCATCAGTAAACTGAAATAAAAACAATGCGCAAGTTAAACTTAATCTTGTTACAAAAAGGAAACTGCTGAGTTAACATAATTGAGATTATGTAATACTAATCTTTTAACTGTTTCTTTTATTTCTAACATTTAGCTGTTAGTAAACCGTTGTTTTCAGCATTTTATGTTATCTCAAAATTTTAAATTTTTGTGAAAATTTGGGGTTTTGACATGTGGTATCAGAGCACAAGGTTCAAACACTGGGCCTTGATGAAGCCCAACTAGCTTGTTATGAAATAGTAAATTGGATTATTATGTTGATATATTTTCTTTTAAATGTTATTCAATCAGAGAAATTGTTTTTTGAAGTTTAACAAACCGTTATGGAAAGGCTGGAAGAATATGCAGAGGAGGAATGTCCAGTTACTGAACCAGGAAACTTATCAAGAGATCCTATACCAGAGGACTTAACTACCAATTCCTCAGAACTGTTACAAACTGTAAAAGACCTAAAATATGAAATGGAGTCTGTAAAATGAGAAAATGAAAGGATTATGAGGGCTCAGGAGGAGCTGAATTAGATCCTAATCGAAAGGTTTCAAACTGAGGGTAGGGGTAGAAGAACTGAATTAGAAGATACAATTCATCAACATAAATCTAAAAAGATGAAGCATACTAAAAATTAAAGCAGTTCATCTTCTGAGGTGTTTGGTGAACAACGAAATTACTATTCTACTAGTGATAGTAGTGATGATAATCAGTACACTAAAAAGAGGAAATACAAACCCTATGAGAAAATTTCCAGGGAATTCAAAAATATAAAACCACCAACCTTCAATGGAGAGAATAAGAAGGGGGAGGAAGCGGAATCCTGGTTATCTGGGATGAAGAAGTACTTCCAAATATATAACTATTCTAACTAGTTAAAGGCTAGAATGGCTATCTACAACCTCTCAGGAAAGGCTGACATTTGGTGGCAGGACTTGAAAAGAGTTAAGGGAGTAAAAGAGAAAAATGTAAACTGGAGTACCTTTAAGAGGTATTTTAAAAAGAAATTTATGTCTGAACAATATTATGAGGAGAGAGAAAAAGAATTTTATGAGCTGAAGTTAGGATCAATGACAATGAAAGATCTGAATAGCAAGTTCTTAAGTCTACTTAGGTATGTGCCATATCTTGTAGATGAGAAACCAAAAGTACAGTGATTCCTCAGCTATATACCTTATCATATTAAGGACAGGATTGAATATGACAATCCAAAGACTTTGGAAGAAGCTATGAGGAAAGCTAACTTTTGTTTTGAACAGAATCGGAAGAAGGAAAGCTTGGCCAACTGGAAAGCTAAGAAAAATAATAACCAGTATGAACAAAAGAAGAAGGATTTTGTGCCAAACAGAAATTCTAAGAACAATAAGGCCAGAAATTATCCTAATAATAAGAATTTCCAAGGAAATAAGAATAATTCACCTAGCACTCAGAATAATTCTAAGGGTAAGGAAATTGCTAATAATCATGGAAATTTTACCAAGAACTTTGAGCGCAAAGAACCGATAAAGTGTTGGGAGTGTAATGGACCACACTATGCTTCAGTCTATCCTAATCGGAAGAAGACTGTTAGCAATATTCATACCATACAAGAGGAGATTACCATTGGGGAGCTAGCGAGGACCATGCCCAGAATGAACGTAGCCTTGGAGAATCGACAAGCAAAATATCAGACTTCCATGGTGGAAGTAGAAGGTATGATAAATCAGACCCCTGTAACTATTTTGATTGATCCAGGAGCTAGTCTCAGTTATATTGCACCTAAAATGGTATAAAAATGTAAGTTACCTATTGAAAAATTTGAGAATTCTTGGTTGGTTCAGTTAGCCACTAGTGCTAAAAGAAAGGTAACTTGTTTTGTAAAAGAATGTGCAGTAGTTATGGATCATTTTGAAACTGTTGTCAAGCTTAATGTATTGCCTCTTGGTTCTTATGATTTGTTGATTGGTATGGACTGGTTAGAACAACATAGAGTAACTCTAAATTGTTATGATAAAACCTTCACATGTTTAAACAGTGACGAAAAACCAGTAAATGTAAAATGAATTCCTAGAAAAACCACTATAAGGCAGATTTCTGCTTTACAGCTTAAGAGAGCTGTTAGGAAGGGATGTAAAGCTTATACAGTAATAATAACTGATGAGGAGAGTCTAATTAAGACAGATAAGATAAAATTGGAAGACATACCAGTCTTAAGAGAATATGTTGATGTATTCCCTGAAGAAATTTCGGGACTACCTCCAAAAAGGGAATTGGATTTCACCATTAAGCTGGTACTGGGTGTAGTACCTAGCTCAAAGGCCCCTTATCGAATGAGCATACTTGAACTTAATGAATTAAAGTCTCAATTAAAAGAACTCATTGATAAAACATATATTCGACCAAGTGTGTCTCCTTGGGGGGCACCTGTCATCTTCGTTAAGAAAAAGGACGAAACCATGTGACTTTGCATAGATTATCGTCAGTTAAATAAGATGACCATTAAAAATCGATATCCGTTGCCCCACATTGATGATCTATTTAATCAACTACGTGGAGCCACAGTGTTTTCAAAAATAGATTTAAGGTCTGGATATCATCAAGTCAGGATTAAAGATGATGACATCTTTAAGACATCTTTCAGAACTAGATATGGTCATTACAAATTTGTCGTCATGCCTTTTGGGCTTACCAATGCCCCAGTTGTTTTCATGTGTTTAATGAACAATGCTATGCATAAGTGTTTAGATAAGTTTGTGGTCGTATTTATCGACGACATTCTAATCTATTCAAAAATTGAAGAAGAACATAAAAAACATTTAAAAATTGTTTTAAAACAATTGTGAGATCATCAACTCTTCGCAAAATTTAGTAAATGTGATTTCTTCAAGGATAAGATTCAGTACTTAGGACATGTGGTGACCAAGGAAGGGATTTCAGTAGATCCTGAAAAGATAAGGGAGATCGAAGATTGGTCGGTTCCTAAGGATGTAACGGATGTTCGATCTTTCATGGGCATTACCAGTTATTACCAGAGGTTCATCTAAGGTTTTTCGAGGATTGCGAATCCGATAAATTCCTTGCAGAAGAAGGGAAAGAAGTTCGACTAGAATCAGAATGTGAGAAAAGCTTTAAAAAAATTAAAAACTTTATTAACCAGGGCACCTATTTTAAGAATAGGTGATCCTAATAAAGAATTTGTAGTGTGCAGTGACGCCTGTAATGATGGCTTAGGAAGTGTTTTGACTCAAGAAGGGCATGTTATTGCTTATGAGTCTAGAAAGTTAAAAGTTCATGAAAATAATTATGCAACTTACGATATGGATTTAGCAGCTGTTATACACGCTTTAAAGATGTGGCGACATCACCTAATTGGCAAAAAATGTATTTTAATGACTGATAATAAATGATTGAAGTATCTGTTAGATCAGCCTAATTTAAATGCCAGACAAGCTAGGTGGCTAGCTTTCTTAAGTGAGTATGATTTTGAAATTCAGCACATAAAAGGTAAAGAAAATAAAGTTGCTGATGCATTAAGTAGAAATGCAAGGCTGAATTTTGCAGTAGCTATCAGCATTTGTGCTACAGATTTGGATGAATAGCTTAAAGAAGGAATAGAACAAGATGAAATTTACCAAAGTTTACAAGCTAAAACTAAAGAAAATCCAACAGAAATCTTGAGTAAAGGATACAGTTTAAATGCAAAAGAATTTTTACTGTATAAAGACAGAATGTATGTACCTAATGTACCTAAATTTAAGCTGTTAATTCTGGATGAAATTCATAAAACTCCATACTCAAGTCATCCAGGCTATCAAAAGACTATAACTATGTTAAGAAAAGAATATTTTTGGCCAAATATGAAGACTGAAGTAGCAGAAGATATTGCTAAGTGTTTTGAATGTCAGCAGGTGGAAACTGAACATCAACACCTAGCTGGATTACTTCAGCCATTACCCATTCTTAACTGGAAATGGGAGATAATTAGTCTAGTTTATTACTGAACTGCCTAGAAATCAGAATCAAAATGATTCTATCATGGTAGTAGTTGATAAGTTAAGCAAAGCAGCTCACTTTATACCTGTTAAAACTACTTATGAAGCTACAAACATAGCTGATATCTTTTTAAAATAGATTTTTCGATTGCATGGAGTACCAAAAGTCATAATCTCAGATAGAGATCCTAAATTTACAGGAAACTTTTGAAATTCTTTGTTTAAAGGGTTAAACACTACAATAAATTTTAGTACTTCATTCCATTCTCAAACATATGGACAAACTGAAAGGGTAAATCAAGTATTGGAAGATCTACTAAGAATGTATGTGAAAGACCAACCAGGTAAATGGGAGGATTATTTGCATCTGGTAGAATTTGCTTATAATAATAATTATCAGACATTAGCCAGATTTAGTCCTTTTGAAATTTTATATGGACGGAAATGTAATACTCCTATCTCTTGGAGTAATCCGGTGGATAGATTGGTATTAGGTCCTGAACTGTTAAAGAAAATGGAAGAAATTGTAAAACAGGTGCAGGGTAATCTGAAAGTTGAACAAGATCAGTAGAGAAGTCAAGCAATCTTAGAAAGAACTCCAAAGGAGTTTCAGGTAGGTGAACATGTGTTCATCAAGGTAAGGCCCAAAAAGAGCTCTCTGAGATTGGGGAGTTGTGCAAAATTGGCACCTCGTTACTGTGGTCCATTTGAAATTCTGTCCAGGATTGGACAAGTAGCTTATCAATTAGCATTACCACCAAATTTAAGAGTACATAATGTTTTTCACATTTCTGTATTAAAGAAATATGTTCATGATGCTACTCATGTTGTTAACTGGAATGATGTACAGGTGGAACCATAAGGATATTTTCTGGTGGAACCGGACTTTATCCTCGAGCGGAGGGAGATCACACTTCAGAACCACACCATTGGACAGGTGAAGGTGCAATGGAACCACCTTAGTCCAGAGGAAGCCGCTTGGGAATTGGAAATTAATATGCGAGATGCATATCCAATTCTGTTCCAGGGGAATTCTGAGGATGAAGAATAAATAACATCGAGGACGATGTTATGTTCTACGGGGGTGTGTATGTCACATGCCCCAATTTTTCAAAATAATATTATCTTAATTGATTTTATTTCAAGACATTATGTTAAATTTTATGCTAAGTTATAAATGATGACTCAGCATAGTCAAGGATATTGAATGTAATTATGAATATTTTAATTATAAATAAATAAAAGTGGAGACAACAACTTAGGAGAGCTGTTAAAAGAGTGTTTACTGGTCAAGTTGGTAGAGGAGACTAGGTGGAGAGCAAACAGACAAGTGGCAGCATCCTCAAACTCTTCCAACTGTTGCAAGTGGCAACCTCCCTAAATTTGGGTCCATGATCCCCCAAGAAAGTGGGATCAAAGCAGGTATCTCAATTAATGACAACTAACCCAAAAGACCTAGGCAATCTTTATAAAAAATACACATTGAAGAGAGTTGAGGCTTCTCATTCTAGGGAAGTGATCATTCAGGTGAATGTACTTCAGAGTAATTCAATGGAAAGGGAATTTTTGGAAGGAGTTTGAGGGGTTAACTACTAAAGTGATCTAGTGCAACTTTTCAGCTGAAGGATCTTACTGCTGAGTGCAGAGTGATTTCTGAGTCATTGGACCAGTATATTGTTTGCTTGCTCCACCAGTTCTCATCCAAGGAGACCAGGAACATGCTTAGGGGTCTTGAGGAGACGTTGTTTGAGTGCTCTCCAGGAGTTGGTAGGGAGGAACGACCTCCTAACGTTGTTGTTGTCCAGCTTAATCAGGTTCTACAGTCTTTTTATTTTACTGTGTTAAATGTTTAAATGTGAGTCTGATTGATTAATGAATGATAAATGTTTAGTTCTGAACTGTTAGAGCTTAATAATCCTTTAGTTATTTGAAAGAATGAACCTGAAATAGATGAAAAATAATCTTAACCTGCGTTTTTCCACATCTAGAAGGACCAGACCGTACTCCAGCACAGGTAGTGTATTTAAAATAGATGAAGATATGATGGAAATCTGAAATGGATAGATGTAATATGCATTTCATAATATCAGAGTACTTTATCTCTAAATGTAGGTTGTTATCAGAAAAGAATAATAACATGTTTAGTTGTGTTTATTGTTTAACCAACTTGTTGATGTAAGTATGCTAGAAAGAAATAGCCAAACTCTTTACAGGTAGCAGGATTATCATATTAATAAGTTATACATGTAGATAAGTTATTATTCTTACACAGTACTTTGTTTTATGTTTAAAATAAATAAAAAATGCAGGAGGATAAATTGTTTAACCTGTAGCAGGAGGATAATTTCCTTGTGATTATATTATTAACCTGTAGCAGAGGCAGTAGAAATAACTCAGACAAACCACTTTATTTCATTATGCTAAGTAAAGATTTAAATCTGATATACTTAGTTTATTTAGTGTTAATAAAAAACTTACTATATCTACAAATATCCGAACCTGAAGTAGGGTGTTTTTATCATAATTAATTTCTAAAGAACAAACTAAGTACAGAGTATTATACATCTTATTAAAGAACTTTAATAATCATATCTGTATTTTATTTATTAAAAGCAACTAAAATACGATAATAACTAACATTTAATAAATGTTATTTATAAAAAGAATTAATTCTTTTAAACTTATACAAACAAGATATACTGGTAAAAGAAAGTACAAGGTCAAAACTCTAACAATAAACAATATATGTAAATAACAATCATTTAAGCAATAATCCAAGTATTTGGATTATCTATTATTAAAACAACTAAACTGTTATAGATTATTACAGTCCTTTAAGGACAGTGAAAAGACAACCATAGTAATATAACTGGAATTTTACACTATTTACCCGTAACAATAGATAATCAATTAAATTAAGTAACTAAAGCTTAAAGAATAAATTTAAGAATTTTACATAAGGGTTATCTATAGGAAACCCTAGCTCGAATTTCAGAGTTTGTAGGAAAATAATTATATGATATGATGGAATAACAGTCATAAGCTATTAACAATATTATTAATACAAAATAGTTAATATACAACAAAAATTTATATTACACAGGCGAGTAGGGTAGAAACCCTAGTTTACAAAGTCACCATAAGAGCTTAAAGATAAACTGAGTTCGATCTCAAAGGAAAACCATTATGCTTTAAACAAAACTATGTATTGCTTGATAGGCCGTGAAGGCTTTAAATATAACATTGAACAAAAACGAGAAACAAACATTTACAAGTCACGGCTTGAGCCGAAGTTACACTGCTGTAAGCGAGGGTTTAAAAAAAAAACTAGTAAACTGAAGAACAACAACCCAAGACTAGGTAACAACCATGCCAAAACTTTACCAACTGGAAACTGTCCCCTAAGGACTGCACAAGCAGGGAAAGCCATTTGATAACCAGGGATTACCTATAGCCAGAGCACTGGTCCTTTTCTTGAAGTATTTCAGCCAAGGGATGTGCGAACTGTCACCTTTAAAGATAAAAACCAAAGTTTAATTAAAATTTTCTTTTAGAACTATTATACGGAAAACAAAATCTAGTCTTAAAAGTTCTCAAATGTATACATTACCTGGAAGTGAAGGTTAAGGAGCCACAAAGGAACAACAGCACCACAACCAGCATAACAAGAAGCCAAACCTTCATTTTCGCAGCGACAGAGGTGAATGGGACTCATGAACAAGCCACACTGATAGCAGTAGCAAGAACAAGTATGGGCACGACCACGAAAGAGATAAACAATGAAGCTGGAGCTGTCACCAACAAGTAAGGGGTGAAAACGTAACTCTCAAACCCTACGATGAGGGCAGTGCTTTAACTAACAGCAAGCAAATCTTAAACCTATCTCTGCAATGACAGGCCAGGGATGAACAAGCAAGGAGCCACATGCAGGTCGTAAGCCTTATGCTACGATTCACGACAAACCCTTATAGAGATAAGACTCACAGTACACAGAAAGAGTTTTGAGACCGATTGGTGGATGCTGAAATGATTGAAACTAAGACTCGGAGCACATTTAGCAACCAGAAGGGTAACATGGCCGCCATGAGAATGGTTGCAGAGCAGCCCGAAGGCCCGAGAACTACGGAGGGAAATGACAAAGAGTAGGGTTACAAGGAATTTATATCTCTAATGCACGGACAGGAGAAGTCCACGTGCCCACTGGATAAATTAAACAATGCATGGGTCGAGCTCTATAGTCACTTGCATGCCAATTTTTATAATGATTTATATAATGATCCGTGAACAAATCATGCAAGAACTATATTGTTCAATCATTAATAAAGATTCATCGTTCATATAATATGTATATAACATAATGTTGTTGGGGTGTTAGATGACAAGAACCCTCGGATCATTGACCAAACAAATGGTATAGTAATCATATTTTCGAAACTATTATGTTTGTTTATATTTGATTTTTAAAACAAACCCTTTACTCATAAATCAATTAATTTGGGATGGAAATGACTCATCAAATCATTCACAAACGTCGATATTATAATATGAACATTTCGATTACCATGTTGTCCACGTTAAAATATAATAATGATTCGCTTAATGTAAAGTCCAAGTTGATTTGTGAAAATCTTTGAACAACTATATATTTCTAAGTTTGCATCTACATTATGGTCAACGCAAGGCTAGACTCCTCTAAACCCACAACTCTAGTGGAGTTTATGATAAAAGTTGATTAGCACAATAAAGATTAGAATCATTTACAAGATCAATATTGTATAGACTTGTTTAGGAGTTTCAATGTATTGACAAGGTATTATGTTTTATATTCATAATAATACATATATGTAGAACCAACGATCATTTGGAAATAAACGATAAATATGGCTAGTATGGTAAAAGAATATATATTGAACTCTTTTACATAGTCCATTTGAGATTAGACTTTATTAGTAATTGGTTGTTTCTCAACATGGCATTTTTGCTGGTAATTTACCAAGTCTATATTCTTAGTAGATTAATTTTATGTTTACACAAAATAACTAGTGCTTAGCATAGGATAGAAGGTTGATAATATAGGAACATCAACCTTAAAAACTGTTGGTAGACAATGATCTTAATACCAGGAAAGTATTATAAAATAATAAGAAGTAGAATGAATTGATCCTTCCCGAGTCTATAATCAATAGAACCTCATGGTTTGACGTAGATTTAAGTGATGTAGACAACAACATTTTCTTATGAAAATACACTATCGTTTTCACACCAATCAACGTAATGTCAAAAGTTTTACAGGCTGTAAGTTTCACTACAGAGGATAAATATCGAGCAACTTGATACTCAAATGAGTGGTATGATAATAATAACCCAAATTACAACAGTATAACATTGCAAGTAATAATTATTAAAGTAGAAGTTATCGAGCAACTAAGATTACAAGTTTAGAGCCACGGAAAGTATTTTTTACTATCGCTACATACATTAAAGAAAGGAACTCAATCATCTAAACTTCGGTTACAAGAACAACTGAAGAAAACAAACTATTTTTACCTCACAAACGTTCGTTTGAATATAGCAGCTTATTTAGTAAGCTTATTATTTGCAGATAGAAATACTGTTGGATACTTTATGAAATTAAAAATGTTACTCGATCATTCATACCTGTAACATGTAAGAACAAGTACTCTTTCTTCGTTAGCATAAATGCTAAGTAAGCCCATGATTTCAAAGTCAGATTCCACCTACTTGTCATAAAGAAAACGCATCAGTAAACTGAAATAAAAACAATGCGCAAGTTAAACTTAATCTTGTTACAAAAAGGAAACTGTTGAGTTAACATAATTGAGATTATGTAATACTAATCTTTTAACTGTTTCTTTTATTGCTAACCTTTAGCTGTTAGTAAACCGCAGTTTTTCAGCATTTTATGTTATCTCAAAAGTTTAAATTTTTGTCAAATTTTGGGGTTTTGACACTCATCCTCCTCATCATCATCATAGTCATCATCCTTCTCATCATCACCATCATTGTTCATCATCATCTTCATCGTCACCCTCATCCTCATCATCATCACCATCCTCATCATCATCATCATCATCATCATCATCACCCTCCTCCTCCTCCTCATCATCATCACCCTCATCCTCATCATCATCATCATGGTCATCATCATCATCATCATAATCATCCTCATCCTCATCCTCATCCTCATCCTCATCATCATCATCATCACCCTCATCCTCATCATCATCATCATAGTCATCATCCTCCTCATCATCACCATCATTATTCATCATCATCTTCATCATGACCCTCATCATTAGAGGAAATTTGGGGTCTAAAATGGGCCTTATAAGAAAACGTGCCAAAAATAAGTTTTTGTGAGTTGGAATTCAAGAACCAATAGAATTTCAATAAAATAAGTCAACCATAATGGTTGAATTGACATATTTGTCATTAAAAAAAACTAATTTTTTTGTTCGTATTTTCGACATATCTCATTGTGTTTTTACTCAAATTTCGATCGAGAGAGCTCGTTGGATGCAGAATTTGATTCTGCATCCAACGAGTACCCACACTGCATACTTTTAATGGACCCCTCTACCCCAAAAACAAGAAATACCTGAAAAAATGTGATGATGACATCATCATCACATTTTTTCAGGTATTTCTTGTTTTTGGGGTAGCGAGGTCTATCAAAAGTATGCAGTGTGGGTACTCGTTGGATGCGGAATCGAATTCCGTATCCAACAAGCTCTCCCGATCGAAATTTGAGTAAAAACACGGGGAGATATGTCGAAAATACGAACACAAAAAGTAGTTTTTTTCTTTCTTTCTCCAAAATTAATCAATATTATTTTATTATTTTAACTATTATTTTATTATTTTCCTTAGGAGGCCCATTTTAGACCCCAAAATTCCTCTAATGCCTCATCATCATTATCACCCTCATCCTCATCATGATCATCATCACCCTCATCCTCATCATCATCATCATGGTCATCATTATCATCATCATCATCATCACCCTCATCCTCATCCTCATCATCATCAACAACATCCTCACCATCATCATCATCACCCTCATCCTCATCAGCTTCATCATGGTCATCATCATCATCATCACCCTCATCCTCATCATCATCATCATAGTCATCATCCTCCTCATCATCACCATCATTGTTCATCATCATCACTCTCATACTCATCATCATCATCATCATCATCATCCTCATCCTCATCCTCATCATCATGGTCATCACCATCATCATCACCATCACCCTCATCCTCATCATCATCATCATATTCATCATTCTTCTCATCATCACCATCATTGTTCATCATCATCTTCATCGTCACCCTCATCCTCATCATCATCATCACCCTCATCCTCATCAGCATCATCATCATCATCACCCTCATCCTCATCAACATCATCATGGTCATCATCATCATCATCATCATCATCATCATCACCCTCATCCTCCTCATCATCATCATCATCATCACCCTCATCCTCATCAGCTTCACCATGGTCATCATCATCATCATCATCATCATAGTCATCATCCTCCTCGTCATCACCATCATTGTTCATCATCATCACTCTCATCATCATCACCCTCATCCTCATCATCATGGTCATCATCATCATCACCCTCATCCTCATCATCATCATCATGGTCATCATCATCATCATCATCATCATCCTCATCATCATCATCATGGTCATCATCATCATCATCATCACCACCCTCATCCTCATCATCATCATCATAGTCATCATCCTCCTCATCATCACCATCATTGTTCATCATCATCTTCATCATCACCCTCATCCTCATCATCATCATCACCCTCGTCCTCCTCCTCCTCCTCATCATCACCCTCATCCTCATTAGCATCATCATGGTCAACATCATCATCATCATCATCTTCATCGTCACCCTCATCCTCATCATCTTCATCACCCTCATCCTCATCATCATCATCGTCGTCACCCTCATCCTCATCATCATCATCATGGTCATCCTCATCATCATCATCATCATCATCCTCCTCCTCCTCCTCATCATCACCCTCATCCTCATCAGCATCATCATGGTCATCATCATCATCATCATCATCATCATCATCACCGTCGTCGTCATCATCATCATCACCCTCATCCTCATCAGCTTCATCATGGTCATCATCATCATCATCATCATCACCATCATCATCATCATCCTCATCCTCATCATCATCGTCAACCTCATCATCATCACCACCCTCATCCTCATCATCATCACCATCATCATCATCCTCATCATCCTCATCATCATCACCACCCTCATCCTCATCATCATCATCATTGTCATCATCATCATCATAATCACCCTCGCCCTCATCATCATCACCATCATCATCATCATCATCATCACCACCCTCATCCTCATCATCATCGGCATTGTCATCATCATCATCATAATCACCCCCATCGTCAGCATCATCATCATAGTCATCATCCTCCTCCTCCTCATCATCATCATCATTGTCATCATCATCATCATAATCACCCTCATCCTCATCATCATCATCATAGTCATCCTCCTCCTCCTCCTCCTCCTCATCATCATTGTCATCATCGTCATCATAATCATCCTCATCGTCATCATCATCATCATAGTCATCATCCTCCTCCTCATCATCATCATCACCATTGTTCATCATCATCATCATCACCGTCATCATCATCATCACCATCATCATCCTCATCCTCATCATTGTCATCATCATCACCATCCTCCTCCTCCTCCTCATCATCATCATCATCATCCTCATCCTCATCCTCCTCCTCCTCCTCATCATCATCCTCCTCCTCATCATCCTCATCATCATCACCCTCATCCTCATCCTCATCATCATGGTCATCACCATCATCATCATCTTCATCGACACCCTCATCCTCATCATCATCATATGTAATATGTGTTTTATACAAAATGTTGGGTGGCGTGTTGTGGGCCAGGTTTACTGTATCAAAAGACATAATTCGTCTGAACCCGCACACAGAGAACTATTCAACATGCAATTTTCTATCATTACTTACATAATTCCATAGTTTTGTACAGGTTTGGGTGGATTTCAATAAGGAATGTACGTAATAGAAGACGAAAGTCAGCAAGGAAGCTGCTTACACCGAAAGAAGCATAAAATAAAAAAGAAAAAAAGAGGGAAGATTCAAGAAATCGTCCGCATTCATTACATGGGAAAATAGTTCTCATTCCCCCTCAACAGATACCTGACGTAGAGGCTGAGGAATATAATGCAACATTAAAAAAAGCTGGTTATATGGAAGTTCATATTATTGATCCATTAGTAAAAGAACAATCTTGTGAAGAGTTCAATAATTATGTTACTCCCGATGCAAATGTGACTCAGCAACAACCATGGTCGGTGGTTCAATCTCCTAATCAAAGTTGTGAGCCTATAGTGGATGTAAACGTCACTCCAGCATTTCAAACGGCAATAAATTTTGCATCAAAATGAAAGAGAACTCCTAAACTAATACAAGTGGACGAGAGAAGATTGACTTCCATGGAAGGTAGGGTGGCTAAATGCACTATCCTTCGTCATTGTTCTTAAATAATGAAACAATATTTTGATAAGAAATCTAAAGCCGGTAAATGCTAATTGTTTTTAGCTCTCCTTAAATCTAGAAATATGGCAACTGTCAGAAGAAATTTAGGCATAACAACAATGAAGAATATCAAATCAAGTAATCACATTGTTAAATCTATTGTTGTTGCATTCACATCGATTGGTAAAAAACTCGTTCACAAGACTGTAATGTGGCTCGTCATGTATTGGCTGAATCAATTGTATGTAAATCCACAAGACAACGTCGTTTACTTCGATACACATCACAAATTGTGCCTTTACATCCAAAGACACTTAAAAAATATTCAGTAAGAAGAGACAACCTTGATGTAGAGGGACAAATGGAAACATTATAGGCATTTAGCGGTAGGTTTCCCCGCAAAGACATGAAGTTAGTCGAAGCAGTGAAGGGCCTAGTGCAAATGTTTCGGCATGATAACACTAGGCCTTCTTCTAACATGAAGGATGTGTTAAAACATTGTAGGGGTTCTAGAAACACGGAACCTCATGTTAAACATTATCTTGACATGACACAAACTCAATTGTTCGAGATGTTTAAAGTTGCCCACGTAGAGCTAAGTCTTGGGCAAAGATCTTTTGAAAAATGCAAGCCTTGGTATGTTAGAATCAATACCATCAGGAACACTTGTTGTTGTAGATGCCACATAGAGTTTGACCTATATTACCATACATTTGCACATATACTTCGTTTCTTGCATCCTAACCATGTGGAAGAATGCTCAAGTACAGTACCGCCAATGTCATCCAGAGATTTCATCCATAGCATAATGTGTCCGAGGCAAGATGGGCAGACACATTACTTCAAACAATGTGTAGACGGTTCTTGCAACAATCGTGGTGGGCTATCATTATGGTTTGATTGCATCCATGAAAATGAAGATCAAGCATTCGGGAATGCAATTGTCGAGAAGCAAAACTATCAGTATGAGACATATCAGCTACATGATGGGAAAGAAAGCAGGAAGATTAAATCGGTGACTGCACAGGTAAGTTGTTGAATATTGACATATTAATATTCATGTACACATTTTTTTATGTGGTTTATTGAAATATTAATATTCATGTACCAGGTGTGAGTATGTGATTTTATTCCAGAGTTTCGTGGAAAGATCCAAATGTACATTCAACATGTCGATATGGCACGGTGGCAAGATGAGCAATTCAGAATATGTCGGGACACCTTCCCTCTCAGAACAATACTATCAGTGGTTGACTTTGCACAAAATTACACCCTACAACCACAAAATGAAATTCAAAGTCAATAGTATCACTCAGAGCAGGTGAGCATAATGGTGCATATCAGGTATCGATATGGGAAAGATAGCAATGAAGAGAAACATGTGATACTGAAAGAAAGTCACTTCTACATAAGTGACGATCGGACCCATGACATCCATTACGTACAACATTGATTTAAATTATTCTATGATCATGTGATAGCTATGGATATACCATTTTATCATCATTTCATTTGGTAATATGGTTGTGCTAGACAGTTCAAGAATACACGTGTATTTGAATGGTTGTGTTTGTTGCACATAAAATACAAGGTGCCACATGTATGGAACTACTTTGAAACTGGTCATGGAAAAGGAGAGCACGATGGTGCTGGTGCATGCATTAAAAATTCCCTTCAAAGGGAAGAGATGAAGTTTACAGGTGCTCGCCTTCGAGACGCTACATCTATAGTTGAATGGTGTGCATCTGTCATGGGAGAACAAGAAACAAGGAAACACTTAGTGTGAAGAATATTCTGGGAGGTGACAAATGTGGACCGATCACAAACACATCAGGTGAACACAGTGCATGGAACTCAACAATTTCATTCAATTAGAAGCTCAGACAACTCGGCCCTACAAATTTTGACAAGATTGAAGGCTTGCTTTTGCAGTTCCTATAGCATCGGTGAATGGGATGATTGTGAGGATACAAATACCGTTGATACATGGTATAGAGTGACACTTGGCACCAATTTCAACGGCGTTAATGAAATAGACCATTTGTAAGATGATCAGAAGCATATTTCTATAGACTATGATCACATATCGGATCTCATACAAGCAGGTACATGAGTAGTACCTAAATAATAAAATGCATTTATGTATTGTTTACTCGACCTATGTAGAATTTAATCTGTGTAGAAATTAGAAATGCAAGACCTTATTTACAAAATGTATTGTTAACTCGACCTATTTCCTTTAACAGGTCAGATATATGTAGTGGTTGCCCCAAAAACTAATGAATGGGGTTCTGATTATTGGTTGGCACCGTTACTTAGAGGGGAAACAAACCATTCTAGAACCTGTTACAAATGATGAAAATATTGAATTCCCAACTGGCTCGATGGTTATAAAAGGGGAGCACTTAACACTTGCAACACAATAGAAAAGGAAGGGTGGGTATGTATATCAGGATTATAGACCAGGAGCTATTGTATACCACTTCACCAACCTAGTAGTTGGTATAAACATCAAGCTGTGTACACTTGGTCACAAAAATAGGTCACATGTACGATACTTGCTACCTCATATAGAGGACGAAAGATTGATGGACACCATCGACACCAGAGATGATCTGGATGGCCTACTTGTACGAGTGCATTGTCAAGTGCATTATTTAACCTTTAAAGTGAATTCTGAAGCACAATTTCAATTATTTAGCCTTACTTTATTCCCAACGTAATAAACCTATGATTGACAGATACCATTCATAGACATAATATTATTCAAAGGATACTGGACACTATAAACACGATCGTACAACCTCGGGTGACTTATCTATAAATCATGTTTGCACATTTTCATTGGGTTCTCTTTTATTTTTTATGATGTTACTAATGTCTAGCCTTTCATGTGCCTAGGATACAAACACCATCTACGGCTCATTGGAGGCGCCAAGAATGGTGTCTTTAGACACCACCAAATAGAGTTTGGAAAATAACAAGCTCTCGAGTTGTTGAAATTTACATTTCTTGATGTTTTTAGTTTAATATACATGTAATTTACATTGCCATGTACACATTGGAAACCAACTAGGCTTACATGATCACCAATACTTGCATGCCCCAACTAGGCTTTCATGAACACCAATTTTCATGCACCAACTAGGGTTGACAAGGTATGAGATGGAACTAGGGTTTAGTGAGCAATTTTCAAGTTAAGAGAGGGAACTAGAAACACATGATCACCAATACTTGCATGCACCAACTAGGGTTGACAAGGTATGAGATGGAACTAGGGTTTATTGAGCAATTTACAAGTTAGGAGAGGGAACTAGAAACAAATGATCACCAATACTTGCATGCACCAACTAGGCTTTCATGAACACAAATTTGCATGCACCAACTAGGGTTGACAAGGTATGAGATGGAACTAAGGTTTACTGAGCAATCATGCAAGTTAGGAGAGGGAACTAGAAACACATGATCACCAATACTTGCATGCACCAACTAGGCTTTCATGAACACCAATTTGCATGCTCCAACTAGGGTTGACAAGGTATGAGATGGAACTAGGGTTTAGTGAGCAATTTGCAAGTTAGGAGAGGGAACTAGAAACACATGATCACCAATACTTGCATGCACCAACTAGGGTTGACAAGGTATGAGATGGAACTAGGGTTTACTGAGAAATCATTCAAGTTGGGAGAGGGAACTAGAAACACATGATCACCAATACTTGCATGCACCAACTAGGCTTTCATGAACACCAATTTGCATGCTCCAACTAGGGTTGACAAGGTATGAGATGGAACTAGGGTTTAGTGAGCAATCATGCAAGTTAGGAGAGGGAACTAGAAACACATGATCACCAATACTTGCATGCACCAACTAGGCTTTTATGAACACCAATTTCCATGCACCAACTAGGGTTGACAAGGTATGAGATGGAACTAGGGTTTACTGAACAATCATGCAAGTTAGGAGAGGGAACTAGAAACACATGATCACCAATACTTGCATGCACCAACTAGGCTTTCATGAACACCAATTTGCATGCTCCAACTAAGGTTGATAAGGTATGAGATGGAACTAGGGTTTAGTGAGCAATTTTCAAGTTAGGAGAGGGAACTAGAAACACATGGCCATGTACAAATCGGAAACCAACTAGGCTTTCATGAACACCACTTTGCATGCTATCACTAGGGTTGACAAATAATGAGATGGAACTAGGGTTTACTTCAACCAATTTAGGGTTTGTAGGGTATGATGTATGTTAGTATGGTATGATGTTAGTATCATAGGGTATTGTAGGGTATGATATGGTATATATTACAGATGCATGCATGACTTAGTGTTATGATATATTGTTAGTATGTTATGTTATGGTATGTTATTATATGTTAGTATGGTAAATGTATGATATGTTATGTATGATGTATGGTATTGTATGATGTTATTGTATGTTAGTATGGTGAATTTATGGTATGTTATTGTATGATGTTATGCTATATACATTTAATTACATTGCCGTGTACAAATCGGAAACCAAATAATCTTACATGATCACCAATACCTGCATGCACCAACTAGGCTTTCATGAACACCAATTTGCATGCACCAACTAGGGTTGACAAGGTATGAGATGGAACTAGGGTTTAGTGAGCAATCATGCAAGTTAGGAGAGGGAACTAGAAACACATGATCACCAATACTTGCATGCACCAACTAGGCTTTCATGAACACCAATTTGCATGCACCAACTAGGGTTGACAAGGTATGAGATGGAACTAGGGTTTAGTGAGCAATCATGCAAGTTAAGAGAGGGAACTAGAAACACATGATCACTAATACATTAGAGGAAATTTCAACTCAAAATGGGCCTCCTAAAAAGAATTAATAAAATAATAGTTAAAATATTAAAATAATATTTACTGATTTTGGAGGAAGAAAAGAAAAAAAATACTTTTTGTTTGTATTTTTGACATATATCCCTGTGTTTTTACTCAAATTTCGATCAGGAGAGCTCATTGGATGCGGAATTAATTCCGCATCCAACGAGTACCCATCATCATAACGTTTTTTCAAGTATTTCTTGTTTTTGGGGTATCTGGGTGCATCAAAAGTATGACAAGTGGGTACTTGTTGGATGCGGAATTTAATTCTGCATCCAACGAGCTCTCCCGATTGAAATTTGAGTAAAAACACAGGGAGATATGTCGAAAATACAAACAAAAAAAGTAGTTTTTTTATGATACCTATCCCCAAATTTATATTAAAAAAGTGTTTAAGACCTATACGGTATTTCAAATTTAAAGCAATTTCATTGGCTAACACATGATGACATGGAATTTGAATCAAAGTTAAAAGGCCCATTTTGAGTTGAAATTTCCTCTAATGCTTGCATGCACCAACTAGGCTTTCATGAACACCAATTTGCAAGCTCCAACTAGGGTTGACAAGGTATGAGATGGAACTAGGGTTTAGTGAGCAATCATGCAAGTTAGGAAAGGGAGCTAGAAACACATGATCACTAATACTTGCATGCACCAACTAAGCTTTCATGAACACCAATTTGCATGCACCAACTAGGGTTGACAAGGTATGAGATGGAACTAGGGTTTAGTGAGCAATTTGCAAGTTAAGAGGGGGAACTAGAAACACATGATCACCAATACTTGCATGCACCAAATATGATTTCATGAACACCAATTTGCATGATCCAACTAGGGTTGACAAGGTATGAGATGGAACTACGGTTTAGTGAGAAATTTGCAAGTTAGGAGAGGGAACTAGAAACGCATGATCACCAATACTTGCATGCACCAACTAGGCTTTCATGAACATCAATTCACATGCACCAACTAGGGTTGACAAGGTATGAGATGGAACTAGGGTTTAGTGAGCAATCATGCAAGTTAGGAGAGGGAATTAGAAATACATGATCACCAATACTTGCATGCACCAACTAGGCTTTCATGAACACCAATTTGCATGCACCAACTAGGGTTGACAAGGTATGAGATGGAACTAGGGTTTACTGAGCAATCATGCAAGTTAGGAGAGGGAACTAGAAACACATGATCACCAATACTTGCATGCACCAACTAGGTTTTCGTGAACACCAATTTGCATGCTCCAACTAGGGTTGACAAGGTATGAGATGGAACTAGGGTTTAGTGAGCAATTTGCAAGTTAGGAGAGGGACATAGAAACAAATGATCACAAATACTTGCATGCACCAACTAGGCTTTCATGAACACCAACTTACATGCACCAACTAGGTTTTCATGAACACCAATTTGCATGCACAACCTAGGGTTGACAAGGTATGAAATGGGACTAGGGTTTACTGAGCAATCATGCAAGTTAGGAGAGGGAACTAGAAACACATGATCACCAATACTTGCATGCACCAACTAGGCTTTCATGAACACCAATTTGCATGCTCCAACTAGGGTTGACAATGTATGAGATGGAACTAGGATTTAGTGAGCAATCATGCAAGTTAGGAGAGGGAACTAGAAACACATGATCACCAATACTTGCATGCACCAACTAGTCTTTCATGAACACCAATTTGTATGCACCAACTAGGGTTGACAAGGTATGAGATGGAACTAGCGTTTACTGAACAATCATGCAAGTTAGGAGAGGAAACTAGAAACACATGATCACCAATACTTGCATTCACTAACTAGGCTTTCATGAACACCAATTTGCATGCTCCAACTAAGGTTGACAAGGTATGAGATGGAACTAGGGTTTAGTGAGAAATTTGCAAGTTAGGAGAGGGAACTATAAACACATGGACATGTACAAATCGGAAACCAACCAGGCTTTCATGAACACCACTTTTCATGCTATCACTAGGGTTGACAAATAATGAGATGGAACTAGGGTTTACTTCAACTAATTTAGGGATTGTAGCACATGATGTATGTTAGTATGGTATGTGTTAGTATCATAGGGTATTGTAGGGTATGATATGGTATATATTACACATGCATACATGACTTAGTGTTATGGTATATTGTTAGTATGTTATGGTATGGTATGTTATTGTATGTTAGTATGGTATGATGTTAGTGTCATAGGGTAATGTAGGGTATGTTATTGTGTGTTAGTATGGTATGATGTTAGTATCATAAGGTATTGTAGGGTATGATATGGTATATTACACATGCATGCATGAATTAGTCTTATGATGTTAGTGTATGGTATATTACAACGGTATGGTATGTTAGTATGGTATGATGTTAGTGTCATAGGGTATTGTAGGGTATGTTATTGTATGTTAGAATTGTATGATGTTAGTATCATAGGGTATTGTAGGGTATGATATGGTATATATTACACATCCATGCATGACATAGTGTTATGATTGTTAGTGTATGTAATTTAGTTAGTGTATGGTATGGTTATGATGTTAAAAAGTTGAGGATAGCCATAATGTTAAAAAATTGATGAGCCGTAAATTCTTCCTTTAAGTATTGGAAATTCATAAGTTAGCACACATGTGAACCACATATATCATTATATCACATAGGTGAACCACACATATCATGTTCCAATATCAAGTCAACCATATATGTATAAATTTGAACCTTGCTTTATATTATATATGTATAGAAATAATGTTACAAAAATTGTCATGCCACATGGCGATAATACAAAATAGTGGATCAAAAAGTACATGTGTGTATATGAACAAAAAGTTACATCTATGTATGCCCCCTATACATTTATTCTAGTTATCCCCACTTTCGATGCCACTGCCAATGTCTTTGGAGAAGTCTAGCTTTCTTTTCCGACTGTTCACTGGTGATCCCCATCGTTGGACAAGAGGGATAGGTCGCATCAATGGAGACTGCAGAAAAACCAAATTTTGTAAGTTAATTTACCAACCTTTAAAAATTCTATGTACATTTGTTCAAATTCCAAAACCAAAATAACATTTTTACTCACTGTACGTGAGTAAGTAATGGTGGGTCGTGGTGCCTCACTAACATCGACCTTGATTGGGTGCTCTTCAAGCACCACTTGCTCACTATCAAGCTGCATAAAAAATATATATATGCTAATGTCAACAAATATACATGTACCTTAGGGGGGAAGAGGTGGGTCACCAATTTCGGTCTCTTCAAGCACCAAATCAGAGAAAGCGATACACAAACGTACAAAGAAAGTGATACATAAACATACCTGCTGGATCGTCAAAGTTGGGTCAGTGATTTGGTGCTCTTCACGCACCAGTGCCTCACTAGGGGCCTGCATAAAGTAACATATATGTCAATTTTAAATAAAATAGTCAATCGGAGACATATATACTACATGGACGGAAAATGATGTTACCAAAGAAAGCGAAACATACATGTACCTGGTTGGGGGGAAGAGGTGGGTTGACAACAACCTCGCTTTGGTTCTCTTCAAGAACCACTGTCTCAATAGGTTCCTACATAAAGTAACATATGTCAAAGCGATACATAAACCTTCAAAAACGTACAAAGAGAAAGCACCATATCAAGGAAAGCCATACATAAACGTACAATGAAAGCGATACATAAACTTACATGCTGCCTTGTCAGAGGAGGTGTGTAACCAGTGGATTGATTAAGTATGAACGAGATAAAAGGACTTCTACTTGTACTAGGGAATAAGCTCGCTTTTTGGACATATTCATCTAACTCACGTTCCTATGTACAAAAGGATAAAGATACAATTAGACAATTTCAAAAAAATAAAAAAGAACATGTTGCATCATTAAAATCACAATTAAAAGAAAGCGATACATAAACGTACCTGTTGGCTCATGATCGGTGGGTCATCAATCTGGTGCTCTTCAAGCACCAGTGCCTCAATAGAATCCTGCATAAAATAATGTGTGTCAAATTCATATAATAGAAAGAATCGTAGACATATATATTGCATGGACGAAAAATAATGTTTTCAAAGAAAGCGAAACATATATGTATATGGCGGGGGGGAAGAGGTGGGTCAGCAACAACCTCGCATTGGTGTTCTTCAAGCACCAATGGCTCAATGGTTCTCTGCATAACGTAACATATGTCAATGCCATATAATACAAAGAAAACGAGACATATACATGATGGACGAAAAATGATTTTTCCAAAGAAAACGAAACATAATTAAAAGCATATTTAAAATAATACCTGTGTTTGGGAATCTACCTCTACATGAGAGGGAATAGGCTGGAATACAATGTATTCATCCTGATCACCCTACATAAAACATGTATCAAAATTAGGATGTATTGAATGTTACAATCTATACTATAAATATGTAAATAAAGTTGACAAATTAATAAGTATAGTTCTTACCCCTACTGGTGAAGAACCAAACCCATATGCAATATTGATAGCCGCATCAATGTTCTCAACATTGATCGGCGGACTATGCGACTTTGGTGTGCCATGGGACACAAGCTGTATATTTGTTCACATAATTTGTTAGATAATTAAATAGAAATAAATTGTGAAACAATTGAAAATTTTGATATGAAACAAAATATAATATGAAAATAATGAGTTTTACTTACAAAGCGAAGTAATCCACCGCCTCGGAAGTCTGAAGCAGGGCCATAGCATATGCATCCACATAATGTGCAAGGGTGTGGAGTAACACGATGCTCTGAACACTCTACATCTCCTGTGTGATCTATAGATGGGCCCGCCTTAGAAGTGCCAACCCCTTGGTCTACATTGCCTTAGACATCAATCCCATGCTAAAGCAATGTATCTGCCAAGTCAAATAATGCCTCATGTGTATCCTCAATCACAGGACCCTCGGGACGATATAACCAAGGGGGTTTTGGTGTGCGTGGAGGGCGTTGCACACGGTTAGGATCCGTCCTGACCCCTTCCCTATCTTGGGGCATCCCATGACCAACACCCTGGAATCCTAAGATATCGAAGTAGTTAACATGTTTCCCTAGGATGAATTCTGCATACAACTTCCTAAGGAAATAAAATGGGATGTCCCTATTCCCATGAGGGTATTCATCGAAGACCATATATCAACGATCCATCCAATTGGCCTTTATATTTGGTTCAAAGCACCAGTCTATAGAAATGTGTGCTCGACTGGTGGGTGGAACCAATCCGGTGCTAGGGTCCCGGAATAATGAAAATAATTGGTCTTTTGTAATTTTAAGGGCTTTGATGTCTTTATAACTCAATCCATCGGAGTAGTATTGCCTCCTGGATTCTCTGTACGAGCTAATATTGTTTAGAGATCCTTGGAGATTGGCAATTGTGTTTGTTATTGTCTCCAATGCATCGACTAAATACTCTCTCAAACGATCCCCCCCTCTAATAGATGAGCTAAGGCGCCTCAATGACGCCAAACGCGCAATAATCTGTGAGTTTTGATCTTGTTCCCCCTCCGGGTTTGGGTTTGGGTTCCTGTTTGGGTTAGGTTGTGGGTTAGGTTGTTGTGAGTTAGGTTGTGGGTTATTAGAGGGTGGGTTTTCCACATTGTCTTGTTCATTTCTGTTATCTGTTAAGATTTAAAGGAAAAAATACAAGTTATTTTACTTAATCATTATTTGATTTCATTCAATTTTTTTTATTAAATTTGTTTAAAATAATTATAAAAACTATGAAATTATGGAAAACAATAAAGAAGTGAAGACTAACTGAAATGGATAAGAGCATTTTCCTGCCATTGGATCCAATCCACCTCTAACTCGACCTCGAACTCGACCTCCAAAAGCTAAAACACAAATCGCCTCTGCGTTATTTCGCCCACGCGGTTTTTCGCTCTCCCAATCCTCGACTATGCAAATGATATTTGAGGCCTGCAGCCTCTATTTTGTTTTTTTTTAGTTTTCAATATCGCACTTGCGATATATATTGCATATGCGTTTTGTAAATGTGAAATATCGCATATACCCCATCCTTCTTCCTACCTAAATAATTAAATAAAAGAATTAAAATTTAGTAGTCTATAAATCACTTTATGTAGTCTATAAAATATTTTTGGTAATGTGAAGCATGCAACTAGAAAGGTTATTTTTCTCATTATGGTGGTGTAAACATATTTTTATTGTTCTAAGCATTTACAAACATGGTTTTGAATCCATAGTAAAGGCCATCCAAACCAATTGAAGGATTAATTTAGTGTGGGAATACAAACAAGATATGCCTAAAATAATGTTATCCAACAAGAATGAACTTGAATAAAGATGAGAAGGAGGTTACTAAAATTTCAGTGAAAATTTATGAGAGACGAGTAACGGCAAATGAACTTGACAAAAATTTACAGGAGGAAATAAGAAAACTAAGTAGTCATATTGTCGATAACAAGTAGAGGATGCAATATATTTAGAGCAAAGCTTTGTGGAGGCTTCAATCTTTATTGATTCCAAGCTAGCATGAAATAATAATTATTTCCTTAAGCTTCTTACTTAAATTACTAGAGATTTCCATTAAGAGGGGTGTTAACAACACAAATAGAACATGGATATTTGAGTGACACTCCACAACTTGAAAGTTTTGTGAGGCTATGGGAGTCCTTTTTACGTAATGGATGAAGGAATACCCTCTCCGCTTTAATTAGCATGTCGTTGAAGTAGTCACATGTGTAGAGAAATACAAGTGGTGTGATAGAAAAATTAATATTTGAAACATGATCTAGGGCCTTTCATGTTGGCCATTTATCGTAGGTTATGCTTCTTGTAATAATAGAAGATGAAGAAGATTCAGGTGATGTTACGCAACTTAAACCTTTTGTGAGGCTATACGACTCCTTTTTAAATGACCAATGAAGGAATACTCACTCCAATTTTGGCATTTTCATGGTGTAGTCACACGTATAGCCAAATACAGATGGTGTGATAGAAAAAGAAATAAATGAAACTTGAACTAGGGTTTTCGTTTGGTTGTTTCTCCTTGGTAAAAAACCTATGTGAAAATACATGTAGAAAGTTACAAATGTCGATAGTTTGTCAAGAAATGGGTTTCCCATTGAGGAGGAATTGGAAACAAATGCAATACATAGGCTTCTTGTGTGGTTTGGTATTGAGGTGGTTTTCTTCCAGAAACTACCTCCTTAAGTGCCATTGTTGTTACACAGTAGTGTTATTGCTTAAATTATTATCTTAGAAAAGTGATTCTCTGACAAGCTCCACCATCACCTGTGCTAGAAAAAATGGTAATATTAAAAGAACTTGTTGATTAAAAGAACTCTATTGTCTTAATTATTTTGTACACATAATGTTACCTATTACTTTCCATGCATATACACATAATGTTACCTGTTACTTTCTTAAATGCGATATATGCATTTTGTAAATGTTAAATATCACATATGTGATATATGCGATATATCACATATGTGATATTTAAAATTTACAAAACGATATATCGCAAGTGCGATATATCGCATATGCGTCTTGTAAATGTTAAATATCACATATGCGATACTTCCTTACGAACCTTAGCCTTGTGTTTGGGCTCGGGTTATTTCGAGCATACCATCAATAACGCATATGCGCTCTTGATTTGCACTTCGGAAGTGCGTTTCTGATTTCTTAAGTGGCACTAAAAAGTGGAACCAACTTTGTGCGAGCGCCCTCATGCAAGATGCATGAATGCCAAGACAATTCGAATTCCCAAGGAGGTCATTCGAATTGAATGAATAGGTGTAGCTTAACTGACCATAAGCCATAATGAACACACCAGTTAACCATTGATCAAAACCCTAATTGACTCAACTGAGTCCTAACTGATGCCAGAGTGCAATAGATGACTGAGTCTAACTAAAATAGCTCAAACACATGTAACAGCATGCCAACAAACAAGTGGTAGCACATCATTAACTCCAATGAACCCCGATGAGGTTAACTGAAGTCTAACTGACCATCAAAGGTGGTTGGAGGTGCCCCTGTTGACTCTAGTTCATTAAATATTAATTAAATAATCAATTTAATGAACGGAGGCGCCTTCACTGCTCTGTTTAACTGATTGTAACCATCGGTTATCAATTAAGTTCATTTATGACACTCAGACCCCCGGAGTGCTCCAGTTAGCCTCCTCGAAGGAAGGAGGAGGCTTAGTTGTCCTCCTTGACTGAAGGTAGGCATGGGTGTGTTCATGCTGATGTCATACAGTGCTCCTCTGATGTCAATTAAGTCAATAAAACTTAGGATAGTGGTTTAACTAAGCCAAATTGACCAAAATAAGTCTGTATGGTGGTGAATATCTCCAACATAAACAACCTTCTAGTTTATCTATGTAAATGCCTAAAAGGGTGGGGGAGAGGGGGCAACCTTGTTTAACTCTAATATTACACTTAATATCTTTCGACCACCCCTTGTTGGTCTTAAACTTGGCAATGACATTCTCTTATAACCTTATTGCGGCGGATCTCAACTCAAAATGAACCTTTAGCTCTTCTAATCTATTCCATAGTTTATTTCTAGGTACCGTATCGAAATACTTTCTAAATTCCAAAAAGAAACAAAAGAGATTGGATTTATCATTACGACTCTCCTCCACAATTATCCTAAGCGTAAGGAGATGGTCTATTATTGAGTGTTGCCTTCTAAATGTGTTAATCTAAATAAATAAAAATGTTGTTAATTTTATTTTGAAATTTTTGAAAACTGCTTTATAAATATGTGCAAATCTAAATAAAAAAAATCAACATCTCAACCCAACCAAAAAAAACATAAATATATAAAGATTTAAAAATTCATTTGTTTAATATCAATTTTTAAAATATAAAGTTTGTAATGAGAACAGTGTTATGTAAATTAATTAAATTTATTTCCTTTAACCATTCATTTCCAATTTTAGTAAACATTATATTAAAATAATGGAAATACAAATAAATAAATAAACAAAATCTTATTTAGTACTTGCTTAGAAGAATTATTCAAATTAGTTTAATTGAGTAAATCTATTAAATGAGTGATATTGCAAGAATGTTTGTGTTGCAAGAATGGGAATTCATTTTTTTGCCCAAACAAAAATCAAATTAAATATATGTTTGTGTTGCAAAAATGTGAGTCCATTTTTTGACCAAACAAAAATCAAAATAAATATATGTTTCCATTGTGTACTTGTATTTGATAATATTATTTTTAAACTAAATAGTATAAAGATTAAAAACAATGTACATTACATTTAGTGATATTTATATGCATTTTCAAACTGTTAAGTTTCATCTAATAGATTTTTTTAATAATCTAAAAAAAAAATACGAAATATAAAATTCCTATGTAATCATATTAAAAATATAGAAAATCTTATAATTATTTACTCACTCAAAATATTACATCTGTGTAAATAATATACACACAAACATAACATAACACAACACAAGGTACAACATACAACAAAAACATAAACACTTACTTTAATCTCTCTTTATTATATATCAATTTCTAAATTGTGAAGTTTATAATTAAATTTATATTTGTGGTTTAGTTTATATATTTTAAATTTAAATAAAAACATATCGAATCTAAATAAAAAATATAGTTGTTAATTTAATTATGAAATTTTTTAAAAGTACTTTATAAATATATGTAAATTTAAATTTTAAAAAAATAACTTGTGAATTTTATTATGAAATTCGTAAAAACTATTTTATAAATGTGCAAATAAAAAAAAGTTGTTAATTTTATTATGAAATTCTTGAAGATTGATTTAAATGTGCAAATCAAAATAAATAAATAAATAAGTTATTAATTTTATTATGAAATTTTTTAAAAGTGCTTTATAAATATGTGCAATTCTAAATAAAATGTTGTTAATTTTATTATGAAATTTTTTAAAGTTGATTTATAAATATGTGAAAACATGAAAATGTAAAAATGTTGTTAATTTTATTATGAAATTCTTGAAAAATACCTTATGCAAATCTTTAAAAAAATTGTTAATTTTATTCTTGAAAACTACTTTATAAATATGTACAAATCAGAATAAATAAATAATTGTCTTATTATGAAATTCTTCCAAAGTGCTTTATAATTATGTGCAAATCTAAATAAATAAATAAAATGTTGTTAATTTTTATAATGAAATACTTGAAAATTGCTTTATAAATATGTGAAATCTAGAAGAAGAAAAAAAGTTGTTAATTTTATTGTGAAAATTTTGAAAACAATTCTAAATAAACAAATATTGTTATTTTTATTATGAAATTCTTGAAACCTGCTTTATAAATATGTGCTAATCTAAAAAAAATGTTGTTAATTTTATTATAAAAAAATTTGAAAACTGTTTAATGAATATGTGCAAATCTTAAAAAAATAAAAAAATGCTCTTAATTTTATTATGAAATGTTTTAAATTTTTGAAAACTGTTAAATAAAAAATGATGTTAATTTTATTTTAAAAATTTTGAAAAATTAAATATATATTTGGTTTATTGTCATTAACCATCCATTTCCTATTTTAGTAAACATTATATTAAAATAGTGGAAATACAAATAAATAAATAAACAAACCATCCATTTCCAATTTTAGTGAACTTTATATTAAAATAGTGGAAATATAAATAAATAAATAAACAAAATCTTATTTACTACTTGCTTAGCATTCAAATTAAATAACAATGTTTACTTGAGTAAATCTATTAAATGAGTGCTATTGCAAGAATGTGAGTCCATTTTTTGACCAAACAAAAAACAAATTATTACGTCGATAGGCGTCTATCAGTGGTATTTGGGGGGGAGATGGACTTGCTTGAGCAGATCATCAAGATCCTACAAATCCTCCCAAGTGGATGACCGGGATGTCTTCAATCGTCTGATCTTTTAACTACCTTAACTCACCGCTGATTTAGGAGTTTGTTAAGTGACCCGATTGCTTGATCGCCGATTTTAGGAATGCGAGGAGTCGGTGGTGGACGTGTAGGTTACGTATTTGCAGCAACTCGCCCACGCGTCCAACGATTCAACACTCAGCGAGGAGTCTGTTAGCTGTCTGTTAGTGTACGTGGAGGAGAGACCTGGTGTTATCCGTCTATTTTAATCTCGATAGGCAAATGTAACAGAGCCTGAAAAACAAGAAGAGTGCGATTTGTTTATAGGAAGTTGGGTTTATAACGAGTCATACGACCTGTATTTGCCAGGAGAATGCCCCTTCACTAGCACGGACTTCCAATGCAAAACAAATGGCAGGAAGGATGGTAAATACCCCAGATGGCGATGGCAGCCCCGAGACTGCGACCTTCCAAGGTATTTATCTTTAATCTTGATCTTATTCTTTAATTCATCTTTAATCTTTAATCTTGTTCTGGTTCTGTAACCAATCTTTAATCTTTAATCGTGTTCTTGTTCTTTAATTCACTATGCTTAACTGATGCGATTTTGATGATTTGAATGCATATATGCCGCAGGTTCAATGCTTTTGAATTCCTGGAAAAGCTGAGGGGCAAGAGGCTTGTGTATGTGGGCGACTCCATTAACAGGAACCAGTGGGAATCCATGCTTTGCATTCTCAGGTGTGCGGTGACAGAGAGCGGCGGATCGTTCCGTGCTGCCCATAGAGGCAGGACTATTGCTTATGTTATAAATGTACGTCCAGTTTCGCGATTTCTTCTGCACATTTTATGGCGTGATGATCTCCCGTTTTTTTAATTTCCATGCATGTGTTTGCACATTGCAGGCCTACAACTGTTCTGTCGAGCTCTCTTGGGCTCCATTTTTAGTTCGGCAAAATAAGATTCTGGCACCCGTCAATGCGACTGGTAATGCCAAAGAAAGCGAGACATTACAGATTGATAACATCGATGAGCAGGCCGAAGATTGGAAGCACGCTCATATTCTGGGCACTGGTGGACTCATCCAGAGCCTAGGAAAGGGTACGTTACTTTTCTTTTCTTTTCCTGCCTAACAGCATTTGATCTCTCTTCTGCAAACCACAGGGACCTGCATTTTCTTCTCATTTTTTCTATTGAAAAGGTTTAGGGATTTTTGCAATGTAAATTCTACGACCAGTAGGTTGATGCTTGTCAAATCTGGTTTCAAGCATTTTCTGTTTGTACTTGTAGAAAGTTTATAAGGTTGGATGAATTCTGAGATTGAAAATGTATTATATATACAGGACAAATTATTTTGAAGAGGGAGGGTTGGTCCATCCCTACATGGAAGAGCCAGTGGCCTATGAGAAGGCATTGAGGACGTGGGCTACATGGGTGGATGCCAAAACAAATATTTGCTTCTGTCTGGGCACAGCTTTGCAGCAGCCACGTAACTTAACGTGGGCCAATATCTTCCAAAACTGCAGCAAGGAGTATCAGAATTATCAAACCCTGCAGGCGCGAAACATTGTTAATAAACCAAATCATGAATCTAAAACCAACCAATTATGAAACATTCTGTAATTTGAATAGCGAAGTGGTTATCAGTACTAAAGGAATTTAATTCTCACCATAAGCTTGGGGATTTTCAATAAGCTGGGTGAAGAAAGTGTAACCATCTGCAAAGATGAAACTAGCTTTTGGCAGTTTTGAATTTAGATCTATGATTAGGTTTTTGGCAGCCACGTTAAACTTGACGGCATAATCGTTGAGACTCTGTTGGCAACTTCCATCTCTTGTCAGTACCCGCTGCAGTGGAATGCATCCCATAGGTCCCATTCCTGTGAAGAGCAACTTGCGGACGCCTAATTGGTGTAGCGTCTACTTCATTTTATATATATCACGATTAATTTACATTTCATGTTTTCCTACAATTCTCTATTTCATATTTTTCTTACCATCTAAAACTTAACATTTTCATATTTTTCTTACCATCTAAAAATTAACCATAGTCTCAGTTTGTATGGTTCTTGAAAACTCACTGTCAGTTTTTATGGTTCTTGAAAACTCACCGTGATTTGTTGGCGCAATGTGGAGACAAGATATTCTATGAAATCATCGGGAGCGTATTGCCAAGAATCAGCTTCGACGGGCTGCAAATAATTATTGATGTAATCGTTGCTTCCAATGGACATTAAATAGATCTAACCATTAAAGAACTTCTCCACCTTCTCATGCCCAATTTTCCTGGCAATACTCATCTTAGTGCCTTGAAACATCTCTATTTGCTTCCACAGACAGAGTCGCTGAATCTACACGCGCCATACAATGAACGTCAGTCAGGAAATGCGATCGATGAACAAAATATGAAAACCATTAGCAGCGAGAGTCGAAGTGGGTATTACAAAAAGATATCCCGTTTCGTTAAGAATGCCTCCTCCACCCGAAGCATAGTTTACACCTCGATTCAACACGGTGTTGTCATCAGTGGATGGATCCAGGGCCGCAGCCGGGATTGGCAAACCTGTTTTCTCAGCTGCAATATTATTAGCAACACCCAATCCATCATGAATACCTACAATTAAAAGCCGAATATACAAATAAATGATCGAATTAGGGGAGACAAGTTCAGGAATTGTGGAAGAGGGATCAAACAAGAAACTATACCAACTATATCACAAATAGTTCGGCCATTTGTGTATCTGCCAGTGGGCATTCCGTTGCCAAAGTCAATGCCATACCATGGATAATTGGACTTCGCTAGACTCCTCGGAAAGTGATTGTTGTTTCCAACATCTGACAAAGAATCCCCGAAAATAAAAGATACAGGCTTTATCTCTGTTTCTGCTGCACCTGCGCAAACGTATAACGCCATCAGTGCTACCATAAATACCGCCATGAAACGTGCACTCAGTGCGTTAATCCAAATCCTATCCTTTGGCTTCAATTGTTGCTATGTTCGAACCAGAGCTCGTGCTCCCCGTTATTTATACAAATAGTCAAGGAAAAATATTACTAGTCATGGAAGAAAATTGAAATATTAAAATTACTGATTGTTACAGTAG
>LPNX010599412.1:6014-42200 GCA_001517045.1 Pseudotsuga menziesii | reverse complement strand
CAGCTCCATATTCAGTCTCCATTGTTGATAATTTTGCATGATCAATTGTTAATTGTTGTGGGTGAAATTAATCTACTGCAGGCCTGAATTTCTACACTTTTGACATTGTACCAAATGCATGTACTATCTTAAGTTGTGATGAAGATCAGATTGTCACCTTTGGAAACTCGAAAGAAGATGAATAGATTAACAGATCAATAGATGACAGTTTCAAATCTGTAGTAGATGCTGAGGGTAGCTCACAGTTTTGAGATTTGCAGATCAAGGGAAGTTACAGTAACGATGAGGAACTAGTTAATATTTTTCCAAATATTTTTCAAGATCCAGTTGCTGATAATTTCATGCAAGAATCTTCATCCATATCATTAGGATTTTATCATGATATTCCCATATTTGACAAATACAGTGATGAAGAAGAATATTTTAAGGTTGGTGAAGATTTGTCAAGTTATGGAATTTCATCTAGTTCTACTTTTCAATAGAGAGATGATCAGAAATGTGTGCATCTTGTGGTTGATGATAGTTATGAATTTGTAGATCAAAATTCCAATGATATATCTTGCAAAGAAATTGTTAGCTGTAATAGGCCAACGTATCATCATGATGAATTCAAATTACAGAGATATGGTGAAATGAAGTAGAAAGGTTCAGATCAGAAATTGATCTTGCATTTTCCTTTGATAGAGGTTAAGTAGTCCGCATTCAACATTAATACCAATGAAGACATCCATCAGCGAAAGCATCTCAATCAGTTGGAACAGTATCAAGAAGAGGTATTTCCTTGTAGATTTCATGACCCTATTGCTGATTATTTGGATTATATGAGAATCATATATGTTAAAATATTTCTATCAGATGAAATTTTGTTTTATCATCTGTTCAAACCACTTTTATGTTGGGTATACATGCCTTTATTTTTGGGGTCAAGATCAAGGATAAGTTCACCAGATCAGTTTCTGACATGGCTTCATTGGAAGCATGATATCACTTGATAATAAGCCTCTATCGATTAGAATTAGGAGTAGGAAAGAGTATAATCTCTTTATATGAGCAAGTATACTTTTCTAGTTATTACTTGTTGAATAAGAAGGATATGATACATGCATTCTACATGTTTGTAGGGGATCAATTGTAAAGGAAGCTCTTGAAAGGTGTTCATAAGAAGATTGTACTGTTGACTCCATGCCCAATGGAACACTAGACTAGTTTCTGTATTTTGTTGTCCAGGAAAGGCATCAAATCTGTGGTTCTTGGAAGCTCACAGGGAGGATTCATCCCAGAGTAGGCCTGCCAGATGTTATATCCTCAAATAAAATAGTCAATTTTGTTTATTTTAGGTGATAGAAAGTCATTGAAAAATAAATTTCTAAATTTTTTAAGGCTCATTTTTTAGAGCTTTAGGTATGTAATAAAGTTTCAAAAACATTTTATTTGGTTTATCTTTCAAATAAGTCAAAACTTAGGTTTTGGGTGGCTTAGGAAGACATCTCAACTGTTCATTAGCCACTTAAAGCAGATCTTTCGGTAGCTAAAACGTGAAATTCGGGGCTATTTTAGCCACCAAAAGCGCAGAAGCTTGAAAACGGTTAGGATGTCTTGGTAAAACTCAATTTTCTCAGCCGTGGGGAGGCCGTTTTAAACAATAAAATAGTCTATTGACAACTAGACATCCTCTTATTTCCATTAGTACTTTCATAGATGCATTTATATCTCCGAAAGGTAGTCAAAAGTCCCCCGTAAGATGAGGCATCGTTTTTAGGAATGTGGCGTTTTCACTGTGCTGAGTCATCATTTTCAAAAGATGATCCTAGAATATTGGAGGATAATTTTGAGAAAATGATAGAGGATGTTATGCCTGACATGTCAAATAACAATAACCTCTCTCAATTTTCCTACAGGTGTCACATATTGGGAGAATCAAATCCATCTCCTAGCGTTAAATTTTGGATCTCAGAATTCCCCTGTTTGACATATGTTTTTGAAATACAGATGTCAGAAAAATGAAAATGAATATAAAATAACTGAGATATTTTAGTCATAATAAACCAAATAACAATAAACTCTCTCTGTTTTCCTGTAGGTGTCACATATTGGGAGAATCAAATCCATCTTTGAGCCCTAATTTTCGGATCTCAGAATTTCCCTGTTTAACACATGTTTTTGAAATACAGATGTCAGGAAAATGAAAACAAATCTCAAAGAACTGAGAGATTTTTTTCTCATAACAAACTCATATACAAAAAACTCTCTTAGTTTTCCAAAATATGTTTTTATTTGAGAGATATAGGTCAATATCGGAGCAGCATATTTCCAAAAAAATTTGCATTTTCGAGCCACCTCACAAATTCGGATTTGAGATAGGAAAAGAGGTTATCAGATCCATCTTTTGAGGATCTCGAAACTGATTTGTAAAGCTTATTTAAGCTCATTGAAGGATCATTGTACAAGGTTCAACTTTTGGAGACTTTTTCAAATTTTGTAAGCTCAAGATTCTCATTTTGAGATCAGTAATAAAAGCTTCTTTTGCCATTACCTGCCATAGATCTTCATCTCCTTGTCTATTCTATACTTGCACCTGAATGTCAAATTCATGTTAATTACATTTTTCTGATGTCTGATAACTGTCAACTTGTCACTACATCCATAAACTAGAATTTGCAAGTACTTTGCATGGTTTGTCTGGCCATTCATATATACTTTGTGTGTATGTTTCTTCTAGTAAATTAAATGTTCTTGGTACATTCATTTATTTAAAACTCTCTAAACCATGATAGTTAAAAGCCTAGTCAATATGGTTGTGTTTATGCATTTCTTGAGTGAGTGAGGTTTGATTTAGCCATATGACTTGATCCATTTGAGCGAATCATTAAGATAAAATTAAGTTACCAAGCATCTTCGAGTTACAAACTAGAAGAGTTTTTTGGAGAGCTAATAGGCTGCCGCTAGCTCTAATGTATTTCGTTACTATTTTTATTTTGTTGATTAGAGTTGTGTTGAAATTGTTAACAGCTTTAGTTGATAATTATATCCATACTCTACATTTTCATTTTCCATGCCATGGCTTGGGTGAATGTTGCGCATGGTTCCAAATGGTTGTTTACGGTTAAGATTTTCTTAGTTTAGTATATAATGTATATTATGTATATCTACCATGGGTGCAAGCCCACGCTAGCCTTCATTGCTGTGGTTTAGATTTTAAAAAAGGGACTCTGTGTAAATTAGATGGTGAAGGCCGAGGCTGAGCTTACAGCATTGGGGAGAACCCAAGGTCTTATGACATCACTGTAGCGTAATGGATTGTTATTGTTTATTTAATGGCATTGATTCTATTGGATGTAGCCCACATAATTAATGTATAGCATGGCTTTGGAAAAATGATAGCCATAGGGTTTGAATCCTGGACATGGATAATTGTAATACATTGGACTGTATTCGAACGAGGGTTGGGATTGTATGCCCAGAGGATTCGATTCCTGTCCCTATTTGTAATACTTGGGTTTATAATATGATTTTGATTCATGTGTATGATGTATTTTTTAATTTTTTATATGGGATGTTTGGAAATGGTATATTTATTTAAGTATTTTAATGGTTTACTTGGTTAAGTTTATATATAATAGTTATGAGAGGCCTTTTTAAAGAATCATGCATGCAATTATGGTATGGTGTAAATTAGGACTGTGGGTTTTATATGTGAATAGAGTTGTGAATCTTTGAACCAAAAGGATAGTCACGAAATTATTATTCATTTAATTATAATGTTGTTTATTTAATGGAATGTTTTTCTATTTCGTTTGTAGTTAATGAGACACACCTTGAAAGGTATTAATGGTTTATTTATCTTTGATTTACATGTAGGGATAGATTTCATATTTATTTATGTATGATTTCCTTATATGTTTATATGTATATATAACAGTTCAGTTACATATAGTATCCTAGATTATCTAGTTTCGATATTTATGTATTTAAATCTTGTTTCTAAGATTAATCTATTTTAATCTATAACATGTCTCTACTGACAAATGAAATATGTCAGTAGAGTATATAAAGACTAAGTGAGCAATAATAACAGGTCTAAATTAACCTAGTTTATACATAACCCAGTTTTATCAATAATATTCCTACAGAAATTAAACTAAGGTGTAGAACCCTTAATAAACATCAGCCAATGCATTGAACTTGTAGAAATAAACCAACAATTAAAACTTGACTAAACCTTGTTTAATAAGTCATTTACAACCTAGGGTTAATATTTTATAAGAGATGTAAACCCTAGAAGATATAGATAGAGCAATCATTTCTAGGTTTAGAAATACAATATGAACCTTTACCTAAAGAATCCAACATTTATGCTAGAAATGAACTTGACATACTAAGAACTCATACCTATAATTTTTTTTAAGCTCCTTTAATAGCTAAACCTGCACACTTTTAAATAACCAACATTAACAATTTAAGACAGATCTGACCTCTGGTTTGATGACCAAATCACTTGGGAACTACCACGTTCCAGCCAACCTTGACCTGGAACTGTTCCTGGTTTTAATCCAGACCCCCCTTGAGATGGAATCCAACAACCAAGAAGATTAGAGCTCCTAAGGTAGGGTTCCCTATCTGGTGTATCAAATATGGATCAGTTCTCCTTTTTCCTTCCACGAAATGTTCTCCAAGAATTACTTGAGAGAAAATAGGTAGAAAATGACTCGTCTAATGATAGATGAGAACCCGAATCCTTTCCTTGGCTTGAGTCTTTATAGAAATACTTTTCAGTCAAAGGGATAGTTAAATCAAGAAACCTTTATTTCTTGATTTAACCCTTTTCAATTACTTTGGGTAATTATTAATATTTTAACTTAGGAACTTTCTTCTAGTTCCTAGTTAGATTTTTAGGTTTTGGCCTATTGATTATCTTTCAATAATAAATAATAATTGATGGATCTTCTTCTTCTTCTTTCATTTATTTACATTATTAATACATTTAATTATTTATACATACCATGTATAAAGTACATAATAATATAACATTTTGTTAACAATGTTTTTGGGCATCATATACCATGATCCCTAGACTTAATGACACTTCATCATTAATGTCAAGCAGGTAGCAGGTTTAGGTCTACTAGGATAGGTATCTCTAAACATCCTGGCATGTTGGGTTTCCCTTGTATAATGTGGTAGCTCTTTAGTACTTTGATAAGAATACAAAAATTCAAATTTTCATTTAATCACTTATAAATAAGTATGATGAGATCAATATTTTTCTCAAGTTGTTTTCACTCAAAACTTTATTAAATTATTTTTAATAAACCCTAGTGCTCACCAGAGCCCATAATCAATTATTTAATAGGGAGTTACAATTTAGTGCAATTCTAGAGCTCCTCGCTCAACACAAATCATAGGATGTACTTGTATGATACACCTAGGGATACAATATCCAAGGATCTGATGCTCTAGAGCTGATTCTCAACATCAACATGGATAGCTCCAGGGATTATGAACAACACATCCAATTATCTTTTCATGTGTTCCAGAGATTCTCGCTCAACATAAAGGTAAGTACTCATGTGCTCCAGAGCTTCTCTCTCAACAAAAATCATCAATCACTCAAGTATTCCAGAGCTTCCCGCTCAACACAAAACATCAATCACTCTAGTGTTCCAGAGCTTCACGCTCAACACAAAAAATCAACCATTCAAGTGTTCCATAGATTCCTGCTCAACACAAAAACTCAATGAGTCTGGTGTTTGAGAGCTTCCCACTCAACACAAAACATCAATCACACCAGTGTTCTAGAGCTTCCCACTCAACACAAAACTTGTCATAAATCATGTGCTTCAGGGTCCACGCCCAACAGAAACAAGCATATAGATATCATCAATAATTGGCTTACACCCAATATATAAAACAATCATCATGTTCATATGAAATGGGGTCTTTGACCCAATATAAAAATAAAAAATCAAGATAATCATCATAATCAATAAGTACATGCCTATAAGTGTTAGCTCCAAAATTTGGGATATTACAGGTTGGATTTCCTTAACGAGTATCATTTCAAGCTAAAGCATTTAAATGGAAAAGAGAACAACATTGCTGATGCTTTAAGTCGACGAACACTTATGATATATGAGGTGATGACAATTCAAACCAATTCGGATTTACACAAGAGGATTAGAATGACCAACAAAGTTGACCCTTTCTATGTAGAAATACTTAGGAAAGTCCAAGAAGATAGGTTATTTCAACAACAAAAATAGTACAAGGTAGACGAAATGGGACTGCTATGGTCCAAGAAGAGATTTTACATTCCGAAAGGAGGGGAAATTCGGTCCAGCATCCTTATGGAATTTCATCGGACACCCTAATTAGGGCATCCAGGATATCAAAAGATGATATCCGCTGTTAAGAGACACTTTTTCTAGCTTAAGTTAAAGGTCGGCATAGTGTTGTTTATCGAAAAATATCAAGACTGTCAGTTGGTCAAAGATGAGCACCAACATCCTTTGGGGTTCCTACAGCCATTACCCATTCCGGAATGGAAGTGGGAGGTCATTAGTATGGATTTTATCATGGGCCTACCTAATAGTAAGAAATAAAATGATTCTATATTTTTACTAGTTGACAAATTGTCAAAAGTAGCACACTTCATTCGAGTAAAGTAGACCTACAAGAAAGTACACGTTGTCGATATCTTCATGAAGGAGATATTTAGATTGCATGGGATATCCAAGGCAATCATCTTGGATCGAGATACTAAGTTTACCAGAAACTTCTGGAGATCCTTATTCTTCAGATTAGAGATATAGTTGAACTTGAGTACTGCTTATCACTTGTAGCCAGACGAGCAGATGGAAAGGGTAAACTAGATTGTAGAAGACATGCTTAGGATGTATGTCATGAAAAACCCCACCAAGTGGCAATATCACCTGCATCTTGCAGAGCTTGTATATAACAATGGATGCTATACTTCCTCCAAGATGAGTCCCTTTGAGGTACTCTATGAATGGAAGTGTAGAAGACCGGTTACTTGGGATAGCCCGGTGGATCAGCTCATGTTAGGGACTGACTTGTTAAAGGACTTGGAAAAAATGGTTACAAAGGTCCAGTTGAAACTTAAAGAAGCACCAGTCCACCAGAAAATCTACACAAATAAGAAAATAAAACATAAATATTATCAAATAGGAAACCGTGTCTACTTGAAAGTAAAAGAAAACTGAAGCTCGTTGAGCTTGGGAAGGTGTGGTAAGTTAGCACCTAGATTTTGTGGACCCTTTGAGATACCAACCAAGAGAGGTCCAACGACATATGAACTAGCGTTACCCACTCACATAAGAGTCCATAATGTTTTCCATGCATCATTATTAAATAAATATGTATATTATACTAAACATGTGATTGATTGGTCTTTATTACAGGTGGAACCTGGAGGGAATTTTTACCCTAAACCTCTTCATATATTGGAGAAGAGAGAGGTGCAACTCAGGAAGCACACCATAGTCTAGTTGAAAGAGGAATGGAAGCACTTCAAAGTTGTTGAGGCTACTTGGGATAAGGAATCCACCATGAGAAATTCTTACCACACCTTGTCTCATGATTTCATTCCGAGTCTCTAGAACACCAGGAATGGTGTTGTTCTAAGCAGGGAGGGATGTAATATCCTAAATTTTGAGCTAACACTTATGGCCATAAGCCCATTTAATATGATGTTAATTTGATGTTTTATTTTGATATATTGGGTCTAGGACCCAACTGCATATGAACATTGTGATTTGTTTGATATATTGGTCGTAAGCCAGTTACATATGTTTTATGTATGATTTTGTGTGTTGGGAATGGACCCTTAAGCACATGATTGATGAGATGTTTTGTGTTGAGCAAGGAGCTATGAATTACATGAGTATTTGTAATTTTTGTGTTGAGCGAGAGGCTCTGGAGCACATGAGTGTTTAAGTTGTGTTGAGCGAGAAGCTCTGGAAAAGATGAGTGTTTTATTATCTTGAGTGAGAAGCTGTGAAACACATGAGATATGAAAACATTTTTGTTGAGAAGGAAGCTCTAAAGAATATGAAAAGATAAGTTGGAAGTGTTGAGCATAATCCCTAGAGCCTTCCAATTTGATGCAGAGCATAAGATCTGGAACATCAGATCATTGGCCATTGTATCCCTAGGTGTATCCTACAAGTACATCCTAGCCTTAGAAGTGAGGAGCTCTAGAATTGCACCAAGTTTGTAACTCCCTATTCTTAGCGATGAGTATGGGCTTTGGATAAGCGCTAGGAGTAAAAATGACTCAAGTAAAAATGACTCGAGTAAAATATTGATCTCATCTAACTTATTTATAAGTGATTAAATTAAATTTTAATTTTTGTATCTCATCAAGTACTAAAGAACTACCATGTTATACGAGGGAATCCAACATGCAAGGATGTTTAGAGTTGCCTAACCTAGTATACCTAACCACCTACCTGACGGATTTAATGAAGAAAATGTCATAAGTTTAGGGATCATGTTATATGATACCAAAAGACAAATGTTAACAAATAAAATATATATTAGTATATATTTTATACATGGTATGTATAAGAGTAAACATAGTAATAATATTAAAAGTATAAGAAAGAAAAATAAGCTCCATTTATTATTATTATTTCTTAAAATATAATTAAATAGTATAATAACTACAACAGTCTAACTAGGGGCTAGTTAAAAAGTTCATAGGTTAAATATTAAAAGTTCTTAAATTAAATAAAAGGGTCCAATCAAGAAACCAAATGATTCTTGATTTAACTTCCCCTCTGGCTAAGAAGTTTGCCTATAAAGTCCCAAGCCAAAGAGAGGCTTGCGGAGCTCTTCCATCTTTTTGGTCAATCATTATTTCTGCATCTTTATTCTCAAGAGAGTTCTTGGAGAACATTTTCCTAAGAGGAAAAAGGAGAATTGATTCAGAACTCATATCCTAGTTAGGGAAGCCTTACCTTAGGAGCTCTAAGCTACTTTCATGTTGGAACCAGCTCGGGGGATCCAGAGGAAAACTAGGAATGGTTTCGGGTCATGGTTGGGTGGAACGTGGTAGTTACCAAGTGATTCAATTATCTATACATAGGTTAGGTATGCCTATGAATTTGTTAATTATGGGTAATTAAGTGTGTATGTTTTAAGCCATTGGAATAGCTTCACTTTACAGGTATGAGGTTATTAATGTTTTTCCATTCCATTATCTAGTATATTTCCTGTTAAAATATGTAAGGGTTTATGTCATATTTTTAACCCTATGCTTGTAATTATTTTGTGTTAGAATACTTAAGGGTTTACACTTCATTTATAAGTTGTGTGTCTATCCAGAATGTTTAGGAGTTAATGATTTATTGCTAAATCTACGACTGCAATTTATTTCTTGTTTAGAATACTTTATGTTTTATCTCTAACCAATAGGTTTGAAATATATTTCTGTCTAAAGACATTCAAGGGTTTTGTTCTTCCAATTTAATTCTGCATTTTATTTTCTAGCTTAAAATTTGTTTTCTTAAGAGCTAGCACCACTCTAAACCAGCGTCCATATGTTTATTATGGATTCTACTGGAAGATTCCATATTGCCAGCAGGCCTACACTCAAAAGTAATGATTAATTAGTATAAGTCCTAAACAAAAACTCGTTATAAAACACATTAAAATTAAAGTATAGTAAATCAGAACCTAAGAAACAAACCATTCTCCATTATGTAAAATAAACAAAACTATAATCAAATAGGAATGAAATGTCAAACAATCAAGCTATCGAGACCTCTAATGGTATGAAGCTTTATCTCTATTTTAAACATCCCTATAAATGCAATATTCCACATCTAAGAATATAATATTTAACCAAGTAAAACGGTCAAGCTATCGAGATGATTTAATGGTCTGAGATTTATACTTTATATAATTAATATACCAACTACATCTTCGAAAATAAACATACATCCATCCCATTCCTAATAAAATCAACCACATCGTTATGCACAAAACTCATTGAAAACATAGCATAAATAACCAATAGATCACATGATCGATTACTGTAGGAGGAATGCCCAAATAAACCCATACATTAATAATCATTTTACAATCATCGCAGCTCGGGATCAAATCTCATTGTTATCAACCCAAATGGAACTTCTCCGTTTGAGTGCTGACATTCCTTATGTTGGTACACGAAAGGACATTTTAGGATTGAAGTTTTCCAAAACACTATAGATGGGCATGAATTGGGATGCATTTACCCTTGAACCAACTTGCCATATTATTTTCTAAGTGTTAAGTTGTGTGCGCAACTATCTCCATTGCAACTCGCGTACATACGTGACTATTTCCATTTTCAACTCGCGTACTATATGTGACTATCTACATTACAACCCATGTACATCAGCATACGCGGGTTTCCTTTAACCAACTCATGTGTCATACACAGGTTGCCTATATAAATAGTCGCATACATCTTGATTCGACCTTCAAAAATATAGAACACGATTAATGGAGATTAGTTGGGCCCTAATCATTAACTATCCCAACTGTTTCAACTTCCCCAACCTTCGAAACCACTCTATTTCTAAAAGTATAAATAAAGGACTTGGGGAGGGAATTAATCAATCAAGATTGGAGAGTAAAGTTATGTTGGTGGTATAACTTCAGAAGTGTTGGAGCAGTAGAAGTCAGAGTCCTTTGGTTGTAGAGGATTCCTTGTCTCAAAAGCTGGGTTGTACTCTTATATCATTAACTGATTGTTAATAAAGAGAATTATTCTTCCAACATTGTGTTGAGTCTCTTTCATGTATTGTAGTTAATGAATATATTTGATTATGTATTGGATATATTGTTTATCTAACCTCTTATATATACATGCATAAGATAGTACTGGGATAATTTTCTCTTTACAGGTGAAGGAGGTGCATCCCTGGAAGCTTTGGAGAGAAGAGGAATGGAATAAGATCAAGCTTGGATCAACTGTCGGTAATCGGGTATGTAAATACTTTCTTCCTATTTCCTTTCTATTCTCTGTTAAAGCTGGTTGTCTGTAAGGTTAGTAATAAGTTAGTAACCCCAGACCCTAGGTTACAAGGGTACTTAATACTAAACAATAGAAATGGTGACTCCGTTGGGGAGTCGAGCCTGCTGTGGGTTAGTCCTATAGATCCTTGCCCAATATTTGCTCTGATTCAGGGTGTGGTTTATATATCTTGGCTTGGACTTGCAGTAGTGTTTTAGAGACCTTTATAATTTTTTCTTTTTTGAATTTTTTTTGTCATGTACGCGGGTTGTTGTGCTACAGAGTCGTGTACAGAAGCTTGTATACATGGGTTTCTATATTGAACAGTCACGTACAGTATGCAGGTTGTTCTATTAGATAGTCATGTACATACCTTAGCAGCAAAATTTTGGGTAGTGTTACTTGTCCTTGTCTTTTTTTGGATTTTTCCTTGCTTTGGGGTCTTCTAGTACTAGCACTTCACTATAGGTTTGAAAGCCGTGTGAACCATACTTTGTGCTTTTCGGTAAGCCCTTGAGTTTTTGTTGTTTGAATTTTATTTATTTTAGCAATCTAAGGTGGATTATCCTGTTGGGTGATATCTTTGAGTGTTGTGCATCTCAATCATGGATCAGGGTTTTAGATACCTTGTACCCCGTATTATTTCCAAGTAGTTTTGGTTTGTCACTTTCTTTTTATTGATTTTAGTATATTTCATTCATTGTGTCTTCCCAAGCTAGGTGCTCACCAAGTTTCTTCCTTAGGTCGTTGATTTTTGGTCCTTATAAGTCTGTTATAATTCATTTTGCTTGCTTTATATAGTCTGATTATTTAAGCATACTCAAGAATTTTTGCATTTAGGTGCATAGTAATTTTTTAAGAGTTTGAAAAGTTAAAGGAAAAGCATTCGAAACATTTGCATTTGAATTGCATATTGTCGTTTTATTTTCAGTTTTTGAATAAAATCTCAAAAATTACAAAAATAAGTCTTAGCTTTCTCTTACCTAGTTGCAATTTCATTAGTTCATATTTACAAAAAAGAAAAAGAAGCTTTCTTTAAGTACTTATAATTTGCTTTGGAATTCATTTTATGCACCTTTTTTACTAATCTTATCGAGTCTATAATATCATAGCCATTCATGCCACTTACCCTCTGACTAAGAACAACCCTTAAAATGAAAGCTATAATTTAAAAATTATTAGTAAGTTTTGTTTTATAGGGTCACAGACCTACTAGCTTAGGCTAGACTTGTGGGATAGGAAGTGTAAACTCCCCATAAGTACTTAAATTCAGACATAGTTCACCAAATGATAGGTAAATCCTTCTCTATGTTGATACCATCTGGGAAGCTCCTATCAAACGGGAGTTAAGCACAAGGCTGCGTGGAAGCATTGGACTGAGGAGATAACCCTCCAATTCCTTGTCAAAATGTAGACCAAGGTTTTTATGCTTCCGAGGATTCTGTCCTATACAGAGTTTTAGGCTTTGCCACCCTACCCATGGGTACTAATTAGGCTTGCAATTGTCCCCCCAGACTATTGATATAGTTAAGGTAGCCTCTAGTATCTCAGACATCTAAGGTTTATACACAGGTAAATCGAAAGGCTATTTCTAGTTCCCCTTGGATGGGCTTGGAAGGTAACCCTTGTTCAAAGTTGTTGTGCCCCTGCTCAACAGCCTTAAAAAACATTATTTCATCAAACAAAATTGTATTTTGTTTTGATGAAATGTTTGAATTTCATATAGAAAAACTAAAGAATTGACAGCTACTGAAATGGTGACATTCCAGAAGCTACTGAAACAATGAAATTAAATGTTTTTTAAGGAAAACCTTTGCAAACTGTGGATTAGTTGACAAAATCACTACTTTGAAATTATTATTTTGAGTGGATTTACATTGAAAATCAAGAGATAAGTGTTAATAATTTGTCATAACCTAATTTTGAAACCTCATTCAATTATTTATCATTTGATTTTATTATGTGATTTTGTTATTGTAAATATTAATGAGGTTTTGAAATTGGAAGGTTGATTATTGTATTTTTGGCACATTATCAAAGTTCATTCGAATTATATTCCCAAGGATTTTCGTTCGATCTACAAATTACGCATAACGCAACCTTATTATTTGATCTTGATCTTTATGATGGGCTTCATGTGTCATCTTTATTATTGCATGTAAAGGTCGAGGTTGATACTATGGGTTATGGGATTTGTAGTTTGCGTAGCATGTCTCCTATTCCTGAAAGTTGAAACTATTATACAGTAAGGTTGATATGTTATTGCTTTTGGTCCTTTGTGTATGAAGGTCTTCTCCAAATTATTTTTACATATTCATGATGGTCACATTTTATACATGGTTTAAATTACTTGTGTGAGACTATTACTTATAAGTCGAAGTAATTTTTGTGTTTTCATTAATTATTTATGTTTCCAAAAATAAATTTATTCAAGGAATATATATTCATGATATATTTGGGGCCAAAGTGTATACATTTTTATGGAAGAAAAATTCCAACTCTCGATCTGTTTTACCTTCCCGACAACCTTACCATTATCATAATGTAATAATGATTTTTATAAATAAAAATTATGCATTTTTGTTATTGGTTTAAAGGCGACTGTTGATTATGAAATGATTATGGGATGATTATCTTGCAATATTTTCCTCTATGAACAGATAGTACGAGAATCTAGCTCAATGATTTCAATAAAACCAGGATGCCATATCTTGTTTTCATAAATCACCAACACAGCTGGAACGACAGTCATGTTGCTTTGTTATATTATCAACCTCACGGCGATCTCAAAGAATATTTGTATTAGATATCACATAGTTCGTGAACGATTGTTGAATTCATGATAATCTATCAACGAGGTAGATTCGCTGGAAGGAAAGAAATAATATTGATTATGTGCGAATTCATTTCCCAAGTCTGCTGAGCTGTACGAGATCGTGGAGAAGTTTAGATGTCATTGCACGGTGCTAAACAATCTCTAATTCTTGCCACTTCGACTCAATCTGAAATTTGTTGGTGAAGATTATGGTTATCGCCGGATTGTTGAAAGGAACAGGAATTTTACACCACGTCTAGCGTAAAAGGGAAGTTTCTGATTCTCCATCATTTTTCTTTCATGATAATTCTGTTGTTTTATTGTGCATTTTAAACATGACGTGGAAAAGGATTCAGTTAATATTCTATGCTATCATTTCTGCATAAATCTCTTTTTCCAGAATTGATGTGGAAAATAGAATATAGTTCATTCGCAATATTAAAAATTGTTTGCATTTAATATTTTTGGGATGATGCAGGTTAAAGGAGCATTTGTGGCTGGATTGGAGGATATTGTTATGATTCTGCAATTGTTAGATGAAGAAAAATCTTACTATGAATTTCGTTCTTAGCTAAGTAACAAAAAACGTGTTCTCAACTAACAGGCATTTTTCCGGGCCATATTGTGAGCAAATGGAGACAAATCTAAAAAATATGGCACATGGGTTTTCTCCAAAATGGACCCATTTATCTTTTCTTGGGAGATTTCACGAGAAAGTGATGGATTTTAGGATATTTTTGGGATCTTCTGAATGCGATTTTTGCAGTTGCGGCCGGCAAAATTTCTGAGAGCAAAGCTCAATTTGGATTTCATTTTTTCTGATCTCTGTTTATTTAAGCAAAGAAGAATTAGATTGAAAGTGGGGGGGTTGGAGTCTCTGCAGAGTAGAGTGAATGTTTTCTCAGATATTCTATTTCTATTTGAAAAATTTTGATATTTGCAAATAGAATGGAGACGCTGTTGTCCAATAAGTCAGGAGGGTGCTAGACAGAGCTAAAGAGATTTTTCTTGAAGGTTCTAGAAATGTTCTTTTCTGAAGGAGGATTCGATAGTTTTGGGAAAGAAGGAGATAAGATCACCGTGATTTTTATTGTGACTTTAGATAGTTGCCTGTCAGCTGCTACAGTATTATTTTACTGGTGATATTTACATATACGTTTACAGTATTTTTTGCTATGTGAATGTATGTGTAATATCTATTGATTTTATCATTCTTCTCTGCAATATTTATGTTTGTCGTGATTCTTTTAATGAACTGTGCAAATATATCATCTATAATCTATCGACTTATTAGCTGGTTTTGATTTGCTTTATACCATGTTGTTAATTGGATGTTATCATCAATATATCTATGTGGTATACATGTTTCTTGCGCGATCTTGTTCAATCTGGAATTTATTCTGAATATGATCAGGATTGTAACCCAGTAAATTTTTTTAGCAATTTCGATTTCAGTTTAATATTTCACCTCGCTCCTTATCAGGATAAGATTAAGATTAGATCAATGTTTTTCTTTTAATTACTTCATTGAAAATCCATTGAATTATATTTCCTATTTATACCATCCTCAAGTCATTTTCTGATATTGCGATTAACGTGCATTTGTTTATAATGCATCTTTGTAATTTATTTAACATCTTAACTTTTGATTATTATATTATAAGTTAAATTGATTGAGTAGATTTAATCCATAGATTAATTTAGTGATATTATTAATTCATTAGTAATCAGATTAACTAGTTTAATTTGCACATACGTAGGTATTTTGTAGATTTAATTAACTAGGATAGTAGCTTTGGTTTTATTCATAGACTTTCAGGCTAACAGAGCCTTTAAACCTGTCGGGAACAACCATCCCAAACAGCTTGGAGCCTGCTTTAAGGATCTCGGTCTGGGTTGTTTTCCCCCGTTACGTGCATAGTCATATATGCCCGTCAACAAAAGTGTAGGAGGGCGGTGGGTGATTCCTCCACTTGTGCCTAAGAACCTCTTCAAGGACGCCAAAAAATTGTCTCTCAGATTTCTTCAGGAAAGCATATCTTATACCCCTTTTGATTGTTGAGACTTTAGGAAATTTTGCAGTGATTGCTCTATGGTTTATCTATGTTTTTATCCCACCTTAGGTTGTGAAGAGCTAAATTTACAATCATGGAGGACCAATCTGTTAGAAGATCATGAAGGTTACAAAACCTTCCTCTGCTTATCATATTGGAACCTCCACCTCCCCCTCAAAGGCATAGATTAGAAATGGACGGTTCTTTTGATCTGATAGGAGTTAGTGAAGTTCCAAGTGAACCGGAACTTAGGGAAAACCATTTTAATTTAAACACAGTTTAGATAAAGTACTTGTAGGCTGATAAGTTTGCAAGGAATTCTAATTCACCTCTAACTAACTTAAATGATCCGGTGATCATCCAGGTTTGTCCTTTCAATCCACCTGTGATTGGTGTTCCTTTGGGAAGAATAATTTCTACTGTAGGAGAAATTTCTTCTACTTTCACCTCATCCGCTCCAGCTAAAGGGGTGCCACCTCCCCTAGTAGGTGCCCCTAGAACAAGTATACCTACTACACCGTTAACTCCAGCTAGTCGAGTGGTTCAACCACTAGCTCCCATAAGTTTAGCAGGTGCTTCTAGTGGTATGGTCACTGGGATTCCTAGTGTACCTATAGTTCCTAGCAGGTGCATTTTGCTGCATTTAACAGTTTTTGGGACTTGGCTAATCTATTCCTTAGTCACTTCCAACTTCCTGTCTGATATGATTTCAGGACAGACTTGTTATCTACCTTTCGGCATGACAAGTCCACTCATCTTTCAGATCACATCTAATAGTGGAGAAGACGGAATAAACTAATCTAAGTCACTATTCCCCCTGAGTTCTTATTATAATGATTCCTTAAATCCCTATTGCCATATATATCTAAGGATGTATCTACTTTGAGAGTGACCAATGAGGAAGAAGCTATCCTCAGGGCCCAGCAGCTAGATTTGACATATTCTCAGTCGAGGATTTTATATGAGATTATCCCTAAGGCACCGAGCCAATGCACAATGTAGAGAAACTTAAGCCTAGACCCCATGTCGATGGTGTGTTTGGTTGTGTGAATTCTCCCATTGTAGAATCTTTGACTAAATAGCTCCATCGGCTGTCTATCAAACATTATACGATGGAGGAAACAAAGGCTGCCCCCTCACCCCAAAATGCAAATGTTTTTTCACAATCCTCTTAGAAGGAAAATTAGCAGTCCGGTGGGAAAAATAAGAAAGGAAAAAAGGGTGAGGGAAACCAAAACAAGCAAAAACCCACAAACAATGCTGATAGGTTAAAAAAAAAAAAAAGAAGGTGAAATTCCCATGTAAGTTGTGCCATGAAGATCACCTGACCCATTTATGTCCCCTTATGGAACAAGCTCAGAAGCTGTTAAAAGGCCAACAACCGGCTGTCCTGAAGGATCCTTTTCCCCTAGGACATAAATCTACTTCGGCTTCAAATGCAGCAAGGGGCACTCCAAATGATCTGAAAACAAGATCTTTGCTACTCTATGACGTTGACATGAATTGCATAAAGAGCATGAATAAAGCTCACAAATCCACAAGAAGAGAACCAAACAACATAGACAATACGCACATAAAGACAACAAGTTGATAGCGGAGTTCGTCCAAGATGGACTACATCTACGGGCCTACTTCTCAATAGGAGGGCCGATCTATATTCTCAGCATAAGGAAAAATACATGGCAATGATACAATGATACCTTGGCGACAATAGTTAGGAAGAGAACTACTACCCAAAACACAACAAGATTGCTTCCAGCAACTCTGAAGCCTGAAGACAGTGTAAAACAAGTATAAACACTTGTACCTTCCTCCTACAGAGCTACACAATCTCCCTTCTCTCCTTTAGCTACAAAGTCTCCACTCCAAAGCATGAGTGGCAAATGGCAACTAAGGGGGCTTATATAGCCATGACTTGCCCCTCTTCACATTTTCCTGATGTTCTCTTTGGTTACAACAAATTTTTCCCAAGAAGGCATATGGTTCCAACTCCCCACACTTGATTAGGCTCTTCTTAAATTATGTAGTTGACATAGTTACAACTATGCCAACCATATTTTATATTTTTAGAATATTACAATAAAATTCTTTTCCCCAAAAACCACATGGTTCATTGAACCCACAATATGTTTTTTTTGTTTAAAATGAATTTTTTATAACGTAAATTGTTTTTAGACCCACTTATAACCCATTTTATATAGTTTATAATTCGACATGTGCTGAAATAGAGCGCGGGCTCCCATGCTGGTCGGAGCTCCTGGTCACGCTAGAGGAATAACCAAGGTCGGGGCTAAGCCCCGGCTCCTTTGTGGCTCGAAATTCCACTTTAAATAATATTATTTCCATACATTATTCAAAGAACACTACCAACGCAGTTGGTAAAGGTGTAGAGACAGGGTATGGGAGGTGAGGAGTTCGAATCCGACGGAGCAGCAACATTTTGATGAACTTTAATCAATATTGGCCAATCCGTTGCTACCATGTGGCAGTTTTGGATTGGTCCACCTCAATGCCCAGTTAGATGCTGTTATCACTCCAGGAAACTACCTAGGGTTATAAGCTAGGTATGCCTGGTAACTTAAGAAATTATGTTTTTGTGTTTTTGTAAAGGTGGATCAATGGGACAACTCAATCCGAGTATGGCATTCAGACATTCAGAATGGTAAACAAATAAAACAGTGCTCTCAAGAGTTGATTAATCAGCAGATAACTTTAAAGATGGATGAAGAAAAGAATGTAACTAAACCAGTATAGAGTAGGGTTCAAGAGACATCCAAGAAACTAATATCAGGCTATGAGCTAAACAATGGAAAAGCAACCATTCAAAGCTAGACAACACAGATAATAGTGAAAAGGAATATGGAAAGCTGACATCAAAACTGAAAGAAACCTGTGATTTGTATTAGCATAAATAAGACTGAGTACAATAGTAGATTACTCTATCCAAAATCGAACCCCCCCCTCCTATTCTCCAAATGTCTTTGGCTTTATATCCTTACAAGATCAAATCTAGATCCATGAAAAATGGATCAGATTTGCCAAAAATAGTCAAATCGACAAGTGTAGGATGAGATCCTATAAAAATGGATTTGGAATTCTAAAAATGGCAAATCAAATCAAAATAGGAGAATATAAAGTCCTGATGTAGTGCAGATAAGCCTCCCAAGGCTGTTGATGACTCTTCCAAAAGATAGAATTCGAATTTGTTGAATTGACCAAAAATCCTATATTTTTTGCATTTGAAAAAGACACCAAATTTAAATTTATTTGAATAACCTATTTTGATCTTATCTCACACAAATAGCATTCAAATATGACTTTATAATTCACCATTTATCCATTAGAATCGAGCTCAAGCCATTTGGATTCAAAAAATCCCGATCTGGGAAAAAACATTAGCTTGCTGCCTTGTAACAGGTTTTGTAAGCATTTTCTGACACGTGATCTTGCGGGGAAATTTCAACTACCTTCCTGATCTCTAAAACAAATCTTATTGCACCAATGGATAGCTTATGATTTGTAGATGTCAATTGACCATTTGAACATGCCAAACGAACATTCCACGGCCGAGAAAAACTATTTTTACCAAAGGCAGTTTTTATCTGGAAAAACAAATTTTCAGCAGTTAAGCCTTCTATCCGTTTCGTGCTTTAGCTGCCGAAAATGACCTGTTTTGGCGGTTAACTAACCTTTCATAGACAACATTAGCTACCGAAAGCTGAGATTTTTAATTTTTGAAGATTAAAACTTGGATGAATGAAATTTTCAACTATATACTTCAAAACAAGACCTCTTAATGGACTCTAAAAAATTTAGAAGAAAATTTTTTGACTCGATCCTATCACCTAAAATAATGAAAATTTGACTGGGTTATTTTAGGAGATAACATCTGGCTCCTACTCGGGGAAAGAATCCTCCCAGTGAGGTTCTAAGAATCCCAGAACCAAATGGATTTCCTGGAGAAGACTCAAACAGAACTTAAACTCTAGTGTTTCATTGGGCATGGAGTCATCTAGCTTCTGCAACTATTCCTCTGCTAGCTTGCTTGCAGTATGCCTGTAGCCTGCCTTTATTTAACCAAGTCAACTACTATTTCTGCTGCAAACTAGAAAAAAAAGAAATGCTCGGGCAGCGAGCTTATTTCCTACTCCTACACTAACCAGCTCTGCCATTTTTTTAAGTGAATGTTGATTTCCATAGTAGCCATGTAAGCAATTTGGATACTGAAAACATCTCATCCTTCTCGCCAATGAGAAAATGATGTTTGACATGAATCAACAATCATACGAAGTCTTCCAGGAAACCATACTTACCCAGACACACTGGCAAGCTAAGGAAATCTGAAATCTCCAGGTTCTTTGAAAAGTATAGGTCAATGAAAACTACCACTGGATCCTTAAAAGGAATATAAGTAACATGCTGCTCCTCGGAAAACAGCTGCACATCTATGGCAGCCTCATGCTCAGCCATGATTGTTTCTCTACAAGAGGACTGATCATCTTCTTGTCTTCTTGAAATTAGTGATTGATCATCAAAGATGGTAACTTCCTCCTCAGACAAATGTACACAAGATGGAGACAGAATAGGTTTTATATCATATGAATTTTGATCAGCTGAAAATATGTAGTTACCTATATCATCATTAGTTACCATAGGCTCTTCTTGATTTGCAATCTGGTCATAAACTTCATAGCCATCCCTGTCTCTGGAATACTCTGCACATACTGAAGAAACTGATTCTGAATCTGAAATGTACTTACCCTCAGGCTGCTGGTCCAAATCTGTTTCATACCCACAGCTTTCATACTCGAAATTTGAAATGTCATGACTGTCTTCTTGCACATATGTTTGCAGATTTTTAGAGTCATCCTACATTCTGATCCACCTAGATGCACGGATGTTTTCCTCTACCTTTTGCGCATCTTCAAACAACTGGGTTAATGATGAAGACTCCCTTTCTAGCAGAAGAAGGGCGAGTTCTGAATGAAGACACATAACATAGTGTATCATAGCAGTTGTTTATGTAGGTCTGATCTCCAAGGGCATGTCATGATACATGCAGTTAAACTTTCGATTGAAAATAGGCAAAGTTTGGCTACGCTCTCTCTTCAAAGCATAAAAGTCAGCAAGGTAAGAATCAAAAGATTTGTATTTTCCCCAATACTTCAGGAAAGCATTAGAGAACTCGGTCCAAGAGCCAATTGAATCAGCTCTTAGGCTTTTAAACCATATAGCAGCATCTTTGAGCAAAGACTTGGAGAAATATCTCATGACCACATCTTCATCGGTAAGTTGAAAACGATCAACAAAATCCAAAAAGGATTCCATGTGTTCCTCAGCTGAAGTTTGATTCTCTCCAAAAAACCAAGGGAGATATTTATAACAATCATCGGGATAAGGTTGAAGAAGAAGGGGCAGCTTTAAAGGCTTGAACATCTTCATCCGGATCTTAACTTGAAAGGCTGTGGGCTGACCATGAGAGTTAACGGGTTCATGACAAGGTACAAAAATTATAACAAGAGGGGCTGAGATCTGTACAGGGTCTGAAACAATTTCTATACTTTCAAGGTCACATGGCTGATCAGATTCTGAAGGCAACGAAATACAGTGGTCATCTTTGTGAATGGGCTGAGGTAAAGCTATCGGATCTACATCTACAATGCAGGGCTGCAGGCTTTCCTCTTCTAAAGATGAATATGTACAAGAAGGATGATGATTTTCTAAATATACAAAACAGAAAATAATTCTCTTTACACGCGAAGGGAAAAGAATGAAAGAGGTAATAAAGAACAACAACAGTTCATGAAGCAAACTAATGAACTGATACCTGGACTTTGATTTGAGCTTCTTCATATTTTATCAACAGGATCCTCCCTAGTGGAGTCTTTGAAGGTGGAGTTGCCAGATAGATGCTTACAACCAATATAATGTTCAGCCTTTGTCTATCATCAAAAACTGAAACTATGTCATCTCCCAGGGAAGCTTGCTTCACTCTCCGTTCCCCGGCAACGGCGCCAATTTGTTATCACTCCAGGAAAATACCTAGGGTTATAAGCTAGGTATGCCTGGTAACTTAAGAAATTATGTTTTTGTGTTTTTGTAAAGGTGGATCAATGGGACAACTCAATCCGAGTATGGCATTCAGACATTCAGAATGGTAAACAAATAAAATAGTGCTCTCAAGAGTTGATTAATCAGCAGATAACTTTAAAGATGGATGAAGAAAACCATGTAACTAAACCAGTACAGAGTAGGGTTCAAGAGACATCCAAGAAACTAATATCAGGCTATGAGCTAAACAATGGAAAAGCAACCATTCAAAGCTAGACAACACAGATAATAGTGAAAAGGAATATGGAAAGATGACATCAAAACTGAAAGAAACCTGTGATCTGTATTAGCATAAAGAAGACTAAGTACAATAGTAGATTACTCTATCCAAAATCGAACCCCCCCCTCCTGTTCTCCAAATGTATTTGGCTTTATAGCCTTACAAGATCAAATCTAGATCCATGAAAAATGGATCAGATTTGCCAAAAATAGTCAAATCGACAAGTGTAGGATGAGATCCTATAAAAATGGATCTGGAATTCTAAAAATGGAAAATCAAATCAAAATAGGAGAAGATCAAGTCCTGATGTAGTGCAGATAAGCCTCCCAAGGCTGTTGATGACTCTTCCAAAAGATAGAATTCGAATTTGCTGAATTGACCAAAAATCCTATATTTTTTGCCTTTGAAAAAGACACCAAATTTAAATTTATTTGAATAACCTCTTCTGATATTATCTCACACAAATATCATTCAAATATGACTTTATAATTCACCATTTATCCATTAGAATCGAGCGCAATCCATTTGGATTCAAAAAATCCCGATCTGGGCAAAAACATTAGCTTGCTGCCCTGTAACAGGTTTTGTAAGCATTTTCTGACACGTGATCTTGCGGGGCGATTTAAACTACCTTCCTGATCTCTAAAACCAAATCTTATTGCACCAATGGATAGCTTATGATTTGTATATGTCAATCGACCATTTGAATGTGCCAAACGGACATTCCACGGCCGAGAAAAACGATATTTACCAAAGGCAGTTTTTATCTAGAAAAACAGATTTTCGGCAGTTAAGCCTTCTATCTGTTTCATGCTTTAGCTGCCGAAAATGATCTATTTCGGCGGTTAACTAACTATTCACAGACAAGCTTAGCTTCCGAAAGCTGAGATTTTGAATTTTGAAGATTAAAACTTGGATGAATGAAATTTTCAACTATATACTTCAAAACAAGACCTCTTAATGGACTCTAAAAAATTTAGAAGAAATTTTTTTGACTCGATCCTATCACCTAAAATAATGAAAATTTGACTGGGTTATTTTAGGAGATAATAGATGCCAACTCATCTGCCATACTACCAACTAAGTTGCATAGTCACCTTCGTACTGACACGTGTCGCATTCGGATTGGTCTGTACTGTTGACTGGATTGCCACCTCATCATCCTTACATGACACATGTCGCATCCTGATTGGACCATACTACCACCTGTATGTCCGTACAACTGCCGCATCATCCATATGTATTGTATGAATTCCACGTGTCACCCTGCCAGTGGTGCCATGTGGCACCCCCATTTTGCCAAATTTGTCTGTTTCATCAATACAACAGAACGCAATAACTTTGTCATACGGAGTCCGTTTGAGGTGAAAAGAACACCATTGGGATCATCTCGATGAGCCCTTTGATCTGACGCCAGTTTTGATGAGATTGGAGGACTTCAAAAAAAATTCCTTCTTGGATCCTCCTAGATCATTCCTCCCCACTAAGAAGCTTTTGGCCTCCAAAAGCCTTTATTAATCAATAGATAGGTGGGGGAATTTCTCCCTCACTTTCTCCTTCTCAATTCACTTGGCTTTGCTTGGATGAGTTCCTTTGATTCCCACTAGAATATAATCAACATCACCTCTATGAGAATTCCTTGTACTTCTGTCCAAGATGTCATATTCCTTTAGCTCATCCATGTACTCAGAAGCAAATTCATCAACTGATGGAAATGAGGCATTCTCCCTTTTATCCATGATCATGGGAGGCTCATAGAGTTTTAAGTTCTCCACATTCACCACTGAGTAGATCTGCATGTATGGCGGTAGCTCTAAGCGAAAGGCATTCATCCCAATCTTCTCCAAAATGGTGAAGGGACCATATCTAATGGGCTTGAGCTTCTTGCCTTCTCCTTTCATCCTCTCCTTGCTGATGTGAAGCCACACTTGATCTCCTACCTGAAACTGATGATCAACTCTATGCTTGTCATGGCAATCCTTGTACTGGGATTGATTCTTCTCCAACTACTCTTGCACTGCTTGATGTACCTATTGAACTCTCTGAATGAACCTACGGGCTTTGTCTTCATCCTTGAAAGAACTTGAATCACCCTCTTTCCCATAATTCAAGTCCAATGGAGTGTTTGGCAAGTACCCAAAGCATGTCTCAAATGGCGAGTTCTGAGTGGAAGAATGCATAGCCCTGTTGTAGGCATGCTGAACATATTGGATCTGCTCATCCCATAACTTAGGATGCTTGTTGCAATAAACTCGAAGCAAATGAACAACTGTCCTATTGACTACCTCTGTCTATCCATCGGTCTATGGATGGAAAGCAGTGCTCCTCTTCAGCTTGGTGTCCATCATACACCATAATTTTGTCCAAAAATCTCCAAGGAATCGGGAGTCCCGATCAAAGATAATGGACGTAGGGAGTCCAAAGTGAACCCATACATGCTGAAAGAAAAGAGAAGTAGCCTGATCTGTAGTGACCTGATTTTTACATGGCATAAGAATACACATCTTGCTAAACCTATCCACGACCACATACAAGTAGTCATGACCCCTCCTAGACATAGGCAAACCCCCCACAAAATCCATGGAAATGCTTTCCCAAGGATGGGAAAGAAGAGGAAGTGGTGAGTACAGCCCCAATTTTCTATTAGTGGGCTTACAAGTAGAGCACATCACACACCCCTTTACATATTTTGTTACAATGTCTTTCATACGAGGCCAATACACTACTCTTTGCAAATGAGCCAAAGTCTTACCTACCCCAAAATGCCCTGATACAAGAGAAGTATGAGCTTCTCATATTACATGGACTCTTTCATTGATAGGAACACATAGCTTGCCCAAATGATAGAGAAACTTTCCCTGCAAATAGAATTCATCCACTTGTGTGCCATTGGTTAGCTTCTCATAAATCTCCTTGAAATCATCATCAGTAGCATACTGCTCAATATAACTTTCATGGGTCAAAGAAGCATTTTTCAAAACAATAGATGCAACAATAGGAGGTCTAGAGAGCATATCTGCCACTTTGTTACTAGTACCCTTCTTGTACTTGATGTAACACCCCGGTTTTGACCCCGTTTGCATGATGTATATAATGTAATTAATCGTGGTGAGGAGCTAAAGGAAAAAGCCCCACCATCAATTTGGTTATGTATGTTTCGGCAATGGGGATAGTTGCCGATGGTATATTGTGCTATATGGCACATTATAATTCGACATCATGTAAACACGCACATCAATTAAAATAAACCCACAACCAGCTATGGCAGTGCAACATTAAAATGAAAAGGGCATGATTCCAAAGGATAAGGGTGTGGGGGATGTCAAACCTTGGTCTATGGGGGGGAAATCCATGTGTTACCACCTTGTTTGATTTTCCATCTTCCCTTGTCTCATCCAACCTCTTTAATGTTTTATGGAGTAGTTGAGGTAGTTCTTGCTGAGTAGTGGTGGCTGTGGCAGGACTGTCATTCCTTGCCCATGTGCCCACTCCACCAGCAGACTCTCCTCTTCACATCGCGTGGGGCAGAAGAAACATTCACTCCACTCCCTTGACTGCTAAGGAATTATCGTCGATTGTCTGTTCATCCGTGCGCATAAGCGGAGCTGTTCACTCTCACGCAGGGACGTGCAGGAGGAGGAGGCCAGTTCATCTTCCTCGCGCAGGGCTGAGTGAAGGGGGTGTGTAATTTCTGTTTGGGGGTTTTCCTTCTTCTCTCTCTCGCCCCGATTACTAGTCTGGGGGCGGTGTTCTTTCCTCCTGATCACGCATAGAGTTGGAATTTTTGCCTGCACCATTGCCGAACGTTCTCTCTCCTCCTCTCACGCACAGGAATTTTGCGCTGGTGCAGGAGCCATTCACGCTCGGGGTTGTGTGCCTATGTGTCCCATACCGGTTTATGTGGTATGTGTATGTCTCCTTATCGATTGTGGCTATGAATGCTATCTGTTGTGGTCTACGTTTGTGTTTTCCTTTGTCCACGCTGGGAGTTTTCCCTCTCCTCTGTTTTGGGACTGTGGATTGTTGCCATCATTCATTGTGAGGTTGTGGCTGTCGATTTGCCCTGGCTTTGGGTTGCTTCTTCGATGTTAAGGCTGTGGATTTCTTTTGGGTGTTGCTGTTGGGTTGTTTTGGCCATGCTAGGGCCAAGAACAACTCTGATTTGTCTTGAGGACTTGAGCTGTTTCACCTATTGGTTTGGATTGGCACCTGGTTGTCTTTTCCTTCTTCACAGAGCTATGAGGGGATTGTTTTGCTCCGGTATGTAGTGGTTGGTCTTTGGACTATTGAGATTGGGTTTAGAGGCTGTGCATGCATGAGAAGACTGGTGTTGAGGCCACTAGCTTGGCATTTAGCCCGTCCTAGCTCCTTGATGACTTGGTAGGACCCTGCTGTGTGGGTTTGGCTGATTGGAAAACCTTGGCTATGTGTAAGCCTGCATTGACCCTTATTCCTTGAGGAATCATGCCCAGCTCGTGGGTGCCAGTGTTGCTGAGAGATTGATGAGCACGTTGGCCTATGGTTGGGTGGAACGTTGCAGAGACATAGCTGGTTGTGGGAGAGTTCTTCATTAAAAGATAAGTACTCATGACTATTTTATCTATGCAATTATATCTACTATTTCATAAATTACGATGAACATGTGGAATACTGGAATGTATATGTTTGCTTCTGCTGAATGTTGAGTAACTGTGTATCCTTGTATGTTTTATGCATCTTAGTATGCATTATGTTCAGCTTTTTAATTTCAGCATTGATGTCTATTCATGTTCATGGGGATGTTTTCCCGTTTGTGTGGTGTGGGTAGCGTCCTCTTCGCCGGTCAGAGGGTTGGGGACGCCACAGAGTGGTATCAAAGCTCATGTTGCAGCATGGGCCTGAATGGACCACCAAGATGCAGTGACAGAGGTAGGATTTCTCTCCGCCCAGCAGAGATCAGAAATGGATGACAAAAAACTTCCATGAATTTTCCTAAGTGTTTGAATAGTTAATTCATCGAAACACTTAGTGGAGTGGACTTCTGATGTAGCGGAAGAGCTAGAAGGAAGCATGCCTGACGGAGAACAGTTGGAGGGAAAATTACGAAATTTTTTCTAAGTGTTGATGTCTATTGGCAGAAAATAGATGTTGGGGTCGTCGACACCGCGGAAGAATTTAGCGGTTGTCTGTCCACTGTTGCGGCTGTTGAAGGGACTAAAATGCCGATGCAGCAGTGTTAGTGGATCCTATTGCCGACAATAGGAAAGTTTTGAAATTTGGCTCAAGTGTTAAAATCATCAGAAGCAGAAAGTTATTCGAGCGTCCACCGTTGTGGATGGCTAAACAACTACGCGTTTGATGGGTAAGGCCTTCGATCACCGACGCCATGAAGAAAGTTTGAAAAATTCGTCTAAGTATGGAAACCGGTGGCAAAATTTAGCTGTTTGAGTAGCCCTTGCAGCGGCAAGTATCAGAGGAAAATAGAATATGAGGTTGCCGATGCGGCGGCAGAAGGAAGAAGAAATATTTTCAAAAATTTTCTAAGTACAAAAACGTCAAAAAACTTTAGAGGATTGGACCACCGACACATCAGAGAAAAATAGAGGATCGGTTTGCCAGTACATCGAAATCCAGGGGAGGATCAGCCCAAAACGTTGAAAAAATTTAGTTGATTGGACCGTCGATGAGCGTCGAATGAAAAATGAAGATCAGACTGCCGAAGTGTCGAAAGCTTAGAAAACTGGTCGTCCGATAGGTAGAGGATTCTATCATCGACAAAGTCTGGAAGCATAGATGAACGGTCCGCCGATAGATCGGGAGAAGCTAGTTGTTTGGTCCGCCGATAGGTTAGGAGAAATTTAGTTGTTCCAATCACCAATAATTTGTTTAGCCATGGAATCCACAGACGGTTTACTGCCTAACATTGCAGATGCCTAAGGAACTATCCATCTGATGGATAGTGGTTATGGTCGTCGATGTAGCGGAAAGGATTGTGGTTCGGATCACCGATACAGCGGAGAATTTAGTTGTTTTGACAGCCGAAACGTCAGGCTGATAGTCGAAATGAGAGCCGATTCTATAGAGGAAATTTTGAGATTTTCAAGTGGGATTTTCCAGTAGATTTCGACTGTTTTTCAACAGGATTTTTTAGCAGTTTTTCAGTGGGGTTTACAGGTGGCTGAAGTTGGCACTCAATCCAAAATGCAGTTGTGTGTAAAATGTTGAGATTTGGTGAAAATATTCATTTTTAGAAGTGGTGTGGTTTTCACACCCAAGGTCAGAATGAAGCATGTGGATTGGCGTTGAAAATATTATCCAGTAGGGAACAAGGGAAAGTCACTAGAATCTGAGCATGGAGCAACAAAGTGCTAATGACGGCCGCTGCTATCAAATGAACAAATATGGAAAGTTGCATGCCCAGAGGTAGCAAGGACTATGAAGGATAACCAGCTCTTGTGTGGAAGAGGAGTTCCATGCAAGGATGTGGGACTTGAAAAGAGAAGTTTCCTTAAACCCTCTCTTGCTGATTATAACTACATTTCCTAAGTTTTATACTTGAAATGTATGAGGATATGTATTGTATGCATAGGATATTACATGTTGGTAAGAATATTGAAAATTATATATTTATAATGAGCCACTAATGATAACTATTGCATTGGTGTTGGCATTAGTGGAAAAACCAACGACAACCTGGACATGGTTGAGTATGTTGCTGATGCCGATGAATGTGACCAGCAACCTTATGAAGAAAGGGATAAGGCAACCAGTCCATAATCAAAAGTTGGTGAGCAAAGTCTGCAATCCTCTGTGAGATATCGACCAAACTAGTAATGCCAAGGGTGTAAGTACAACCCATGAAGGTAAGAGTTTGATTATGACAAACTCCAAGGAGTGGTAAAGGTAAGAGACCTCAAACCATGTGGATATTTGAATATAGAAAGGTGTCATGCCTGTATATATTGGTTGAGCTTAGTAGCTGAAGGGAAGTAAGTACTAATGATCTTGATTATAGTAATGCATCCTATATGAAGTAGTCATGGTTAGGACATGCATCATATGTTTGAAAGCATAGTATTCCTGAATCAATGCAAGGTAGCATTGAGTGGATATGCATTAAAAAGATTTTATGAGTCTTGTAGTTATGCATTGAATGTATGCATATGAAGGGTGTTAGTGACTGATTACATAAGTATAGGTGCAAATGTTGTGATGTATTGCATGAATGCATTGAGATGAGTGCATGTGATGTTATGAATAACTAATGGCTGAAATGATGAATTGATGACAATTCAAGAAACATTTCAAAAGCTGTTATGAATGCAGGATAGTAAGTGCATAAAGAGGATAGTCATGATCAGTTGGCTGCCAAAAATGCTCTATGGAAGAGCAAGGTGGTACAAATGATACGCTTGTGAAGTAAGGAGTATCTAAACATTTCATTTAAATTACATGAATGATGTGACTATACCTTGCAAATGTTAGTATGATAATGATTGCATGAAGTAAATGAGTTTCGGTAATATTGATGTGATTAACAACTGGAAGTATTTGAATTTTATAAATTCTAAAAATGCTTCAGTGATGGTTGTAGTAATGAAAAGGTTATATGCATCTAGACTTACCAAGTGTTTGGTTGATTGAAGCTCAGGTTTCAGGTAGATTATTCAGAGCATGGCAATGAGAGTAAGACCATGACAAATGCCAGAATCTACCATGTGAAAGATCCAAACCTTATGAGAAGAGTCTCATGGTTGTGCAAATAGTTGGTATGCATAATGGGTTGTTAAATTTGAATTGTGAATTTCAGATTTAAGAAATTGCTGACGACTACTAATCGCTATTGGTTTGCATAAGATTGTGTCAGGAGGACCCATTGTAAGTGGGTATTCATGTTATGCTAGTAAGCATAAAAATTATAATGGGCATAGTAGTGTTACTTACAAGAGACCCACAAATGAGGATCACCTCATTGCTAAGCAAACTAATTTCTGTAGTAGACAGAATTGCAAATTCTTATTTTCTTTGATTACTATTGTCATTGCTTGGTTATGGAACAATCAATTTGGATTGTATTATCAGACAATGATTGACTGTTTGGCTATTTGATGAATGTGCCAGGGGTACACATTGCAGGAATATCATGTGTGATGGCCTGCAAGAGCCAAACTTCATGGGAAGGTTTTCCCTTATTTTGGAAATGGGTTTCGGGTGAAACTCCATTGGACATTTTGGAAATGTCTCATTTGCATTGCATGTTTGGTAAGCAACATGAGTGAGATGGTATAGATTATGTCGGTAAGACATGTGTGGACATGAACTATGAAAAGGAGTTGGGATGGCTAACCGAGGGACTGTAAACTCAGAGAAGGGAGCCCCATTCCTCCTTAGCGAAGGAATACTGCATCGGCAAATGGATAAGTGTTATGTGACCCTTGCTAATAATATGCATGTCAATTATTAAAATTCCATATGAAGAACATGTTTTTATTTTATTTCCATGATGACCGATTGATTGAGTATGAATAGGGCCTACATGGCTAACACCCAAAAAGAGTGCACACTTTTTCGATGTCAGATCATAAAAGGGTTTTCAATATTGATTACACCCTAGGGAGTGGACGCACTCCTGGTGTCTCAATACTTGATAGTGAATGATATGAAATATGGTTACAGTTTTAGAGCAATAACGCTGATCAGTTTGCTTATATTGGTTGTGTTGACAGGCTAAATAGATGCAATTGGGTGTTGTACCCTAAAGGTAAAAGGTAAATGGTTGTTGTGAGGGGTTGCGGAGTAAGAGTTATTGTTGATATAAGTGTGCATTATTGTTGATATAAATGTATGTTGATATAAGTGTATGTATTATTGTTGATATAAATGCCTGTTGGTATAAGTGTACGTTGGGCTGTTATATGCCTAAGGATCCATAGTAGATCCTAGACCTGGAAATGGTCGTAGTAAAGTTCCAAGCCCAGTCGACATGAGGATGTACTAGCTGGAAATTAATTATTTGATGTTGTGGAGCAGCCTGCGCACTGACCTAACATCCAAGTCCATAGGCATTCCAAAGGCTTGCAAAGCGAAGCAGGATCTTGTGGACCAACAAGGAAACGCATAATATAGATAAGTATTGGATTGTTTTTCTTATCAATATACATGTGTATATGATTTGGTTATGATGTTTTAAGCTCTTGTTCTAGAGATAAAACTGACGAGAATAAACTAAACATGTGAATCTATTCAATGTTTGGATATAGGTATCGCTGGGGGTGAGGACTATGAGAGCATCCTAGGGGTGCATGTGGACATGTGACTATCCTGGAGAGCTCGGAATGAGCAGTAATGAAAAAGGTGCTAGTAAGACTGTGGAGGTCCTAGCAATCGAGACAAACCATGTGGAGAAACTCCATGGTTTAGAGGTCTGGAATAGACCGAAGACACTAAGTGTCATGACCAAGAGGGATTGGTCCAGCATTCACGGTGAAGTGAAAGAGGTTGAGAGCATGAAAAGCCATAGCGGTGGTGTTGGTTCCAGGATGGAACAAAACAGAGAGGGGAAAACTCTTGTTGCTCTCTCTTGCCCTTTTAATTATATATATATATATATATATATTTATGCATTGTGAAAAACAAAATATTGTTGAATGCATGTATGACTAAAAATGGAAAGTGTGTATTTGCTGCAAATAAATTATGAATGCTAGAATTGTTAAGTCCCTGCCCAAGAATGGTCATGAATGAGCTCGTGTGCCTATTTGGAAGGCATGAAAAATATGAAAGTCTCCTTGATGAGGCTTGGATTGTCATGCCGATTGGGTAATTAACTAACTGATTTTAATGTTTATATTATGCTTGGTCTGACAAAATTTCAATGGTGCATTTCACAGGTTAGAAAACTAAAACCCGATAGTGCACATTGATCATGGCAGCAGATCAAAAGTTTTTGGACTTGGTTGGAAGTCTCCTTCAAATGATTGCCAAGACCCAAGAAAATCTTGGGGAGATGCTCAAGATATAGAAAAGGCAGAATGAAATGAACCACCATATTTTGCAAGACTCTATTGGTTTGCAAAGGGAGGTGAAAAGCCTTCTGTGAGCAATCAGCAAAGGAAAGGAAGGTGGATTAGTGATGGGACATTCGTCCAAGCGACCCGATAAGAAACGGTCCAGGCATGAAGACTCAAAGGAAATTGAGCAGGTAAAGATGAAGCAGCCAGTGAAATGCTTGGAATGTGGAGGACATCATTTACGCCGAGACTGCCCAATGAGGGAGCATGAAGAGGGAAACAGTCGCAAAGTTCCTAGGCTTCAGGATAAGCTGAGAGCTGAGAACTAGTAGGACAAGTCCGTGGAAGCCAAGGGGCTTGGTCTTGGATGTTCATAGTGAATAATTGAACGTGGGACAGATATGCAAAATTTTGAAATTTTGATGTGCAATTGTATATTTACTGTATATGTATTCCTATCTATTGGAACACCAAGGACGATGTTATTCCAAGGGGGAGGGCAATGTAACACCCCGGTTTTGACCCCGTTTGCATGATGTATATAATGTAATTGATCGTGGTGACGAGCTAAAGGCAAATGCCCCACCATCGATTTGGTTATGTATGTTTTGGCAATGGGGATAGTTACCGATGGTATATCGTGCTATCGGGCACATTATAATTCGGCATCATGTAAACATGCACATCAATTAAAATAAACCCACAACCAGCTATGACAGTGCAACGTTAAAATGAAAAGGACATGATTCCAAAGGATAAGGGTGTGGGAAATGTCAAACCTTGGTCTATGGGGGGGGAATCCATGTGTTACCACCTTGTTTGATTTTCCATCTTCCGTTGTCTCATCCAACCTATTTAATGTTTTGTGGAGTAGTTGAGGTAGTTATTGCTGAGTAGTGGTGGTTGTGGTAGGACTGTCAGTCCTTGCCCACGTGCCCACTCCACCAGCAGACTCTCCTCTTCACAACACGTGGGGTAAAAGAAACATTCACTCTGCTCCCTCCACTGCTAAGGCATTCTCACTGATTGTCTATTCATCTGCGCGCATAAGCGGAGCTATTCACTCTCATGCAGGGATGCAAAGGAGGAGGAGGCCAGTTCATCTTCCTCGCACAAGGCTGAGTGAAGGGGGTGTGCGATTTCTATTTGGGGGTTCTCCTTCTTCTCTCTCTCGACCCAATTACCAGTTGGGGGGCAGTGTTCTTTCCTCCTGATCACGCATAGAGTTGGCATTTTTTCCTCCACCATTGTCGAACATTCTCTCTCCTCCTATCACACACAGGAATTTTGCATTGGTGCAGGAGCCATTCACGCTTGTTATAGAGCTGAATGGCACCTCTCCGTCCGAGTGCTGATATCCCTCATGTCGGCACACAAAAGGACACTTATGGATAGAGGTTTGCCCATTTCCACTATACCTTGGCTCATCAAGAAATACATTGCCTATATGCCCAGCTGATTACTTTTCCATTTTGTGATTTTGAGTTGCATACGCGACTATCTCTATTGACATGTCGTGCATCATGCGCGAGTCTCATGTTTAGCAGGTCACGTATACTTCTATGCGCGGGTTGCTTTTGTATAGTGTCGCGTATCATACGCGGGTTTTCTTACTACAGACCCACGTATGCCTTCCTCAAAATTAATATTTAAAAACATGAGTTAATGGGAGATTTGTTTACTCATTTACCTTAATCCCATTAACTGCTATAACCTCCCTAACCTTCGAGAACTGACTCATTTCCTTCAGATAAATAGAGGCCTTGGGGAGGGTGTTAGAGGTAATACTTGGAGAGCAAAGTTATGCTGGTGGATTGTCTACAGAATATTTGGAGCAGAGAAACTCAGAGTCCTTTGGTGACAGAGGAGTCCCTTGTTCAGACATTGAGTTGTAACCTAAACTCCCTCTATTATTGTTAATAAAGTAGAGAACTTCTTCCATATTGTGTTTCATGTGTTGTGGATTAGTAAATGTTTACATTTCATTATAATATATGATTTGTCTAACCTGCATCTTTATATATGAATCATACTGTATTTGGAAGAATCTTTGTTAACAGGTGAAGGAGGAACTATCCTGGAGACTTGGGAAGAAGAACAAAGGAGGAAGAAGATAGCTTGGATCAACCTTCGTTTAATACAAGTAAGTCCTGCTACTTTCCTATTTCCTGTTTTGTATTTTCATAAGTCAAATTGTCTGCAAGTGTTAGAGTATGTTGGTAACACCCAGACCTAGGTTATTAGGTGAATTATCCATTACAACAGAAATGGCGACTCCGCTGGGGAAGCCAAGTCTACTTTAGGTCTTTTTCTGTTGTCCTGACCAGTGATTGCTCGAAGTCTTGTTTGTGATCTTTTGTCCTGCTTTCTTACATACTTACAACATTTGAAAGTCTTGGTTTTTCTCTGTTTTTTGAGAAGTTTCTATACCCATGAGCGGGTTGTCTGTCTAGACAGTCGCGTATGCTGAGTTGAATTCGCGGGTTGTCATATAGAACAGTCGCGTATCATTCGCGACCTGCTCTACTACACAGTCACGTATACCCCTGAAAACTATGATTTTTGTGTTGAAGTTTGCTTGTTCTTTGACCTTCTATAAGTCCTATTTTCGGTTAAGACTTTCTTTAAGAGTGTTGTATAGTTGTCTGAGTATATCAAGTGATCACATATTCAGTGCTTTGTGAAGCCCTTGGGTTCTTTTTACTTGTTTTTATTTACTGTCTGCATCTTGAAACTTTTTGGCCTGTTTGGGTTGTTCGTGTGAGTGCCTGAGTCTAGATCAGTGATCTTGGTCTTAGACTCTGTCTGTCCAGTCTGATTTCTGTCAGTTATTGGTTTGAACCTACTTGTTTAAAAGTCTGCAGTGATTTCTTGATCATTGTCTGCACCCAAGTTGAGGTCTTAGTCTGCTTTTCTTGCTATCTTTTGGTCCTGTATGCATGTTAGTTTCAGTTTGTGTCTTTTTTTACAGTTTATAAGTGTCAAGTTTACTCAAGCATTGCATTTACCCATGCACAGTAGTTTTTTTGAGCATTTTTTAAAGTGGAAAAACAAAAGATAGTTATCTTTTGCATTGTAATTTTTTCATAAAGTAGTGTTTGATTTTCAGTTTAAAGAATTTTTATCTCAGAAAAATACAAAAACATATAGGCTTAGTTTATCTTATTTAGTGCTGTTAGTTCATCAACACATTTGAAAAAATGAAAAGAAGTTTATTTTATAGTGTTAGATTGCTTTAGATGCACCTTTATTTCATCTATTTTCTGCTGAGTCAAAACACCATACAGTCCATCACTACCACTTCCTTTGAGTAAAGAACAACCCTTAAAATTAACGCTTAGATTTAAAATCTATTAGTAAGTTTTTATTTTTAGGGCCTTCCACCTACTAGCTTAGGCTAGGTTTGTGGGCTAGGGAGTGTAAAATTCCCACAAACTATAAACTCAAACGTAGTGGGCCATTCATTAGGTAAATCCTTGGTTCTACCACTGTATCTGGGAAGCTCCTCTCAAACAGGAGTTAAGCACGAGGCCGCGTGGAGGCTTGGACAGAGGGGATAACCCCCCGAATCCTTGTCAAAACGTAACCCAGGACTTTTGCGCATCTGAGGATTCTGTCTAGGCAGAATTTCGGGCTCAGCTACCGTAATCATGCGTACGAGACCGGCTTGCAATTGTCCCCCCAGACAGTAGGTATTGTCAAGGTAGCCTTTAGTCTCTTGTCTTTTAGGGCTCATACACAGGTAAACCGGAAGGTTATTTCTGGTTGACCTTGAACGGACTTGGAAGGTAACCCTTGTGGAAAGTGTAGGAGAGCGGTTGGGTGATTCCTCTGCTTGTGCCTGAGAACCCCTCAAGGACGCCAAGTAACTATTCATCAGCCTTCTTCTGGAAGTGTTGATGGGCGTATTTGACTAAGCCCGCAACGGGGGAAAACGACCCAGTCCGGGACCCTTAGAACAGGATCCAAGCTAT
>LPNX010599393.1:27319-41332 GCA_001517045.1 Pseudotsuga menziesii | reverse complement strand
GTTTCACTTCAAAAACATTGTTGGTTAAGTCCTTAGTATTGTAGAGTAGAGCTCGAGTATTGGGTTTCCTTTTAAGGAAGGTATACAAGGCACTTTGGTTCCATGAAGTGTTTGGCGGAGAAGTCTATGGTCATGAGGTAGTGGCATTTTTTAAATATTTCTCGGATCAGGATTTTTTGGCTAGAAGCTTGGGACCACGTGTTGAGATTGTTCTCTGTGGAAATTAAATTGTCGGACCTTTGTTTGGTGATTTATATTTTGGGATATATGTGTTATTGGAATATGGAAACAAGAAGTGAACGTGGGCTCAAGGGTTTATCGGAGGAGAATGTGGAATCTAAGGAGTGGTGGCTTCAGGATAGAGTCATCCAACCAGATGAGGTGTATAGGGATATTTATCTTTGATAGCATCCAGAACTACATGGTGATCAAAAGGGTTGAGGGGGAAAGATGGACAAGATAACCTGACATCTGGCGATGCTTTCCTGGTCATTGGTATAAAGGGTAAATCCATTCACTTGGTTGATGAAGTTGGTCGTAGTGGAAGCTATTTTAGGATTTTATACAACTCTTTGACAGGAGGGAAGGAAAATAGAAATGATAACCCTAGAAAAATATACATAAGGAATTCTGGTGGGGTTGACCTAAAATCACCATATGACAAAATAAGAGGGTTGAAAGCTAGAAAATGGGATTTGAGAGCAGATGGGAACAAGATGGTCCTTGGTAGGGACTTGAGACTAGAGCATGTAGTCAACATGTCACTTATAACACTGGTGGGTAAGTTTAGTTACAATGATATGAATTGCTTTGAGATAGATGTATGGGTTGAGGAGGTGTGGAAGCCTTGATTTGGATATTGCCTAGAGATTTCAATTCTTTCCAAAGGGTGGTATGGATTCACCTTTAACTAGGCGGAACATGCGATCGAGGTATTGGGAAAAACCTGGTTAAAGGGTTGTGGGATTCTTATGCTAAAGTGTTGGAACTCAAGGTTTGGTCCTTGCATAGAAAACATCATATTTCACCATATTTGGGTCCTTCTGCCAAACTTTCCTCTGCTTATGTGGCATAGAGATGCATTCAAAACGGTTGGGAACCATCTTGGGAAATTATTTCATGTGGGGGAAGCTGTGTTGAAAGGTAAGGATAAGAGGATGAGGAGGATGTTGGTGGAGATTGATGTTACTAAGGGTTTCCTGGATGAAGTTGATATTGAATGGTGTGAGAGGTCTTTCCTACATAAACTAGATTATTGGGGCCTCCCTTTCAGATGCTCTAGATATAAAGAGGTTGGACACATGTGGTGGGCCTATCAATCCTCCAATATGGGTTTTGTTAGTGATGATTCTTTTGGCTTCTATGGGGAATAGTCGATCAACGAGGCTTGGGGAAAATCAAGACCTTCTCAACAACCTACACACCCAAATGTTAAGGGAAAATGGATTTAGGACATGCCATCTATTATTGGTAAGATTCATGACTTGGACCCTTTTCTTTATGATTCTTTAAATTCTAAAGATATTACACACCTTTCTTCTTGCATGATGTATGAGAATTTAATGGGGCATAGTATGGAGATTGGGGGGTAGTATGGGGGTTGGGGAAGGGGAGCTTGGTGCTTTTGTTGACATATTTGGGAATATATCAACATATGATAATACATTACTAGAGTTTCGCAAGGGTAGGTATAGCGATGATATCTAGTAAGGAGTAATAACTTCCTCCCCTTTGGAGCATACCCTGTCTGAACTGGAATTGAATGGGATGGGGGGTGAAGGTTTGGGGTGCATGAAATTGGTGGGTGTACGTGATTGCGTGTTTGGGGTTGAACCTCCTTTAGGGGACCGTGATGATGTTGTGGACTTAGTTTCAGAGAATGATCAACCCGTTAAAGCATGTGGAAAGGTGGTTTTTCCACCTCTATTGTATTTCTACGAGGTTGTAAAGAAAACTCCTCTTCCCACTTATGTAGGTAATATAGAAAAAGTGGACATGAGGATCATGCCTGATGGGTCCTTTAAGGAGGGAGGAGATCTTGGCGTGTTGTCTACGGGGGGTTCCAAGAATACGAATATTGAATCTCTAAAATATGAGCTTGCTATGGTATTTCTCTACTAAAGACCAAAAGTGCATGAAAATGGATATCAAAATCAAATTCAGAGAAACTAGATGGGGTGAATCCTCAAGAACCCATTTATTCTAATATCAGGTCCCTTAGAGATAAAAAAATCCATTTCTAAGGCCAAACAATTCTTATCACCTCCAACAATATCCGTGTAGCGGGGGGACGCTCCAAAAACATATCCCTCAAAAGGTTCTTCATTAAACATAAACCAAATATTCTTTTTGTTCAGGAGACAATGGTCTTGGGTGAAAAGGCAAGATCCCTTTTTGCTCAATTTTTGAAGGGATGGGAGATGGTTGTTACTGAACCGATAGGGTTGTATCGGGGGTTACTGACAACTTCGAATCCTCGCTTGGGAAGATTCTCACCATATCTTATGGTAGCTGGCATTCTCCTATCGGGACAATTTACGAGTTTGATATGGAGTTAAATTTATTAAACTATTATGGCCATTATGCTGAAAGGGAATCATTTTGAAACCAGGTAACGGACAATGGAGTTTTTAGGTTACATTCTCTTATTATTGGAGGTGGCATAAACCTCACTCTAGAGGCGACGAAATTTTGGGGAGATAAGGCACAGTTGGATCCCCTTGGGGATTAATTTAAGAGTTTTTTTCAATCTATGAATTCAGTGGATATATGAAAAAAACCGAGCCAACCTACTTGGAGAAACAAAATAGTTTGGGTAGATTCTATCTCATAATCAATAGACCTATTTTTGATAGATGAACAACTTATCGATTCGATGGACAAAATAGTACCTGGGTGGAATATGAGTATTTTTTCTGATCACTCACCTATTTTGTTGGAATTGGATCCAGAAAGAAAAAAGGGATTTTACCCTTTTAAGTTTAATGGCATTTGTTGTTGAATGAGAAGGAGTTTAAAGATTCGGTTAGGAAGAAATGCTTTCCATATAACCAGTTAGGTCAGGAGTTGGCAATGAAGAGGTTAGTACATATATTGAGATCATTGAAAAATATTGTTTTAAATTGGGAAAAAGATCGCAAAGTTGCAATGCAGCAGGAACTCTTCTCAGTTGAGAGTGAGATAAAGGATTTACAAGATGTATATAAAAATGGCAGGTTCTTGGCACATATTCAATTACGTTTGACATACCTTGAATCAACAAGGTTACATATTTTATTGATGGAGGAATAAAGATGAAAAATGAAGAGTCAGGCAATCTGGTTGACACAAGGAGACCTTAATACACTTTTTTTTCACCAATATGCAAATTACAAAAGGATGCATAATTCTATATGGGAAATAAAAAGGGCGGATGGGATTACGGTAAGAGATCCACAGGAAGCGGTAAAGAATTTTCATCATATTTTCTCAGACACGGGAATTTCATCCATTGTAGATTAGATGGATATCATTCAAAAGTTTCCTCATTATTTCTAAGAACATGATTGATTAGTGGTATCTTATTTCTAAGAACATGATTGATTATAGCAGTCTTCTCAGTCAATGTTTTCAACTCGCCAAGCTGCTGATCTATCGCCCCCTGCAGCTTGCCCTGCGATGCCTGTATCACCTGAAATGTGTCGCTCATTCTGTCCCTTATTCTTACTGCGATTTGCTCATAGTCATCAGCTGTCAGTTTAATCTCCCCACTTGGATTTGTAACCTTTTGTTTTTTCTTCTTGGGTTCCTCCAATGGTGGGTCTTCTGCATCCTGTGTCTGGGTTTCTACTTTGTCTTTTCCCTTGTCTGATGGGTCTGTCTGTGCGGTACCTGGTGGTAGTGGTGTGGTATCTTCATACTCTTGCTTCCATTGGTCATCAAAGGCTGTGATGGTGCCTTCAATATACTTCGCTGTCATCCTGAACCAACCAAGAGCCCAATCATCCCTTTGGCTGTTGCAGATCTTAGTAAGAGCATTTTCTAAAATCTTGTTAAAAGCCTCCACCATACCATTAGCTTGTGGGTGGTAGGGAGTGCTCTTATGGTGCTGTACCTGGAATTCTTCTGTCAAAGCTTCAATGGTGCGATTCAAGAAATGTGTGCCTTGATCACTCATCAAAATTACTGGGCATCCAAATCTACTGATGATGTTTTCAAAAAGGAACTCTGCGGCTGTAGCAGCATCACAATTTCTTACTGCTTTGGCCTCTGCCCACCTGGTGAGACACTCTGTTCCCGTGATGATATATCTCTCGCCAGTTTATTTTCTTGGTGGGTTGATCGGACCCACAAATTCTATAGCCCACTTGTCGAATGCGCACAGCATAATCTGTGGTCGCAACCGCATTTCATCGCGTCATGACGGTTTTCCTACCCTCTGGCAGATATCGCAGCATGTGTAAAAGTCTTTAGTGTCTTTGTGCAACGTAGGCCACCATAATCTTGCGGATAGGATTTTCTGCGTAGTCGGATTTCCTGCGAAATGACCTCTTGCGGTACCTGAATGTGCCTCTCTAATAATAGCTTCTTTTTCGTGCTGCATCACACATCTGCGTAGGACTTCATCTGGACCTAACTTGTATAACTGTCCTGCGATCAGGGTGAAGTCTGCTATTTTGACAACCAACTGCTTCTTTTTATACTTAGTAAACTCAACAGGTGCCAATCCTGTGGTGAGAAGATGAATGATATCAGCATAGTAGTCATCTGTGATCTGGATAGAAAACAACTGCGCATCTGGCAAATTGTCCTCTAGGTTACTTGGCTCTTCTCCTGAATCTATCCGGGACAGATGGTCAGGTCTGGCGTTCAATCTTCCCGGTTTCACAATGATTTCAAAATCGTACTCCTGAAATAAGAGTAACCATCTGCAGATTCTTCCCCCTAACACTGGCTTATTGACCAGATACTTCAACGCAGAATGGTCGGTAAACATCTTGAACGAGGCACCCAACAGGTAGTGCCTGAACTTATGTAGAGCGTACACCATAGTTAAGCCTTCCCTTTTTGTCGTGGTGTAGTTCTTTTCTGCCGTCGATAGCTTTCTACTGGAATATGCGATAGGATGATCGATACCTCCTTCTCCCGGTTGCGTTAAAACAACCCCTAGTGCGATGCCTGACGCATCCACATGTACATGAAATGGCTTAGTCCAATCTGGAAAAACTAAGATGGGTGTTGTAACCATCTTCTCTTTAAGTGTGTCTAGGCTTTGTTGGCATTCCTCATTCCCTAGGAATTTTACATCTTTCTTTAACAGTTTTTCCATCGGTGCTGTAATCTTTGCGTAGCCCTTGATAAATTTTCTGTAGTACCTGGTATGACCAAGTACGGTTCTCAATTGTTTGACTGAATTGGGTGCTGGAAGATTTACAATGATGGCAATCTTTGCGGGATCTACCATCAAGCCTTGTCTGCACACAATATGACCCAACAAAATACCAAATGGCGCACATCATATACATTTTTTCAAGTTTAGAGAAATCTGGTACTGCCTACATTTCTCTAACATCAGTCTTAAATCTCCTATGTTCTTGTCAATTAATCCAAATACAGTCCAATCATCAAAATAAACTTCTAGGAATTTATGGATGTATTCTTTAAATACAACAACTACTACTCTAGAAAAGATAGCTGGTGCATTCTTAAGACCAAAGGGCATTACCGTATACTGGAATGAGCCCCATTCTATTGCAAAGGTGGTCTTAGATCGGTCTTCTGGGTGGATCCTGATCTGGTGATAGCTTGAAAAGCCATCAGTGAAGGAGTAGACCTCTTGTCCTCCCACATTGTCTAACACTTCATCGGTGAAAGGTGTCGGAAATGGATCATGAAGCGATGCATCGTTGAGTTTACACAGATCCTGATGTCTCCTTTGGTTTTCTTTTCTTGTACGACCATGGGACTAACCCATTCGCTTTCTTCTACGGGCTCGATGATGCCTGCTGCTAGCATCTTATCGATCTCATCCTTAACTTTTTCTTCGTAGCGCGGGTTTAATCTGTAAGGACGCTGCTTGACTGGTCTGGCATCCTCCTTCAATGGTATCCTCATTACTCCGAGGTCTCCAACTATTCCCTTCATCTCTGTGAACTTGGTGGGAAATAGGTCTTGATATTCATGTAGCAAATCTGCGATCTGTCCTACTGTTTTGTCATCCCAATAGTCTCCAATAGAGGCAAACTTTGGTTCTGTGTCTGTGCCAATATTGATCTTTTTAGTCTTGATGGGCTCTATGATTGCTGGAATTTCTAACTTCGGTCCATCAACATCGTGAGTCCCTTCTGACTCTGGAATGTTGACGTTGCGAGGGTCATCATCCTCATCCTCTGGTTCTGCTGCAAATTTATAGCACTCGAGCGCATCTTCTAACTGGATGGCCCACTCCGGTGGAGTATGTACTGGCAGGGTACAATCCTCAAATATCTTAATCTTTATTATATCTAAGGCCTGATCAATACTCGGATACTCAGATTCAAAAGCAAAGGTGAGTAGAAAGCTGTCTATCATAAGCGGCCATGTAGTCGTTCCCTTGCGCAATTCAGTCTTTGTGTACCAGTTCTTTGGAACTGGATCCAAAGTGTGAATGAATCAGTGAACCCATTCATCCTTGGGAATGTCCGACCAATTTTGTTAACATGCCTGAATATGTGACCTAGGGTCACTTTCTCCTGTGTATTTCTGCTAGACATACTCTCTGTCGGTAGAGAATCTGATCGCCATAAATCTCTTGAGATCATCCCATGATGCGATATTCTCTTTATGCGCATACCACCATCTTGCAGGTGTGGCTCGTACTGCAAGGTCCATAGCTGCGATCCTCTGCTCGTGAGGGATTTGTTGTTCGAACTGTGTGAGAAAGTCCTGGATATCTGTTAGACCATGAAATGATGGAATCTCGCTGATCTCTGCGCCAATCCATCTCAGTGACTTAGTTATGTACGCACATCTGCGTGCTGAGACTTCATAAAGTCTGTTCTGCCAGTTCTCTAGACTAACATTTGAGTCCGATGCGCATGAGCTGTCACATCGCCAACTAATGTTCCCTTTTGCGGTTGGATTGATGTAGTTGCTCTGGTTTGCAGTCATTTGATAGAGACTCTCCATGTTACATGCCTCTTCCTCTGCTCAGATAGGTTCAATGTATCTAGGACCCTGAAGAGGATCCAGCGGTGCGATGACCCGGATCTGCGCATCCTCAAAGGTCATTTGTCTTCTTTTTAAGTCGATAATGGCCATGTTACCGATCGCCCAATCAATGCCTAGCAATGCTGGATATGGTCTACTATCACCAATGATTTCTATAACTTCGAAGTCCCCAGAGCTGTGAACTCCGTCAATGTCAACTGGCACCTGCGGTAATCGACCCAGTGGCGATACTCGCTGCTGATTAGCTAATCTCAGATGGATAGGTGATCTGAATAACTTAGGGCTACCCATCTGTTCCCATGTCTGCTTAGTCAGAACATTTACCTCTGATCCTAGATCTAGGACCACCTCATCCATTTCAAATTCTCCAACCTGTGTTGTGAGCTTCATCTCTCTTCCTGTTCTTGTATGGCCCATAATACTATGAACAACACGCTGTGCCCTGTTCACGGAAGAAGATGGCTGATACTGCTCTATGATGCGCTGCAGTTCTCCAATAGCTTGCTCATTTCTTGTGAGTTTTAAACAACTGCACAGGAAGGATTGTACACTTCCTGTCAATTCGTCCTCATCGCATGTGCCCGATGTGGTAGCCTGCGATATCTGTACAGGGCTATCGCCACAAGGTGCTTGCTGTGGTATGCCCCTAGACGGTGGTACCTGTGATCTTGATTGCATAGGGTCATCAAAGAAAGTCTTAGCTTCCTGAAATGTCTGTTTGTTCTTCTGTAGGTCAAGTGGTGTTGCTTTGTTAGGAGCTCTGTGCACCCACTCCTGACCTGTGTTCTTTTCAATATCATGCGATGTCCCACTGGTGGAAGCACCGCTGCGAGTCACAATGTTGACTCTTGGTTCTGGTTCTACCTGCTTAGCAGCAATAAGCTGAATGTTCTTGTGTATTGCTGTCTTAGGTTCTCTGATCTTAGCTATCAAGGTAGGGCATTCTTCTAGAGTGTGATCATAATATTTGCAGTAGTTACATGTGGTAGTGGGGCTCTGATAGTCCCTAGCATAGTGTCCTACAACTCCACAGTTGTAACAAGTGACTGGTCCACGGCCACGACCAAAGCCTTCTCCACGGCCAAAGCCTCCTCCACGTCCTCGTCCTCTGAATCCTCCGCCACGGCCACCATGAGCCGGATCGTGCGGTGGTCCTGTTGCTGGACCCTATGTCTCTGATTGGACTCTGTACACATCATGTTTTCTATCTACCATGAGGTCATAGGCTCTACAATCGTGTTCATCATGGCCTACAGACTTACAGAAGACGTAGTATAAGTTCTTGGGTGTCTGCACGTACTTCTGAAGTAGAGGGCATTGCTGAGGTGGATGTCCTCGCGTTTTGCATATTTCACACCACGGGCCGTGAGTCTGTGGTAGGGGGTTAGGAGCCCCGCTTGCTAGATATTCTACAAAGACTGGACAGTTGTCTTTAGTATGGCCTTGTGCTTTACATCTTACGCACCATATGTCTTGCGCAACCTCTTTCCCTTTCTTAAGCTCATGCAGCTGTAATGTGAGATTAGCCAATTGGTTTTGTAGAGTTGTCATGCCTGTACTAGTCTCAGCTAGAGGTGAAGCCTCTAGTTTCATTGCCATCTCCAACGCTTCATCTTGAGTAGTGAGTTTCTGCTGCATCAGTGGCACTCTGATGTGAGGGAGCAGCGCTGCAATAAACCATTCCTTATGTTGCTCCGGCGCAAACTCAAAGCTGACTTGGTCTATAACGGCTTTGAACTTCTGGTCAAAGTCCCACACTGACTCTGTAGGTAACTGTTTGATGTCTTTGAAATCTGTAATGCACTGTGACTCAGACTTAGGTTTCTTAAACTCTTTGATCATGGCAGTCCTGACCTGTATGAGCATTTTGGGTGTGGCGGTATACTTCATGTACCATGTTAAGGCTCGTTCCCTAAGGGTGGTAACCAGTTGTACAAGTTTAATGTTATCATCTTGGATTCCTTTAATAATCCATACTGCTTCACATAGAAACCAATGTTGTTCTGGGTCCTCTGCTCCTGTACCTTTAAAGGTAGGTAGTTTCATATCATCCCCCATTCTGTTTCTACGTGGTGGATGCTGATTGGCTGTGTTACTGCCACTCGGTGATATATGTGGAGGTGATGTAGCAGTAGTATGTACTGTCTACGAGCTACTGGATGGAGTTCCTACGGGATTGTTCTGATTCCCGGTCTGCTTCTGTGGGGTATAAGGGTGGTAAGGGATACCCCCTTCTGTTCTTTCTATGGTACTATAACTTTGTTGTCTAGTATTATCTGAGCTGTCTTCAAATATGGGAGATCTAAAATCTACTTTGAATTTCTTTCCACTACGTGTTCATCGAATGTCATCAAAATCACTTTCAAACTCTTGTGACATTACTATCTTTACTTATTCATCTGAAACTAGATCCATTGTTCCTTTTTCATGCAATAACATCTTAATGGACAAGTTTAAAGATTTGAGGTACTTACTGCGATAGCTTTTGAAGAAGTACTGTTCAGCCTTGCTGAAGCTTTTCCTCTGTTCAACTGCAAACTCTGTGACGAAGCCTCCTAGAACACTCGCAAGATAGAAGTCTACTGTCCTCGTAATGGGATTATCAAGGTTTTTTACGGTCTGAATCAGCTCCGGTGTCCAGACAATGTTTATTTTCTTCTTGAATATGCTCGTATCAGTCAACTTTGATAACCTGTCGTAAAGCTCGTCTCCAAAGGTTGCAAAAATATCGCATATAGGTCTGTAGAGATATGTTTTTGTAACCAGGCCTCTGTACTCAGTTTAGGACTCTTGTTCTCTCGGTTAGCAAATTCTCTCACGTTAGACCCAACCCACTGGTTGAGTTTGTCTCTAGTGGGACGCCACCAGAACATCAGTGCTCTGTTTGTTCAAAGCCGGCAACAGAACCATTTGTTGGTCACTATGGGCAGACCTGGGTTTACTGTAATTGTACCAACAACACCCCTAGCTCACTGGACCTTTCGGCGACAGATCGCGGAGCGGCCTGAAGTCTCACCCGAAGTGATCCTAATGGGTTGGCCAAGGACTCAAGTGTCTTGGACCAGGTTATGCGGCGTCCTGCTTGCAACTCGTAGCTCTTCTAGCCGCGAAATCTCTCTATCTGTGTTGCGCGGACCCTCTCTACGTCACGCAACTTCTACTTACTCGCGATGACTCCAGCCTTATCGCATCGCCGCGCTCCGGGCAACACGTAACTTCCTCCTACGCTAGACCCTTAACCTGCAGTCTCACGCACCATAGCTTCTCTGTCGGTGCGATATCGCCTCCCTGCGATACCCTACCGCGACGTCTCATCGCACTTAGCGTTACTAGTGTCCGACTTACAGGACTCAACATACAAGGCTGTTCAACACTGCGGCTACTAACTGTCTTGAATGAAACATCTACAACTCTTATACATAATACTTAAATACTTCACTTATAATTATCCTTCTACAACGCTGGACATTCAATGGAGACATATATATACTTGTACTGTAAGCAAAGTCCATATGCACAATAACAGATAACAGTAAACAAATACAACCACATACATTCATCACATAACACGCAGGTTTTACGTGGTTCACTTCCAGGGTAGAAGCTACGTCCACAGAACTGTGTTTCTCTATTATAACTCGGGGGAAGTATACACAATTCTGCTGCACCGCATATGCAGCTCGAGATCTTCTGGGTAACTCCGCACACAGCTTGGAGCCCTTCTCTCCTAGATCTCTTCTCTATCTCAATCTCTATATTGTCTCTCTTACAATATACTCTTCCCTCTCTGTCAATCCCTACGGATTGTTACATACAGACTCTCAGACTCTCAGACTGACTAAGTGTCTGGATCGTTACAAAAATGGTATGTTAAGCTTAACTAGCTGGATGGCTTAAGATGCTCAGAACTGCCTAAAAATGCCAGCAACCAACTAACTAGCTAACCAACTAGCTAACCCTCTTACAATACAAAATATATCCCTTTATAGGCGGCCCAAAGGTCTCGCCATTACAACACTGTGGGCCTATCCCAACAGTAATCCCCAAACCCTAACTAGTGACAGTCAGCATATCTGTACTTGAAGTAGCCGCTTTTCGTCACACCACAGCTCCTCTGCAGTCTTCCATGCTTCCCGGCACTGATCATGGGTATTATGCACCGCTTCCTGTTACCACAGCTTCCTGCAGTCTTCCATGCTTCCCAACGCTGACCATGGGTACCGACGCTGCTTCCCTTTACTGTCCTTCATCTTCAATACCTCGGCCTCATCGCTCCTTTTCCTTTATGAGGGTAGCTGAACCCTCTTGTCTCCGCCGCTGCCTTCAATGCAGTGGGTGAACTCTCTCTTCTCGGCCGCTCAGGTACCGCCGTCTTCCTTGACTTCTCTGTCCCAACAGTCATGGTTTCCGGCTCTAATATGTAGCTAGAATCATGCTACAGCGTCGTAGCTTTACCTCTTATATCTTCACCAAAACTGTCTATCCGCCAAAATGGCAGCTTCTTCTGTAGCTGCGGGACCCTACTCCAACATTAATTCACTATTATGGGAGTGTGGTTGGCATGGATTTCTGGTGACAGGAATTCCATAAGAGTTGGAATAGATCTTATGTGGGTGGCCTGAAAGAATATGATTTATCTACTAAATTAGTACAAATACTCCATGACTTGGTTGTTAGTCATTATATCAGGTGGCCAAGCATACATGACATGGATACATCGACACAAATTGGTTTGGGTCTACAAAAATTGGGTTTATAGAGATTCATAACTCAGAGTTGGATGGTTATATTCAAGGATTAAAAAGGGCGGGTATAAAGCTTTCAGATGATATGGATACATTAACATGGTCATGAAATAGAGGTACATGGACCATCACAGTGAAAACAACTTACTCGACAGTTTGGCAGGAACTACCAATGACTGATATATGGTGACATCTAAAGTTATGGAAATGACTAGCTTCATTGAAATGTAAGATCTTTTTTTAGCTATCACTACATAATAGTATTGTAACACCCCTGTTTTGATCCTCTTTTGCATTAAATATATATGATGTAAATATTGTATGGAATCATGGCAAGGAGCTCAAGGCCAAGGCCCTGCCATTGATTGATGTTTTGTGTATAGGTGATCAAGGTTGATACCTACGGTTTATGGTGCTAAGTCAAGAACAATATATAATTTTGGACATCATACGAGTATGCAATTTAATTAAAACCCACAACCAACTATGTTAATGCAACAAATAATGAGATGGGGGCATGATTTCCTAAGGAATAGGGAGGGGGAATGTTTAACCTTGAGCCTTTGGGGAAAATCCATGTGTCAAAAGGAAACACCCAAAAAGGTATACCCATTCCCCTCATGCACTCACGTTTTCATCTTCCCTCACATTTTAGGGAGCGACGGGACGTTTTGATCATCCATTCTTCACGTTTTAAGTTTTTTTCCTCGTTGTGGATGCCCAATCCATGATCTGGCTCTCACCCAAACATTGTGGTCCATTCTGATCATTCTTGATTCCATTATGTTCATGCACATCGTGTGTTCGTCCTTCTTGTAGAACCGTGTTTTGTTCTAAGTTGTTCGTATGTGATTTCCTCAGTGTTGTTGTGCAATGGTCTCCTCTGTCATAGAGTGAGTGGAAGCCTATTTTGTTGTGTTGACATTGTGGTTTGTTGTGTGTGCATATTGTTTCCTTGGTATAAATTGGTTTGGGGTGGGATTGGGTCTGAACTAGCTGGATAAACCTAGTGTAGGAAGGAACCTCACAAATCGATCTAGAGGGGATGGTTTTCTTCTTTGCACACCCTGAACTACACTGGAATGGAAGGCATAGCCTGAGGGACTGTGTAGCAGAGAAGGGGATGCTTCCTTGTGTTGGGTGTGTATATCTTTGAGGAGCCAAGCCTGATCTAGTGCAGGTGTCCATAGCTCGGTGGTTGAGCTCACTAGCTTAGCAGTTCAAGTTTTCCAGCTCCTTTGCAGCCTGATAAACACATCTATTAGTTGGCTTGGCTGGTCCTTAATGAGAATGTTGGCTTGACTGACTGTAGTCTGATAAACCCAACAATATATTGACTTGTTTGTTTGCATCTTGATAAACCCAACTATGTTGGCTTGGCTGATTTTTGTGGTATTCTTGGCTATGCGTGAGCCTGCTAGTGTTCCTTATTCCTTGTGGGAATCATGCCCAGCTCGGGGGTGGCAATGCTGCTAAGAGATTGATGAGCGCACTGGCCTATGGTTGGGTGGAACATTGCAGCGACATAGCTGGTTGCGGGACAAACGTTTTTTCAAAGATAAGTACCTCTGTGTTAATCTCTGCAATTGTATTTGCTTAATATGATGAACATGACTAAGGTGTTGAATTGCTTCCGCTGTATAATTGCAATTGTATGCATATGTGTATGTTTCTTTCAATGCATTTCTAAATTACGCTATGGGAATTAGATGGCCGGATTGGTGATGGCCTAAATGATCAAATATGTCGAAGACTTCTGTTAACAGGTTGAATTTCCTTCCACAACTCTCCTTTCCGCAACTTGCGGGATGTGGGATGCAGAAACATCCTTCTATAAATTATGTTCCCCACAGATTTTCCTTCTGCAACTCTTCTTTCCACATGCGGGATGTGGGATGCGGCTCCATAATCTCTATTTTCGCAACAGTCTATTTCGCATGCAGGATGCAGGATGCGGAATGCGGAATGCGGAATGCAGGATGTGGGACTTCAATTTCCATATTTCCCTGATTCTGCAAACTCAAGCTTTCTGCATCGTTGATTCTTGCGGGTTGATTCTCAGCCGTTGATCTATTCCTGG
>LPNX010599393.1:0-19474 GCA_001517045.1 Pseudotsuga menziesii | reverse complement strand
TGTTTCACATTGGCGAAACTGCAGCTGCCTAACTTAAATGGTAAGGGTGGATAGACAGCCTTCTTTTTTTGGAATAAGAAATGACCAACTCCGTTAATAAAAACCTGTCTAACAACCTCCTTATGGATTATATAATCTGTTGCATACTTGGGCAGCAGATAAGGTGTCCTTGACCCACCAAACATTCTAAGATACATCCCGTTCTCTGTCAAGAAAAAATCACCATACTCCTCTATTACCTGCATAGCTTCTTCAGACATGCAGTCACATTCCTTTCAGAAGATAAGAGTGTACAGAGGCATGATAAAATGCTCACATATTTCTTGATAATAACTATGGTATTGATGAGCCCCCAATAGCTTGTAGGCTGCATATATGGGCATTCTATCCCTGTCCCAAACACATTTGAGCTCTGGGAAGGGCAGGCGGCATAGTATGCATTCAATCAGGATCGAGCTCATATAAAACTCGGATTTTTTCTGTTCTACTCCTCCTTTTGCTGCAGCTATACAAGAAGATAGACTACTAGATACCAGGCTGGACCAGTTGAAGATGGTCCCTTCTGTGGCCACATAGAAAATCAGGGGTACCCATTCGAATTTGAATAATCTGCCATTAGCCCTCCCGAAGATCCTATTCAGCATTAGAGCTATGAACCTGTAAGGGGCTCTAAGGCTGGCTGTGTCATAATCTTCAGTAGCTCTATGTCTATAGAGCTTCCCTGGTAATAGCATTCTCTTCATAGTTTCTATCAAATCCATCCTGAGATTGTCCAACCACTCACTGGTCAAGAAAACTTGAGGCTCATGCAGGTGGTAAGCTAAGGCCACATATCCAGGGCTAAAGGCAGCATAGCCCTGACCTTCAACATTACAGATAAGCATTGAGCCATGGTTGGTGTGTGGTAGAACCCATCTCATCACCTCAGGGCATGGAAACAGCTCAGGCCTGGTGGCAATCTTCATAATGGACGATTTTTCTATATTTGCGTAAATTGGTTCTTCCTCCAGGCCCATATCTGGGACTTCCCTACGGGAAATCAGCCTGTATATGTCTCCCCACTTATACTCAGGTTCAACCCCCGTGACACACTGGGTGTCCTCATAGATATACTCAGTTGGTAGGACGGCTTCTATTGCTGTTTGTTCTTCTACCACAGGGGCCTTCTTTTTCTGTCTTCTGGACATTTTAAAATCCTCCTGCAATGTAAAACATCATGATATTAAGCAATTCAAATTTGTGAATATTATGAAGCAGTTTATTCTTTCTCCATTGTCTATATGACTATAATGATATCAGATATAGGCTCTTCAAGTTGAAGGATTTGAACTAGTAATGCAATCTTTTGTGCTGTGCTATTATCTCATATCAATGTGTAAGTAAGAAAGCAACCCTCACATGTATGCACAACCAATCCATATACCGACTATCTGAAAATATCAGCACAAAAATCAGACTATTTCTGCAATATAATGAGCCATAACACTAAAAGATTTACTTCATCCAACGGTCTGTCATCAAGACTACATAATTCCCCGACATGCCATCTTTTACCAATGAAATGATATGCAATGCAAATGTAGACGCAAGGCGCGACTATTATTTAAACTTATACAAAGCTTTAGCAAAGATAACAAAAGGAAAAGCCCCTGCGGACATGATAATTACATCGATGTGGCCGTAAACTACGGGAACCCATGGAAACATTTCGCGCAGGGTGCTCTCACCGGCACCGCCGCTCATTCTACCTTCAAATCGTCAAAAACCAACAGCGAAGCGGCCCTAGGGTTTCGCATGGTGGAAAACGACGAACAATGCAGCGCGGGCACAGGTTAGGGCTCGAGGAAAAGGGAAAACGCATAGGGGAATCGACCAGCCGGGTATCTACCATGAAAAATTCGGCGAAAACCCCATCAAAGACGTTTAAGGACCTCATCATAACAAGAAATGAACCAGGTGCAGGCGGCATAACGGCCGCCTACACCGTGTTTTCTTCTACCGCTAAGGGCGAACTAAAACGGAGGAGGTAAATGAAACGCGAGCTTTTTACAAGGAAAACCCCCCCCCCTCTAACCGCACAAGCTATCCAACCCCAGAAATAATAAAAGATAAAACGTGGGCACAAACTACTGGGGAGACGAAAACGACAACCCTAACCGTGGGTATAACGACTCCGTATGTGAGCGAAAAGGAACTACGGGCCGTAATCTTGACAATATTTCACACAGCATAAGTCCCCATACAAAACCAAGAAAAAGGGGGTAAAAACCTACCTGGCAGTAATGCACAACTGAAGTGGCGTCAACGATCGAGCTCCCAGTCGACAGCTGGACTAAGGTACGAGCACAGGGTTCCACCAAATTCACGAGGTCGACCGCGCGGGGCGTACACGATAGCTTGGGCGCAAAAATAACAATAAAAACCAAAAACACACCCACCGTATATATAAGACTCCACACGTGTGACGGGTAGACTCAGTCGGAGCGGACATGAAAGTTGTGTCGGGTGACTAAAGCTCATCCCTCTCTGCAACGGCGGACCATCCTCACTACTCCATCACCCGCAATGCAAAAAATAATAATGGGTCGAGCGAACGATAACCGTGGTCGGGCGGGGCGAAAAATCGGAACTCCCAATGCTCCGCAACGACGGAGACGGAAGTATTTATCCGCTTTCGACGTGGAATAAAAACAACGCCCGAAACATACACGAAGAAACCACCACCCGTAACGGCGGCCCGACAAAGCCGATCGAGAGTTGAGAAGCATCCACTACAGCGGCGCACCAAAAGATTATGAAGAGCTGGAAAACACCCGCAACGGCGGGCTCGTCAACGAGCTGACTCCCGATACGCGAAAGCTTTGAAACGAAGGCTTTAAAGGTTTTGCAAAATGACAAGGAGCTCAATTTAAGATGAAAAAACATTTAAACGATGAGAAACCAGTCGATTGATAGCACTCAAATTTCGATAAGGCGCTTCAAAATCCATAAGCTAAAATAAAAAAATGAAACCAGGAAAAGAACTAACTAACTCGAAGTAAAGGAGGGTCCAAAAATTTTTTAGAATTTTTGCGAAATTGTTGCAGGTGCAACAATTGGCGACTACCTGGTGAACCCCAGATCTCTGGATTAATTTTCTTTCCTAGCTTAAGACTGTCTGAATAAACTCGAACTCTTTTAGATGTATGTATGTCCAAGTCAGCCAAACCATGCATTAAATCACTTAGTAGAAGTCTATCTTTTCGGGAACGGATAACACCAGCAGTATTTCAGGTCTGAATAACTCTTTGGAGGCCAAATAAATGAGGTTCATTTTACCTGCCCTTTGGATGTTACAGCTTCGACACCACAGGATTGTGACAGAAAGTGAACAGTGTTACCCTCTTGTTCCTCATTCCCATGCCATTTTGTACTTTTGTGCTTTCTGAACTTTAGTTCTTTTGATATGAGTCCTTCTGTGGGCCTTTCTTACTGAATTTTAATTCAGGATCCTCTATCCCATAGTGTCCTTTTGTGTGAATGATATATTTTATATTTCAACTCACGGACGGAGAGGATCTTGTGGCCATTTGTTACTTTATGCTTTGAGATTTATGCTTTTTTGGAGCTTTGCTCTGATATGTTTTGTTTCTTTTGGAAGAAGTGACTCTTAAGAGCTTTTAGCCCTTTTCTTAATTCATGGCATGGGATCCTTTATATATGATAAACTGTTTCACTCTGTTTCCTTTCCATGGGTCTAGTGCTGTCACCCCTTTGGGTTTTTAAGATGTGAGATGAATGGAGCCTTTAAATAGTACTTCAGACCTTTTTACTCCTGAGTTATTTACAGGGATTAAGTAAGACTTCAAATGAATGCACTGCTAGTTAGGAATACAACTACTAAAAGACATTTTATACTTTACAACACAGTCCTTTTGCTCAGGATTTTGATTAATGCAGAATCCTGACGTCTCCATTGCATCCAAAAGTTTGCCTCTTATTCAAAACAAAAGAAACTAGCAAAACCATAAGCAAATAGCAGCGCAAAAAGTAATTAATAGAAAGAAAACATTAAAGCATTGAAAACAGAAAATAGAATCAGCAACAAAACAGTTTATTTATGTACAAAATAAAACATCAAAGCAAAAGATTTGCCCATTCCAAAAAATTTCAAATCTAAAGAACTAGGAATGAGCTGGATTTCCGACCTGAATTGTCTACCCATGGTCCAGCTGTGTAGTTATTGAGATGGAACCCATATCTAAAATTCTGCAATCATTTCTTTCAGCCTGAGGGAGATGAAGGAGCTCAGACTGAGTGTCCATTACAGGGTTGGCCTTTTTTGAGGAATGGTGTTCTAGCTTAAGTTCAGTAAGATAGTTTCCCAGGACAGAATCAGTGGATTCGTTTCCTTCTCCTAGCTTAGTGACATTATGCTTCATAAAGGGCTCTATTATAATCTTAATCAGGTTTGGGCTGCCCTTCTGAGGTAACCACAAATGAGACCAATCTGAAGCAAAGTACCCATTAAGTCTTGATGTCCAGTCTCGGTTCAGGATCATCCCATAACCATCAGGAATGTCTGCTACTATGATGTCAATGTAGTGGCATATCCTTTTATTTGCAGACAATTGAATCATCACATTCTCCATTTCTCCTACTACTTTGACACTAGTTTTGTCAAGTTGAGTAACATCCCAGAGAGTAGGCTTTATCTGACCCTTGAGTTTTTTGCAAACTACCAGAGGCATAAAATTCATAGAAGATCCCGAATCCACCAAACAATTATGCACCTGATGATTGAGGATTTCAAGGGTCACAAGGAAAGGTGGAGCGCTGGTTTTCTTTGTTTGGATGAGCTCAATCTTTTCTTCTACAGGTTGGGTTGTTGTGGGAAACTCCTCTTTTAGCTTACCAGTTGTGCTTTCTTCATCATCTTCTACCAGTTTGGTAAGTTTAATGGGTGGCTCTGTTTCCTGTTTGCCCTGAATATCTTTAGGTGAGTCATCTTTAGCCCTCATATCAGCCTACCCCTTTACTTTCTCTCGCGAATCATGACCCTTTGACATTATTGCATTATTCTTAATGGCCATGTTTTCATCTTTTGTGGTTGTAAATGTATGCTGAGATTGGAGAGCATCTTATTCAATGTTAAACAGTGAAACTCCATTCCATGAAAACATAGTATCATCCTCTGTCTTTTCTATGGTCTGTTTCTTCTTTTCTTCCTCACCACTGTGCCTAGTCAATTCTGGATCCAACAATTTATTCATCACTATTGTCATTGAATGTAGCCATTGAGGACACTTCTTTTCCGAATGAGGTTGTTGATGAAAGGTACATAAATTATCTTCTCCTATTTCTGTTATGTTTATTGATGCCACATTTGGTGATGGGACCTGCCATTGATTATTATCTTCTTTCTTTGGATAGTACGGTTTATTGGTTTTCTGAACGTACCTTTCTTTTTCCAATTCTACAACTCGGTTGGACAGCTTCTGAAGCACTTTCATCATCTCATGATAATCATGTGGTTGATCTTCTTTAGGTTTAAACAGCAGTGAGCCTCTTCTTACGATGGTTTTCTCTTCAACTGAGTCAGGATAGTCCTCTATACTCTCACTTTCAGCCTCTACTCTCTCAGCCTCTTGATAGGTTTCTGCCAACGTTGGCTCGACTTTCATTTTGGCAAACATGGCCAACTCAGGACCTAGGGCTGAGGTATAGTACTCAATTAAGACTTTATCTGAGGGCTTGTCAACTTGAGAGAAGTTTTTTAAGTATAATGAAAATCTTTGCGTGAAACTACGTACCTTTTCATTCTTTTCCTTTCTCAACAAACCAAGACCTTTCATTAATGATGCATGCGTCTTCTGAGTTGTGTATTTACTCCTGAAAACCTTCTCAAAGGTATCCCAATTAGGAATAGAGTTTGCAGGTAGCCCAAAGTACCAGGAGGCTGCTGATCCTTTCAGAGTATGAGGAAAAAGCCTGCACACTACGTCTTCATGCTCTCCAGCCCTTAGCCCTTCTAGTGCTAGGTAAAAGATTTGAAGGTGATCATCTACAGCAATATGGTTCGCGGGATCAAACTTGGGTAAAAGCTTGTCAAAGGCTTGAGGCAAATTATGCAAAGGAGGATTCAAGTTTAGAGGCGACCTAGCTCTCCATGCTGGCAAAGGGTTAGGTTGATTACCGGCCATGAGCATAGTTAAACTAGTAACACAATCTGTCAAGGATAGGACTGCAATCTTCAACTTGGGTTAGATTGAAAACTTCAAACATCTGCTGGTAGGATAGTTTCGGGAAAACAAATTCCACGGCCAGCCTTTACTGGCGGCCCTCCTTCTAGCACCAAAACTGTTGAGGCCTGGAAATTCGCAGGCGGCAACAGTAAGGGATTCTCCCCAATCAGCGTTCCCAACTAGCCCGCTGACTGTTTGGTATAGGGAATCAGTCCAGTTTACGGTCCGGCTACCGTAGGTCAAAGTAACAACAAGGGTTTACCGGTTGCGGCCCGGTCCACCAGAATTTGTATTTTGACTTAATGTATGCAATGCATGTGCCTATCTTAACTATGCGGAGTGATAAAGACGCCAGGAATTACACAGTGTGCTGCGCAGGTTCTTACCTCTCGTCTTAGGTTCTTGAACATCTAAACCACAAGGAAGTAAAACAACTAATAATCTAAACACCTAACTATCTATCCCCGGGGAGCCAGAAAATGATTATTAGTGAGTAATGCATCATTTCCATGTATAATAAACACATTACAGATAGCTGCTATTTATGTTTACAACACACGAACCAGAATATCTTCTAACAATCAGATAGCTAACTGTTATATGTAACACAAGCATTACTCTGAATGAATTTTCCACAAAAATAAATCAGAAACCATCCAACCAGACATAGGTCACAGAGTTAGAACGATCTCATGATTTATAGACATAAGCTGAAAAATAAAGTAGTTCATCTTTCTGCCATCCATCGCATAACATTTGGAAACTTCACAACTCTTTCTCCAATAGGCAAACTAAAATCTTTATTGCAAAAGGAAGTAGTTCTTCTTACAATAGGTCCTCCAGTATTACTGGGAAAAAGCCCCCCCTTTTCCTTGTCTATCTCCCTAGTTTTATACAAAAAGCAAAATTGGTTGGGTTGCCCAAAGTGACCTTTGGGCTCCCAAACGCTTCAATTTCCTAATGTGACCTTTGGGCTCACATTCCTTTCGGAAGATAAGAGTGTATAGAGGCATGATAAAATGCTCACAGATTTCTCGATAATAAATATGGTATTGATGAGCCCCCAATAGCTTGTAGGCTGCATATACGGGCATTCTGTCCCTGTCCCAAACACATTTGAGCTCGGGGAAGGGCTGGCGGCATAGTATGCAGTCAATCAGGATCGAGCTCATATAAAACTCAAATTTTTTCTGTTCTACTCCTCCTTTTGCTGCAGCTATACAAGAAGATATACTACTAGATACCAGGCTGGACCAGTTGAAGATGGTCCCTTCTGTGGCCACATAGAAAATCAGGGGTACCCATTCGAATTTGAATAATTTGCCATTAGCCCTCCCGAAGATCCTATTTAGCATTAGAGCTATGAACTTGTAAGGGGCTCTAAGGCTGGCTGTGTCATAATCTTCAGTAGCTCTATGTCAATAGAGCTTCCCTGGTAATAGCATTCTCTTCATGGTTTCTATCAAATCCATCCTAAGATTGTCCAACCACTCATTGGTCAAGAAAACTTGAGGCTCAGGCAGGTGGTAAGCTAAGGCCACATATCCAGGGCTAAAGGCAGCATAGCCCTGACCTTCAACATTACAAATAAGCATTGAGCCATGGTTGGTGTGTGGTAGAACCCATCTCATCACCTCAGGGCATGGAAACAGCTCAGGCCTGGTGGCAATCTTCATAATGGCCGATTTTTCTATATTTGCGTAAATTGGTTCTTCCTCCAAGCCCATATTTGGGACTTCCCTACGGGAAATCAGCCTGTATATGTCTCCCCACTTATACTCAGGTTCAACCCCCATGACACACTGGGTGTCCTCATAGATATACTCAGTTGGTAGGACGGCCTCTATTGTTGTTTGTTCTTCTACCACAGGGGCCTTCTTTTTCTGTCTTCTGGACATTTTAAAATCCTCCTGCAATGTAAAACATCATGATATTAAGCAATTCAAATTTGTGAATATTATGAAGCAGTTTATTCTTTCTCCATTGTCTATATGACTATAATGATATCAGATATAGGCTCTTCAAGTTGAAGGATTTGAACTAGTAATGCAATCTTTTGCGCTGTGCTATTATCTCATATCAATGTGTAAGGAAGAAAGCAACCCTCACATGTATGCACAACCAATCTATATACCGACTATCTGAAAATATCAGCACAAAACTCAGACTATTTCTGCAATATAATGAGCCATAAGTACACTAAAAGATTTACTTCATCCAACGGTCTGTCATCAAGACTACATAATTCCCCGACATGCCATCTTTTACCAATGAATTGATATGCAATGCAAGTGCAGACGCAAGGCGCGACTATTATTTAAACTTATACAAAGCTTTAGCAAAGATAACAAAAGGCAAAGCCCCTGCGGACATGATAATTACATCGATGCGGCCGTAAACTATGGGCACCCATGGAAACATTTCGCGCAGGGCGCTCTCACCGGCACCGCCGCTCATTCTACCTTCAGATCGTCAAAAACCAACAGCGGAGCGGCCCTAGGGTTTCGTATGGTGGAAAACGACGAACAATGCAGCGCGGGCACAGGTTAGGGCTCGAGGAAAGGGGCAAACGCATAGGGGAATCGACCAGCCGGGTATCTACCATGAAAAATTCAGTGAAAATCCCATCAAAGACGTTTAAGGACCTCATCATAACAAGAACTGAACCAGGTGCAGGCGGCATAACGGCCGCCTGCACCGTGTCTTCTTCTACCGCTAAGGGCAAACTAAAACGGAGGAGGTAAATGAAACGCGAGCTTTTTATAAGGAAAACCCCCCCCCCTCTAACCGCACAAGCTATCCAACCCCAGAAATAATAAAAGATAAAACGCGGGCGCAAACTACTGGGGAGACGAAAATGACAACCCTAACCGTGGGTATAACGACTCCGTATGTGAGCGAAAAGGTACTACGGGCCGTAATCTTGACAATATTTCACACAGCATAAGTCCCCATACAAAACTGAGAAAAAGGGGGTAAAAACCTACCTGGCAGTAATGCACAACTGAAGTGGCGTCAACGATCGAGCTCCCAGTCGACAGCTAGACTAAGGTACAAGCACAGCGTACCACCAAATTCGCGAGTTCGACCGCGCGGGGCGTACACGACAGCTTGGGCACAAAAATAACAATAAAAACCAAAAACACGCCCACCGTATATATAAGACTCCACACGTGTGACGGGTCGACTCAGTCAGAGCGGACATGAAAGTTGTGTCGGGCGACTAAAGCTCAGCCCTCTCCGCAACGGCGGACCATCCTCACTACTCCATCACCCGCAACGCAAAAAATAATAATGGGTCGAGCGCACGATAACCGTGGTCAGGCGGGGCGAAAACTCGGAACTCCCAATGCTCCGCAACGGCGGAGACGAAAGTATTTATCCGCTTTCGACGTGGAATAAAAACAACGCCTGAAACATACAGGAAGAAACCACCACCCGTAACGGCGGCCTGACAAAGCCGATCGAGAGTTGAGAAGCACCCGCTACAGCGGCGCGCCAAAAGATTATGAAGAGCTGGAAAACACCCGCAACGGCGGGCTTGTCAACGAGCTGACTCCCGATACACGAAAGCTTTGAAACGAAGGCTTTAAATGTTTTGCAAAACGACAAGGAGCTCAATTTAAGATGAAAAAACATTTAAACAATGAGAAACCAGTCGATTGATAGCACTCAAATTTCGAGAAGGCGCTTCAAAATCCATAAGCTAAAATCAAAAAATGAAACCAGGAAAAGAACTAACTAACTCGAAGTAAAGGAGGGTCCAAATTTTTTTTAGAATTTTTGGGAAATTGTTGCAGGTGCAACAGTCTTATACAATGTTTTACTGGTACTCTAGCCAAATGGTGGGAAATAGAATCATCTCCTGCACTTGTGGAAAAAATGGAAAAGGAAGTATTAAGAGATGATGTTGGAGATATAATTTTCCACGAATACGGAAACCCACAAAGTAATAAGATCGATGCTCTTACCACTATGATCCTAGAGGACTAGTGTGGAACAGAGCACAAAATATCTGATAAGCATTCTCTTATTTTAATGAACTCAAAATGTAAGAGTATGGCTAATTATGATGATTTCCACAGGGAATGGATGCAACGCATAAAAATCTGCTCTGGAAACAAGTATACCTTGCTGCTCTCCCCAGTAAATATGTAGATTACTTTAAAGCCCAAGGCATTTTTCAAATGCCCAATGAAACCTACACTTGGGGAGAAATCTACTCTATTATTACTTCTGCTCTGGTTGGCCTATGTACTAGCACTAAGGTAAATAAATCTATTCAAAAAATGTCTAGATTTCCTGATAGAAAATCAATATGTGCTAAGTATGGATTTTCAATAGAAGATCTGATTTGCAGGAAAAGAAAGGCCAAGAAAATATTGAAAAGAATCAGGAGTGTCCGAAGACCTCAAAAGAATTCTCAGTTTGGTAAACCTCCTAATAGGTTTCGAATTAATAGAGCACATTACAAGAGGGTTCCTAATACCCATTACTATACTCCAAATGATATAAAGCTGAAAACCTTTAAGGATCAAGAAAAGCAGAAGCTCACTTGTTGGCTCTGTGGGCAACCATGACACCTCGCAAACAGAAGCCCACAAGGAGAGGCATAAAAAAAGACCAGGGGAAAAGATTCCCAAAATAAGGTTCACAGAAATATCGAAAGAGCAATGGCTTCTAGAATCCCTATTCATTGCAACAGATGTGGCTCAGATATGCACATCACTGATGCCTTCCCTAGAAGCCCTTTTATTAAGCAAGAAGAAGTTCATATAGGTCAAGAAAATTTCAGTTCTAGTCCTGAAACTTCTGAATTTGAATATGACACTGATGATTTGTCTAAATTAGAACAGGAAGTTCTATTTATTTCTCAGAACTGTCAATCTTCAAACCGAAATCAGTGTTCTTGCACCTCTACAGAAGAATCAGAAACATATGAAAGCATAGAAGAAACAGAGGAAGAACTCGACAGAAAAATGCCTAAACTAAAATTTTGCATGACATCAAGCAACACAGGTGAAGATGCACAAATGCTTGCCCAAATCCAAGCATTACCTGAAGGAGAAATGAAGGCATCCCTCCTTGACTCTTTTCTGAAAACTATGATGAAGACGACACAAAAATCTCATGATGAAACGTCTTCAGGTAAGAAGCATGTATTTGTTGATGCTTCTTTTGAAAAGAATACCAAATCATTCATAAAGCATAACAGGAATGAAAGATTACAACATCTCACATTGAATGATTTAGGTAAAGAGTTAAATAATTTGAAAAGAGAAGTTTCTCATCTGAAACACAAAGTTCAAGGTCTTGAAAGTTGATTTTTGGAAGAAAACGCATACAAATTCGATCTGTGGGCTCGAGATGAAATCCAGAAACCTAAAAGAGGTGCTCCTTCAGAAGAAAGATCAGAAGAAGAGCACATAAACAGAAACATTAGTATATTTGATACTAATAGTCTTGAAGGCCTTAATTCTATGAAAGTTTTGGCTATTGAGCATCAAAAACTTTTGGTACCGATACATTTAAACATTAAAGATAGAATTTTCAAGCTCAAATCTATGATTGAATTTGGTGCAGATGTAAATATGTTGTATAAAGATCTTATTCCGGCCAAGTATTGGAGAAAAACTTCTCATGTTATTACTGGAGTAGGCAATACTCAAATCTCCTTGGGATATGAGATCCCCAAAGCAACATTGTACTTTGAGCAACATTGCCTGGATATGAAGTTTTTCCTCTCAGATATTCCGGTTGCCTGTATTCTTGGCACTCCTTTCCTTGCAGCTTTCAAACCTTATGGCTCAGCAAGAACTCCAAAAAGAAAAGCTGCATTCTTCATCACTCTACCTAATATAAAAATCAGACAAGGTTTTGCAAAAGCTATTCGAGCAACCAAAGTCGTCCTCCCTTTTGTCTCTTCTCCACAAATTTCAACAATGGTCTAGATTGCCATGACAATCCAGTAGAGAGAGAAAAAGATCCAAGAATTGAAATATTTGAAAGCAGCTATGAGAATAGAAGACCAATTGAAATTGCCACAGGTTCAACAAAAAATTTCACATCTTAGAGAACAATTTGAGACTCAGCTATGTTCTGAAAACTCAACTGCATTTTGGAAAAAAGCTAAGTATTTTATTCAGCTTCCCTATAAGGAAGGATATGAGGGAAAACCTTGTAAAAGCAGAGCAATTCCCATGAATGCCCATTTTCAAAAATGATGTGAAGAAGAAATTAAAGGATTGTTATCAAAAGGACTTATCAGACACTCTAATAGTCCTTGGAATTGTTATGGGTTCTATGTAAATAAACACTCTGAACAAATAAGAGGTGTTCCACGACTTGTTGTGAATTACAAGCCTCTGAATAAAGTTCTTGCAGATGACACATACCCAATCCCTCATAAGTCGAGTCTAGTAAACAGAATTGCAGGAGCTAAGATATTCTCAAAGTTTGATCTCAAGTCTGGATTTTGGCAAGTAGCCATTAAAGAGGAAGATAAATTCAAAACAACCATTAGTGTTCCTACAGGACATTATGAATGGAATGTCATGCCATTTGGGTTCAACAATGCTCATTCCAAATTCCAGAGGGTGATGGATAATGTGCTCAAGCCATACTTTGATTGGCTGATTGTATATATAGATGATATTCTTGTGTTTTCAGATTCAATTGAGCAACATTTTTAACATTTGGCAACCTTGTTAAAAGTTGTCAAAGAAGTCAGTTTGGTCCTATAAAAAAAGAAGCTTGAATTATTCCAAACCAAGATCAAGTTTTTAGGGCATGTTATCTCCAATGGAACATTGATCTTGCTACAACATGCAGTCGAATTTGCTGATAAATTTGCTGACAAAATCCTTGACAAAACCCAGTTGCAAAGATTTTTGGGTAGTCTTAACTATGTCAGAAGAAATTTCACAATTTGCTTCACGGGTGTTAAAATTTTCATATACTTAGCTAAGACATCAGTATTTCATTTCATTTTTCATAACAAAAGCATATAAATAGGATCACTGAAAGATAGAAAAGCACAACCATACAAAAGGAACACAAAGATTTATCCTGGGAAAACCCTAAAGGGAAAAACCTAGCAAAAGCTTTCTCAATATAGATTCCCCAAAAAGATAAAAGATAAAACCAGCAAGGAGATCAAAGCCTAATCCTCCTCCTTCTCCAACTACTTCTCTTCTCCACTAATGCGCTACACAAGTGAGAGTGTGTGTCCTAAATGAGGAGCACTACACCTCTATTTATATTCATCCGTTCACTTAAGTTAACTCATCTGTCATGTAGGCTCAAGTTAATCATGTAGGCTCAAGTAACCAAATTGGGGTGCTAATGACCCACCTTTACAATTAGAGGGGACTGCCTCATGACTCTTATTAGTTCTTCCGATTAGGAGCATCGAGGTACAAAGTAATAAGTGGTTCTCCCGGTAGGACCATCGGGGACCACAAAGAAATACATATAGAATATTCTTCGAAGTTACAATATTTCAACAAGGGGTTTGGTAGGATGCATAGAAAAAACTATGCTGCATTAGACAAAGAAATCAAGGCTGCACTAAATGTTGTGCAAAAATTTGAAATTTTTCTGATTAATAAAAAGTTTGTTTTAAGAACAGATGCTGCTACCATGAACAAAGTCTTGAACAAAGAAGTTAAAAAGGCCAGTGAGGCCAAGTTCGAAAGATGGCAAGCTTTGTTTTCAAACTTTGAATTTGATATTGAACATATTAAAGGTTCTGAAAATTGTTTGCTTGATTTTTTGAGCAGAGAAAATCTCTTACAGACTGCAGAAAAACAAATATCAAATGAACCTACCTCCTGTTTAATCATAGTCAGTGAGTGGAAAAACAATCAAGAAGAAACCAGAGAAATTCCAGAAAGCATGAGCTGGACCAAATACAAACAACAATGGAGACCAACCTAGCAGCTACGAAGCACTCAAGTGATTGATAGGAACCTGCAGCCATGTTCTCTACCCCCAAGGCTTGTACTAGAGATTCGACGAAGGCCCACTTCCACAAGTGCTATTCCAAGTTTGATGTATGACATAGCACTTAGAAAAGCTACAGATGCATCACAAGCATTGATATATACTTTTCATGATGTCGAATCTATTTGGCAAAAAATTTCTGTCGCTCCTGCGATAGAAAATCAATACTACTGCATAATTCGTCCACGAAATCTTGAATGGTGGCCAATAGGACATGCATACCGAATCTTTTCTGGCACTCCTTACAATTATTTGGAATACAAACAGATGTGGTGGGACTTTTTATGCAAGGACAATTCTGACTAGACATATGTCTCCCTTCTCAAGTTCGGATCTGTTAGAACAGCTCTACAGTTTGATATCCCTGATTGGTTCTTCAATTGGTGGAAAAAATTTGGCATCAACCAAAGCGCAGTGGACCCATATATCATTGAAAGCGAATATGAAGGACATGGTGTTGGACTTAATAAAATAAGAGATATGTAAGAATCCAAAGTCATGGATGAAAAACAAGTGTTTGGTTGCTTTTTGAGTAACCATCATCAATGGTTAGTATGTATGAAGATTAAGGTGTATAATTTACAAGGACAACCTATTATTATCCACCAAATATACACCAAAATGTGGGACACATTGTATTATGATAACAAGTATCATTCAATGTACTCCGATTAATGTCTTTTAGACCGACTATGGTGTCTGACAGTTTTCGTGGTATTCTGTATAAATCTCCACTGTGTAACCTTTAGTCTTCTCAATTAGTAACTCAAAGGACTTCTTCGACTTTTGGTGCAGTTTGACCCACATTACAGAGAATCTACGGAAAATCCAGTACTAGCTTTATTCCTGTCAAGGACATACATATCTCGACACTCTGAAAAGTAGGATTCTACTTGTCCCCTGAATTTCCTATAAATAAGGGGCGAAGTAAGTCATTTGGATCATCGGAGTTTGGAGGTTAGAGCTCTGCAAGTAAGTTAGAATTAGAGTGTGGGAAATTAGCAGAAGGTAGCTTCGACGCCTTTGAGTTCCAACAAGTTTGAGTGTGGGAAATGAGCAGAAGGTAGCTTCCGCACCTTTGGGTTCCCTAGTTCATCAAAGAATCTGTATGTTGGATCTCTTCAGATCTATCCTATGTAATCATTGTGTAAATTGCTATCAGGCGTTCTTAATAAAATGAAGTTTTCTTTCTCTTGGCTCTCTATTGTCTGAGATTCATCCAAAGTTCATCTGAAGTTCTCTTAGGATCTGAATAGCACAAGAGGTCTGTAATCCCGAAAGGTAGGAGGCCACTAATGGGAGTAGGCAAGTGTTGATCCGTTTGAAGGTTTATGTCAGAGTTCGTGTAAGAAATAGTTGGCGTGGGAGAAAGGGATGAAGACATCAAGCAAAACGGACATGAGATTCTCCAAATTCATAGATGAAATGGATTGCTACATGTGGGAGCATTTCCATATTTACAGCTGCCACATTTTTGAGTCGCTGCCAAGGGTTCTTGCAGTTTTAGCTTGCAACAATCTTCCTTTGTTCCCCTTACTGTTTCAAATATCATTTTCCTCTGTGTTTTCTATCGATGCTGGTGGTCTATGTTGCATTTTCATCTGGCTGGAGGTGGGTCGAAGAAGCGATAAGTGGTTGTCACTCGTCGGTGCTTGAGTGCGTGCAGTGTTCGATTTTATGTTGTTTCCCAGTTGCCTCCTCTCCATCCTTCTCGTGACCATGATTCGAAAGGTACACACTACGGCTCCATTTATTTATATAAACATCTTCTCCTTATCAGCATCCACCACAGAAGAAAAAAAATAGATATGTAGACTACCATGTTAAATTCCAGCAAAAGAGGGAAGAAAGTGGTCATATTGAAATATTCAGTTAGTTATGTTAGCTGTAAGCCATATGCAACAGAACATCCTACAAAAAACTATGAGTAAGAATCCTGCAAAAGCGAATAAAATTCAGTCAAGACATACCATTGCTTTCATCGCTTTTATCTTCAAAGTAAACATCTTTGCATTATATGGATTGGCCTCCATATCAGTAATAAGATCACTGAATGACCCTGAGACTGTTAGTCCTTCTAGAAGTGCTTCGTCGTTTGATTGCATGAGGAGTTGGGAAATTTCTTTTTTTGTTCTCTCTCTGCATCATGCCCCATGGTCTAAGCTTTAGATTTACATAATACGAAACTCTCAATACAAGACTAAATAAATAATCATAGAGAGCATAGTTTCTCTAGTAGCAGATTTAGTCCAATTGATTTTAGGAGTTTGAGCTGGATGAATAAATATACCTGAGCCACAAACACACAGGAAGGGGCAGGCTCCACTAGCCACATGCCTTGAACCTTTATCCAATAGTGAGCCAGAAGCCTTTAAATTGTAGCCTCTCACCGTTTTCCTTAGCTTGAATATAGCTACTATTCATACAAACAATATACAACTCATGCAAGCGTAGTAAAATGAGCTAAACAAACATATGGACAATCATAGCTAAATGTTGCACATTCTGGATTTTGATTCTAGCTAGTGCGTGAGATGCACACAACATAAACAAGCATATAATTAGGGTTGGATTTTTTTCCTTTCTTTTTCATCCATACAGATCATATAGGTCTATTGGGAAGCACAAAACATAAGCAAGCAAACAAGCCATGGTAGACATGAGCAGGCATCAAAACTAAAGTAAAACTCGAACAAAGCCCCTTAAATTTTGGAAAGAANCTAAAGTAAAACTCGAACAAAGCCCCTTAACTTTTGGAAAGAAAAACAAAATTTAAATTACACCAATTGAATCTTTACAAAAATGAATGGTCCTCTTCAAAAAAATTTTACAAAATCATGTAAAAATCAGAGGATGGAAACAAAACGTTTTAATTACAGAAGAGACTTTTTATAAAGGAATTCCCCAAACTGAAAAATGTATAGCGTTGCAGATATCTGAGAGCTTCATCCTGTGAGAAATACCTGCAAGTGAGACTATTCATGATTCCCAAGCACACCTCCACGGTCACCAGATTCGCGTCTTCCCTCACTCCAAACCACAAATTAGAATCTATGTTCTGTTATACCAAGAAATACTATAAACTAAGGACAATTGTGCACACAAAACGTACTACAAAAATCATTGGTCTATGATTGGTAATCGTAGTCGACTCCAAGAAGGTGCATCTTCGATGGACATGGCATGAAAAATGCAGGTTCGTCTCCTATAGACAGCTCAAAGCACATGTAGTGAGCATACAACAATTAGTTGCCAGTTGTTATAGATAAAGGTTCATGTATCGATAAGAGTCCCACCATTGGATTAAGTGCATCATCCTGTAAAGTCTAGTTACGTTGAAAAAATATCTATTTTATTTGCAGGTACGTTTGTTGTAGTAAGAGTTGTCAAGTTTGTGCAAGATTTTACGAATGGCGTGCTTTATTGTCTTTGTAATGTTAATTTATGCATAGGCAAGGTGTAGCATTGCATTTTGAATCAATTATTTATTATGAAACAACGTTTGTTAAGAATGTATGGATGAAACCAGGAAAAAGATTAATGTCATTATTGGGTATCATATGATGTAGGTTTAGATCTGGATTGTTGATCCAAAACATTTTCTCTATACTTGGTCATTCTCCCTTCAAGCTTATAAGTTTTACTTTTGCCAAAATAATTCAAAACTCAACCTTAACTTTTGCAACAATGCAATAACATATTACAACCCATGAAGATAGTATATATCTCCATTTAATTGAGGGAAACGATGACATCTCATACATTATATGGAATCATAATAATTAAATAAAATATAGGAATGAATTTAGATAAAAAAAACATAAAAACTTGAACCCTGGCGCATAGCTTGGTAGGGCAGGGCATTTGCATTGAAATCTGCAAACCACCCTACCTTGAGCCATGGGACAATATGTGTGCAGAAACCCTAAGCAACACAAGGCGGGTTTCTTAAAAAATATCACAACCTACGAGCAGCCTTGGGAGGCCTATCGCTGCCAATTGAGGTAATGCATGTCAGAACCAAGGGGTATTATATTATTTTAAATATAAGCCTCATCTGTATCACAATTCATTTATGTAATGCACTGGTAACAAATTAATATGCCATTATTACCTTGCTACCAAGAAACTCTCGAGAAACTAGCCTCATAACTTTTTTGCCAAGAAGTTGCTTACGCAAGCTCGCCGCCAGGTCTTGGGGCACAAATTCCCAGGCCTACGTCACCTATATAAACCAATAAGAAGTAAGATAAATCAAGATTTAAATAATTCCAAAAAGAAATTGATACAACTATAGGAAAACTTATATGTTTTTATTGAAATTGCTACAAATTAGTTGAAATAATCAGCCTGACCGATTCATATATATCTCCTTGTCGGGGACATAACAAGACTCAATGTTATACTCAATGTTATTAATTTTATTTTTCTTAAAAACAAGGTACCCAATTTTCAATTGAATAAGTTATATCTAGAGTTTAATTATTTTGACAATTTATTCTACATTGCTTTAATTTTATTAAACTAAGTAAACTATGAAATTCAAATCAAAACCAACTACGCCTCAAGCGGTGTTGGTGTAAAGATACCATGGCTTGGTTAAACCATTGGAGTATTGATGAAAATGACATTTTGCAGAACATTGATAATGTAAAAAATATTATTACTTTAAGTTTAAAGAGAAATTGTGGTGTGAGGAAAATTTAGCGGTTAAGAGAAAATTAAGATACTATAAGGAGGTCATTAATCATAATTTGGAAGATGAGAAGTATCTCTCGGTAGTAACTAGCTCATGGATCAAAATTAAAATAGCCAAGATTAGAACGAACTCTCATGAACTCCATAGCTAAACAAAGGGTTGGTTATTCCTAAAACTCCATGGGCAAAAAGGGTTTGCCATCTGTTTTAGTCTATGAGCATTGAGGATGAAAATCACTTTCTCTTAGAGTGCCCTGCTTACACCCACATTAGATTTGAGTTTCATATTATTTGGTACAATACAAACATTTATAACCTCCTAACTTGCTAGAACTATAGTGAGCTTGGAAAGCTTCTTGGTAAGCTTTTTGAGCACATGAACAAGATTTTAAAGTAAACCAAGTATTATCCTTCTTAAGATCTAATAGGCCAAAGTTGGTCTCAATAGACGTTAATCATCATCATCACCATCATCAATATAATATTTGTTTTTAGATGAAACAACATACTTAATACTACTAATTATAATTTACTTAAAAAAACAATGA
>LPNX010599370.1:0-21035 GCA_001517045.1 Pseudotsuga menziesii | reverse complement strand
AGTTGGGGGGGGCACATAAAATAATCAAAGTATTGGTTAATTGAAAATGTGGGAAATTATATAGTTACATAACAAGAAATCATTGTAGTATTTAATAACGCGCAATCACTTTTCTTCAATAAAACATGCATTCATTTTGCTTCAATATAACATGCACTCGTTTTGCTTCAATAACATGCGCACACACTTTTCTTTAATATAACGAGTGCACATTTTGTTTAACTTCAATAATGTATTCCCTTCAAATGATAAGGCTGAGCCTCCACCCATTCTGGTGTGGCATTCTTATTCCTATGTGTCTACTTCAAAATTTTCTTCGGATTCAACATGCCTATGCCTTGGAGTATGATAAACCATGGATAATTGAGCATTATATCCAAATTTTCAATATGCTCGTGTTTAGTCGTTGGTTACAGTATGTTGCACACCTTCATTTTTAATGAAATTTTAGGAACGGATATGATTTTTTTTTTTGCAAATTCCAAATATGTAATTTTTAACAAGAATATATAATTTTTTCTTATTTATCTTCTGTCATCACTCCTCAACTCAAAAAAAACATTGTTAGTGTTTCGTCCATAGATCTTTCATTTCTTAACCATTTTGAAAAGAAATTGTATGGTGCACTAAAGAATACTCACCTCTCTATGCAATAAAAAAACCCATTTCCAAATAATTTCATTAATACATTCAAACGACGCACCGAGAATTGACATACCATTTTCGAGGTTTGATCACTTGGATAATTACAAAAAAATTAAAAATATTATTTTTATTATTGGAAAAAATAGTTGTGCACTAGTAATATATGTTCTCTATATGTCTACCAGTTTTCGTAAAATTATTACATCATTTAGTCACTCAAAGGATACACCCACAAAAACATATACCTTATGATTTCTCCCAAAAATAAAAAGCACCCATTAAGAAAGATCTAACTTTACATAGTTAAGAACAGTTTCAATAGAAAAAATTTATATCTTTGGAAATGTCATTCAATTTCCTACATTTCTTGATTTTTACTCATCGCAAGATTCATTGTGTAAGTGTTTCTAAATATCCATGTAAGTTGATGGATTCCTGTTTTTTCAGTTTTCTATTGCATCTAATGCATCAAAAGAGACCCTCATCAACTTGCACACACCCATAATAAATACCTTTACTTTTGAGTTGGTATTCTATACATGATTTCTAGAGTAATTACTGGTGTTTGTTAAGCAAATCGCATGAGGGTTACTAGTATCCATCTTGAAAAAAAAATAGAATTAGTTGAAATAAAGTGCAAAACTATGTAGATTGAAAAAAAAGAGCTCGGAAAAATGTAACTCAAATTGAGTGAGGAAGTTATGCCCCTAGAAAGCACAACAAATGAGGATGAGCTCTTAACGTTTCTAGAAAAAAGAAAACATAACTCCATCAAATAAAAAAATAAAACTTAAACAGCCTATGCCACTATGTAGAGAACTAAAAATACACTTTTTGAAAAAACCAACACCAAAATCCGAGTTTAGATGGAAAACATATGTCCATTTGAAAATTTCCTAAAATATCAAAGGTGAAACCCAATAGGAGGTCTATAGTGCCACATGGTTCTGTATTAGTGACTTGTCGACTAGGTAGTTGATCATACTTATTAATTGGGACGTTTACACAACACTTAAGTGGATGGTCCACATGGTGTTGTTCTTACATGGAAAATTGGGGTCATGAGACACCCATGTGTAGGGATACATAGTGATATGGTTGCCACATCCATGGGTGAATGTGGCTTTGATCACTATGTTCGAGCCTATGTATTAGCATGTCCATTGAAGGAGGGAGGTGCATGTTGCATTCCAAAAGAAATGGGGGACACAACCAAATGGAAATATGTGGCTAAAGAGATTATCATGGTCATGATAAGGCAAGAGGGATGGGGTGGTTTAAAGCATGGTGTTTGTGGATAAATATTAGTGGTAGGGTCAAATGAGGGGTTGGTGGTGGGTATATGTGCATGGAAGGGCATTAACATGGACGTAAAACATCTCTCCATAGTGGGTTGTAGAGGGCGTGTAGGCACAATAAGCTTCACTTAAGCGATGGTTAAAGAAATATGTAACAATTTGTTTTCATTCAAAGGCACTTACTTATGGTCAATTGAGTGACTACTACCCCTTTTTTTTGGGAAAAAGGACCCCTTTTGAATTAATAATAATCTATTTTTAAGGTCACACCCAAACAGATACCAATTTGAGGTCTAAGACTACCTTATTTGTTGGAAAATAAACCCCTCTTCATAGCCATGTATTTGTTAAAGTCTACTCATAATTTGAACCTATAATCTTTAAAAAAAAAACATATATTGTATAAGCCCATATCTATCTTTATTGCCCGACCTTATGTGTAAATCCAAAGTGGGCATGTAACTAGCATACACATGGAATGAGTGAAGACAAATATATATAATCACTCTCATTTCCTTTTGGCTTATCGTGAGGTCGCTCTCTTGTATTTTGAGGGTTTTCCTATATTCGTAGGGCTCGCTCTCATTATTTTGAGGTTTATCCAGTAATCGAAGGGGTTTTACTGTATTTTGACGGTTTTCCTTTATGGTTAGGGTTGTTTCTGTTTTGAATAATTAATCTGATGCAGCCAACTTCCGTAGTCGCACCCACGATGGATTCCCAGCCACAGCAGATGCAACAACAACAGTGGATAATGATGCAACCACAGCAGAAACACCAACAGTGGATGATGTTGCAGCCGCTTCCTCAAGATGGGTTTAGGCCCAGGCAATCCCAACCCCAGCTTATGCTGCAGCAAAACCCGGAACAAGTTGACAAGAGGACCCTTTGGATCGGAGACTTGCAGTATTGGATGGACGACACTTACCTGCATAACTGTTTTTCTCCTACAAAAAATCTTCTTACTGTTAACATTATTCACAACATGCAGACCGGAGAGTCAGAGGGTTATGGCTTTCAAGAGTTTGTGAGCCATGCAGCAGCCAAGATGGCTCTCCAAAATTACAATGGTCTAAGGATGGCCAAAGTTGAACAACGTTTCAGGCTAAATTGGCCGGTAGCGTTTGGCAGTGGAGAAAAGGGTCCCGAGGATTATACTATATTCGTGGGAAATTTGGCATCTGATGTCACAGATAACTTGTTGCAAGAGACCTTCGGAGCTAGATACCATTCTGTAAAAGGAGCTAGGGTTATTATAGATAGGAGTACAGGTCGTTCAAAGGGATATGGGTTTGTAAGCTTCGGCGATGAGAATGAAAAAGCTCGGGCTATGATAGTGATGAATGTAATGCCTTGTTCTTCCAGACCTATGCGACTAGAACCTGTGAGCAACATAAGAAAACGATCCAAGTAATACAATTCTATTTGTTGGCGGCTTAGACTCGACTGTTACAGAAGAAATGATGATGCATGCATTTGGTCAGTTGGGTGATATTGTGCGTGTCTCGATACCACTGGGCAAGCGTTGTGGATTTGTCCAGTTTAGCGAGCAGGCATCTGCACAGCGAGCACTGCAAATGTTACAGGGTAGAGTTCTTGGTCGCCAACCAATTAGCATTTCTTGGGAAAGAAGTCCTGCATACAAACAAATGCATCCTGGAGGGTGGGTTCAAATCCAACAACAATGAAATGGTGCATATTATGGTTATGATTAAGCCAATATGCAGAATTATAATCCTCCAGACGCAAATGATCACCAAGAGTAAATTTCGTTGGCACCAATTAGGATTCAGGCTATGCTTTTTGGAACGAAGCGGTGCAAACAAAAAAATGCAGTCACCAGGGTGAGTTCAAACCTAACAACCAGATTGAAATCAATGGAAAGGTGCATATTATGGTATAAAAATGTTGGTCATGGTTATACCACACAACCTCAAGATCATATGGTATATGTACATAACTGTAAATGTACAGTTATACTCTTCAAATGCAAACTATCAGCAATAATTTGCATCAAAATTAAAATTCGTGTATGATATTTCAAAGAAATGAGACTTTCTATCAGCAACAGTTTGCATCAAAATTAAAATTCCTGTATGATATTTCAAAGAAATGAGACTTTCAAAATTGAATGTTCAAAGAATTCAGACTTAACTATATATACAGTGATTTATGTTCAGTGAATTTTAGTTTATTTATTTGTTTTCAAATTAGCATAAAGCTAAAGGAGTGAGCTAGCTATGGAGCAATCCTCCCTCCATCTGATTGAAGAGGAGCAAAGTCAAAGTTAACTTTGCTCCTCCTCAGTCCGATGAGGGAGGATTGCTCCATAGCTAGCTTACTCCTAAAGCTAAATACAACTTATTAACATTTAATAAAATTAAGCAAAAACTAAAATAAAAAATTAAAGATTCAACTTTTTTAACATATATAGATTCAACTTTTTTGACATATATGTCAAAACACTATCTTTTTAAATATTCACTATAACGATTTTATATTTATATATTGTTTGTTTGAGATTAAAAAAGTTAATATTTTAAATATAGTCACCTCTATTCCAGAATATACTCAAATATGCATTCAAAGCTATTCCAAAAAAACAAAAAAATGTGTAAATTAAAAAAATGCCAGCCTCATTGAGTAATTAAAGTATTCTCATTATCCACTCTAATAGCAGGCTTGTAATTACACATAGTCAAAGCATCATAACATAACAACAAACAAAAAATGACACAAGATATATGCCTACCTTGTTCAAGATATATGCCCACCTTGTTCAGTGATTAAAGTAAAATGACGTAAGATATATGCCCACCTCGTTCAGTAATTAAAGTATTCTCAATGTCCACTTTATTGAGTAATTAAAATAAAACGACGTAAGATATATGCCCACCTTGTCCGGTAATTAAAGTATTCTCATTATCCACTTTAATAGCATGTTTGTAATTACACATAATTAAAGTATTGTCATTGTCCACTTTAATAGCATGTTTGTAATTACACACAGTCAAAACATCGTAACATAACAACAAACACAAAATGACAGAAGATATGTGTGATAAAGCTCTTGAAAAAGAAATGTCCACAAAGAAATGATAAGCCTCAATTATTTATGAACCAACTCTTTTTTGGCAATGAGGATCCAAGTTCTTTATGTTTTTTTAGAGAACATGCTTGCACTTAATACGTTCGTTTAATTTTAGTTCACTAAGCCATGCTTACAACATTATTTAATTAATTTACAATGAATAGTTAGATCAAGATAACTTTGTTATTTGGATAATTCGAATAAAATTTGTATCTTGCAATGGATAGTTAGATCAAAATAACTTTGTTATTTGGATAGCTTCAACATTTATTGATAATTATAAATATTTGCATTTTACTTTATTTATTTATTTATTATATGTGCACAAATAATTAAGTAGTGTCTAAATAATTATGCACCAACAATAAGTGTGACTTTCTAATCCAAGTGACAAAATATATGTAAAGTGAGCTAAGAACCAAATAGTGTGCTTAGCTCATTATGTGCTCACACACAACAATAATCAAACACTTTCTAAGCAACAAATGAACTAACATGAGGTATCTTAACTCCACAACTTGTGTTGGTTTCTATCCAATAAGGAAGACCTAGCATTTATACTATAGTGTGAGAGCTAACAAAGCACAACTTGAGGTAGTTGAGTCTAAAAACCCATAGATTGACATCATAGAATTAGTTGGTTGGGAGCCAATTAAGAATACCTTTCTAGCTAGTTGGGGATATTAAGGTAGATTAACTTCACACTTTCTGTTGGAAGATCTTAGTTGGGGCCAACAAAATAGAATACTATCTTCACCCTTAATGACTAGTGAATTATTCATAAGACCAACAACCGTCCTTGATGGTTTATGCACAAATGTTGTTGACATCCTTATGTATATGAAATATGTATGATAACATTATAAATATTTTTTTTTGTTTATATCCATAATGTTGAACTCAATCAACATTCTCTTAATCTCTTATGAATTATCTATAAGTGTAAACATTTTTTTCTTTTCTTGCACAAAGCATCTAAGGTTTCATGAAAGACCTTTCTGGAATTGCACACCAAAAGACAATATGGATTTTGCTTTGATGCCTCTTAGATCGAAATACCACGGATTATAAAATGGTAAATTTGATCCATGCAGTAGAGGAGATATAAATAATTCATTTTTTTTCTAACGTTTTATGTATTTGGAATAATCCCCTTTTATGTAACTTTTGGTTATGTTTTTTATGTCTAAAATAAAAAGCAAAGAGAGCATTTTTTTCTTCGATTTATTCTAATATATAAGAGGTATGCTTGAATTTTTGGCCATATATATTACAAATACAATTTGTTTTTTATTATTCCAAGGTTGTTCCAAAGAGAACTATGTTGGATTTCCAATCAATGGCTGCATGCTACAATTTGTTTTCCTTTTTTATTTTTATTTTCTTAAGGGAGGAAGATTTTTTCCCTTGGAAAAGGTTTTTTCAGGAAGTCCTAGCCTTTGCATTGGCATTTGCTCTTTGAGTTTGGTTCTGAATATGACAATATTATTTCTAGTGAGTGGCTAGACCACCACCTTTGGTGATGGTTGGATGAGTATTTGACATTCATTGACAATTATGTATTCTCATATATCAAAAAATTTTGATGAGTCATTTTTTCCCCTTTGATTGAAGAGCTCTTGTTGATTTGTGACAACTTTTCATTGGATTACTCTCAAATTCAATTTGATTACTGCCTTCTTTAATGTTCTTATATTGATCATTAACCCTTTTTCCATTTGTTGCATTTGTGTGTGATCCTCTTCAATTCCAACAGTTTTGATTTTTATTTCTTTTCCATGAAATGCTTTGACCTTGATGTGCATGTTAGCATGGATTTCTTCTTGGAGCACACTTGTTGATATTGATAAGTTTTAATTTTTTGTCGGATCACTGTGGGCCTTCAACATTATCATTCTCATCTTTTGGAGACTATCTAATAAAACTATTGTGGGAACTCATATTTTACACTTATTTTATTGTTCTTTTCATTTCTTTAGTACAATGATCATGAGATTTAAATCCATTACTTGTACATGTGTACCTTATTCGGCACATTTTTTTGTAGTTAGAAATTTTAGGATTATTTGTGTATCATGTTTTGGTAGAATTATTTGGCACATCTCTCTCTACAATATTAGGCATGCCATTCATGTGGTGGGTTCAAGACACTCCTTCAGATACTTTGTTATTTTCACGATGAATGTTCACTTCCATTACCTGCACACCATTGTCTCGGTTTCGATCCAGTAGAAGAACAACACATGATTAGTGGACATTTCTAGTGTTATAATATTGAGAAAAAGTATCAAAATAATATTTTCTAATGATAGAAGAGGTTTAAGAGATACAATCAAAAGATTTAAGAGACATTTTTCCTAGTGCACTAAAATAGTAAGGTGCATAGAGGTGCAAGAATTTAATATGCACCAATTTGTATTATATATTTGAAACCGTAATTTCTCTAAATATGATTAAAAAATTGCTTCATATATATCCTTGAACATTGTGAAGCCCTGCTAATAATAAGAGTAATAGTAATTCCAATGGTAACAATATTGTCAAGGAGAATGGTGCTAATGTTGTAGTTATGAGCACAGACACACCTATATCGCAATTATTAGCACTTATGTCAGCTTACATGTATCATGCACCAATGCATTCTATAATTTTGTGCATATCGATGGATAATGATCATTCAAATGCATTAGAGCATATCAACTATTGAAACACAACAATGCATAACAATAATTGAAACACATAATTTCATACAAATGAATACGATGCATGATATATTTTAGTATTGAGTTTTCCAGCATGCTATTTAATAGGTTTACAAGTAAGATAACAAACTAATATGTACACAGCTCAAAGGCTGAAATGGAAATGATAAAAAATACAATTAATATCACCAACTCTAAGTAAAAGTTGCCAAGAAACATTGTGCCTCCCAATATGTACCCCTATTCCTTATTAATTCCTCACAGTTTAGATTGAAATCATCAATGCATCTCTTTTGAACACTAAATACACCAAGAAATTAAGAGGGATTGTAAGGTGTGACATTAGACAATAGTACCCACAGTGTGGGCAAGGTAAAAATTTCAAGAGATATTTTGATGAGTTGGGGGTGTGAGGAATAAATTTGGTAGGATATTAAGGGTGATGCACCAACCAAAAAAAATGCTAAAAACTCATCCTACACATCTTTGCTTGAAGCATTGGGTAAAACCATAGGAGGGAGAAATGGTTCCACTAAAGCCACCACTAATTGGAGATTTCATTATAGACTTGGTCAACCAACCATGTAATGTCATGGAGCTCAATATTTTTTGGGAACATTTTTGGGAAAAACAGGAGCAGGTAAAAGTGACCCTCGATGCCTAGACCACAAAAATTATGAACTTGACCTTTTACCTACATACCAAAAATAACAACTTTTGTTATAGGAAGTTTTTCTCGAAATACTTAGTTTGGGAGATGACAACTTTTGGAAAATAAACAAGTCTCGAGAAGATGCAAAAGTTAAGATTAGTCAATTCTAGAAAAATTATAGAAATTGACTAGAGCATTGGACTAGGGATATGTATTCAACACCCAACATTTTAAACATTTACTTTTCCTCTTCGCAACCACTCGGAAATACATTATCACTCTGAAGTGCACTATTTTTGAATAACTTGTAGTTAGTGGGAAATAGAAATGTACCATGAGATTTGACATTCATAAAATCGATCATTTTTAATGTTCATTCTGTGACAAGGTTACTTAAAATATAAGGTATTTGATGGTGAGTTACCTCAAAAGTGCCTAGAAACACACATATAACATGCCATACATTTCTTTTAAGTTTTATAGTAGCATTGTTGTCCACAACTGTGTAGACTTTGACCAACCGTGTCATAAGAGAGGGGTATTGGAAGTCGATTTAAGACTTGCAAAGAATGCTTCAGTGATATGAGCATCATCTCCCAACTCATTTTCTTAGAATTTATGTAACAACGTTGAATCCATGATACTCGTTTGTCCTAATAACTCATCCATACCAAACTCTACTTCATTTCCTCCATTGCCAACATGTGAAGAACTATGATTACTATAGGCATTCATAATTGGTGATTATGGATACAATGGAAATTGAATAGTTGGTTGATTCAACCATTCTTAGTATGCTCCCTCTCCAAGTTGTGCTATTTCTTCAACATTCTCTTCATTTGACATTGCATTGGGGTGTAAGAGAAGATGCTATACATGTATCTCATCATCAGAATCTTGTTTTCGAAAATATTGAACATTACATCAATGATAATAGTAAGCACAATGAAAATGGTTTGATCCAGCATCATAGAAAATAATTATTAATATAGAAGCACGAGAGTCATTTCCAATAGAAGATGTTAAGCTACAAATAATTTATAAAGCAAACATTGAGATTGAGCGATAAATTAACATCATTAAATTTAAAAATTTTGGGCAACCATAGGATTTAAGAGACATTTTTCCTAGTGCACTAAAATAGTAAGGTGCATAGGGGTGCAAGAATTTAATATGCACCAATTTGTATTATTTTTTTGAAATTGTAATTTCTCTCTATATATGATTAAAGCATTGGTGCATATATATCCTTGAACATTGTGAAGCCTTTCTAATATTGAATGGTAATAGTAATGACAAGGGTAACAATATTGTTGAGGGGAATGGTGCTAATGTTGTAGTTAGGAGCACTGATGCACCTATCACAATTATTATCACTTATGCCTCCTTACATGTATCATGCACAAATGTGTTCTATAATTTTGTGCATACTGATGGATAATGATCATTCAAATGCATTAGAGCATATCAATTATTGAAACAAAACAATGCATAACAATAATTTAAACACATCATTTCATACAAATGAATACAACGCATTAATATGTTTTAGTGTTGAATTTTCCAACATGTTATTTAATAGTTTTGCAAGTATGTAAATGAAAGTGATTTCCTTTTTATAAAATTTCAATTATGCAAAAAATCAAGGGTTTGTTATAATAATATTTATTTTTATTATTTAATTATTTTGTTTGGATATAATTATTGCATGAATGGATTGAATCATGTAAACAAATATATCAATGGTCTACACCGCTATTCTTCTAAGGCTCAAAGAGACTCATGGAAGAAAACCATGAACAAAGATAGAAACAACCATAATAATAGGAAAGACAAGACACCAATAGAAAATATGGAAGATATTGATTTATTATTCACTTGAACAAAATGCATTCTTATAATGTTACAAAAGGCCTTCTAATATTTTCACACTACATCCAATTAAAACTAATTGGCCAACAAAATATAACAAACTAATGTGTACACAACTCAAAGGTTGGAAATGAAATGATAAAAAATACAACTAATATGACCTACACTAACTAAAAGTTTAAAAAAGAGATTGTGCCTCCCCATATGTACCCCTATTCCTTATCAATTCCTTGTAGATTATATTGAAAGAATCCATGCATTTATATTGAACACTAATTACACCAACAAATGAACAGGGATTGTAAGGGGCGACATGAGACAATAGTACCCATGGTGTGGGAATGGTAAAATTTTTAAGAGAGAGTTTGATGGGTTTGGGGTGTTGAGAATAAGTTTGGTAGGATCTTAACATTGATGCACCAACAAAAAAAAAAATGCTAAAATCTCATCCTACCCACCTTTACTTGAAGCATTAGGTAAAAAATAGAAAGGAGAAGTGGATCTACTAATTGGTGTTTCCGTTATAGACTTGGTCAATTAACCATGTAACCTAATGGACCTCACTATTTTTTGGGAACATTTTTGGAAAAAATTGGAATCAGGTAAAAGTGATTCTAGATGCTGAGACCATAAAAGTAGTGAAATCAAAATTTTACCTACTCACCGAAATGAACAACTTTTGCTAGAGGAATTTTTTCCATAAATGCTTAGTTTGGGAGATAAAAGACATTATAACTTGGAAGTACCTTATTTTTGAATAACTTGTATTTAGTGGGAAATATTGTAATATCCCCAAAAATTGGAAAAAAAATTATAGGCTAGTAAAAACTACCTAGACAGAACATTAGTCACTTGTGGAACTATATTGTACATTTCATGTACCACTGTTTATTCGTAAGTTGTTATTACATTCTATCTTTTACTTTCAGTCATTATTTTTAATGTATTTTACTTATGATGCCGTACTGCTGTTTTACTACTTAGTATTATGTTTATACTTTTGTTGCTTATGTGTCGTCACTGGATTTAAATGCTTAGTCCTTTCTGCATAGTCGCACTTGTTAATTATAAAGTCCTAACTTAACTTTGCTTGTGGAAACAAAGTGGGCGGAGTGGCGGGACTCGTTCTCCCATGACAGTTTGAGAGGTAAAGTTGTTTACTTGTTTACACGCTTACTTAGTTCCCTGAACTAAGGCACCTATTTTACTTCATATGCAGTTCATACCTTGCGACGGGGTCTTGTTTAAAGAGTGCTGAAATTCTTGATCTTAAAGAACATACTGCCAGTTGACTTTCGTTCTTTGCCAAATGAGAATTATAACCAGGTAAAATAATAATCTCGTCAATTTAGCTATCATTGCTAAATTTCCTGTACATTACTTATGCTTCATTATGGTTTTGTATCTCGTCGTTTATGTCTTAGTATTTTTTTATGTCTATGTCTACTTTATTGAAAATTATTAACATTTCCTATGTTCTTTTATTTGCAGGTCAATATCTTGGCTTAAGGACATACCTTTCATTTTTATGAGGGTTAAATGTTTAACATGGCATATTACATATGCCATGTTCACTAAGAATTAGGCTTAGGACAAGTCACATTGTAATTAAGTTAGGGATTTTAAGCCTTTGGTTTATGTGATCTATATGTTGTAAGCCTTGTGGCTTAAACATTGGACCATCGCATACCATACATGGACTTTGCACTAACCTTCCATCGCAATGTATTAAACCTTGCAATATTTCCTTGTGAAAGAATTGGGGTGGTGGCATATTATAAGGTTGAAACATATGGTAAGGGGTTTTAACCCTTGCATGGCAATGGAGAGCAATAAAAATTTGGTGTTACCAAACTATGGCATAGTGGGTTTTGGCTTTGGTGGTGGTAACCATCTGGTGCCATTAATGCACCTTAGTTTTTCATGGCAACCCTTCCTTAGGCTTGGCTCATGATGGTTTGGTCATTTCATTTTCCATTTGGGTTTTTTCTTGGCTCTACACAGGGGATAATGGAGAGACCTCCAAAATGGGAAGGTAAGCTTCGCTTGGGGTTTTATTTCCTGCTATTTTGTTTCAGTTGAAACTTCTATCGTTGCCATGCTTCTGAATCGTGGTTTCGTTGTTTGGTTATAGGTGCTAAGGGATGATGAGGAAGAGCAGGATCGCTCAAGATCTGTCAAGGTTTTGATTGTGAGAAAAATGCAAGGTAAGCCTTTCCAATAAGCTTACTCTTGTTTTCTCTCAGCACATCTGTGTTGTATTTTGTTGTTTGATGTTGGGGTTCTCTGTAGTGTTTGAATTCACCTTCGGGATTTGTAATGCACAGACTTGGTTTTTTAAAATTAATGGTGTAGTGTCTCGTCCATGGAGCAACAATGCATTTCTCATGGCTGTGGGTATTTAAATCTTGGGTTTTGTAAATTATAAATGGATTTGTGCTTTTGAGCCATTGGCTACACCATTTCTTGCAATGCTTCCATATCCCATTGGCATGCGTATGTAGACCTTTTTTATGATGATACCATTATTGTGCATAATATAAATACTCTGCGTGTTGTGAAAAGACGATGGTTTTTATGCTTACTGTGTATGGATGGTATTCATGCTATGTTAATGGTTTCTTATGATGGTTTATACATAGGAATATGCCTTCGTTTATAGTCTGGTTTTTGGGTATTCATAATTGATTATAATGGTTGACAGCATGGGGTGACACCATGTCTTAAATGGCTTGAGCCTTGCCCATCGTGGCTGCGATATCTTTGCTATGTTTTATTACTATTTACATTTCATTGCTTAATCTTGTGGGGTGAAATCGTTAACATAGTTAGTCATTATTATATTCAGACTATGTATCTTTAATTGTATATCATGTCTTGGGTGAATGTTGTGCGTAGCTTCAGTTGGTTATTTACTGTGTATGATATCATGGTTTAGTATATAATGTGGATTATAAATTCCAGGGGTGCAAGCCCACGATGGCCTTCATTGCTGTTTTTAGAATTTTGAATGGAATGTGTAATTTAGATGATTAAGGCCGAGGCCATGCTTACAGGACAAGGGAAAAAGCATAGTTTCACGACTTGCTATAGCGAAGTATTGGTTATCATTTTAGTAGTGTTGGTTTTTAATTGGTGTATCCCCCATACTATAATGTATAGTGTGTCCTTTATAAATAATAGCCTCATGGTTAAGTCCTGTTAGTAGATAAATGTAATGATTTGTATTTTAATTCGACGAGGAATGGGCTTGTATGCCCATAGGATTCAATTCTTGTCCCGATTTGTAATTATGTGGAATTGTGATACGATTTCGATATTTTTTAATACAAGGAATGATTCCTTTGTAATGATATATTTGTTTAATTCATTATATGTAATGGTTGATGAGTTATGTAATTTTGTTTAATGGTTAGGCATAAATGAATTGGTTGTTTATGGAGAGCTATGACTTGGTTTGGGAACCTACACGGGTTGAACTCGTGACCTCTATTGGCATTCAATATTTTAATTACTAATCGTTTAATGTTATGTGTTTATGATGGATTAAATAGAACTGTAGATTTATATATATATATATATATATATGTGTGTGTGTGTGTGTGTGTGTGTGTGTGTGTGTGTGTGTGTGTGTGTGTGTGTGTGTGTGTGTGTGATCATAGATTCGATAAAGGACCAGATGGATGGTCACGATTCCTCCTCTGTTCATTTAATTATGATGTTGTTGTTTTAAATTCAATTTTTTAATATTAGTTTGTTTTTCATGGGGAAGACCTTGAAAGGTCATTAATGACTATATAATCTTATATTTAATTTATATTTGAGCTCTGTTACTAAATACTTATATTTAATATTTTGGTTTACTTACTGATGTTAATAATTAGATGGATACTATCATAGTTCTTTTATTGGTACTTTAGGTTGAAGCTATTATACATATATAATTACATGACTCCTAATTTTGAACTACTTTTGAAATAAATTTAAACAAGCCTCTGCTAACAAATGAAATATGTCAGCAGAGTAATAAATCCTAGAGAATGATTACTTAGTTACTGGAAACAAACCCTAGTTTATAGTAAACAAAATTTGAGTACTAAAGTAATAAAGAAACAAACTTAAAGGTACAATAATGGTAATATACAACATATGATAAAATTTGTAGCTTAAGGTTAATATTTAAGAAATGCAAACCCTAGTAAATTCTAACCAAAGAATCAAACACATAGGGTTAGAAAATGCATTGAAATCATTTACCTAGCATATCCAACAATTAATATAGAAAATAGAATAGATATCCTAGGGATTCATACCTCAAATTGATGCTTTGTTAATGCTTGAACCTACACACTCAAATAACCAGCATTAACAATTTAATGCAAATATGACCTTTTCTGTGATGACCAAATCACTTGGGAACTACCACGTTCCTCCCAACCATGACCCGGAACCATTCCTGGTTTTAATCCGGATCCCCCCGAGCTGGACTCCATCCTGCAAGTAGCTTAGAGATCCTAAGGTAGGGTTTCATATTGTTATATTTTTAACATTAAGCTAGCATTATTAGGATATTTAACTGAGAGAATAACAAGCACAACAATCAAACACAAGAAACAATGAACATGGTGTTTTTCCTTGGGGAAACCATAAATGGAGAAAACCCCACAATTTCCTCAGAGATAGACTCAGAACCAAAAGTAAAACCCCAAAATAGTAAGATGATCTCCTGACAGCAGCAACCTATTTCTTCCTAGCCCTAGTGTCTTCTTCTTCCTTAGCTATACGCTACAACTGAGTGTGAGTGAGTGTGTGATAAATAGAGAGGAACACTCTCTATTTATACTAATTTCTGACTTGACTAAACCCAACTAGGGCTGACTTCACTAGGTGAGTCTAATAACCCTAGTGCCCTAGAACTGCGGGGACTTTAACCCTTAGACAATAGGAGGGTTACCCACAATGACTTGATATGACTTGTTTACATTATAGATCCTCCCGATCAAAAAATCGAGGCATGGAATGACTCAATTACATTACAGACACATCTCAGAATAAACATCAGGGTACAAGACATAATATACATAGGTGAATACATTTCGAAGTTACAATTACATCAACACTCCCTCTTAACTAGGAAGGTATTCTTTCGACACAATTTTCAGCACTGTTATTCTTCTTTTTATCGACTGGATCATCTCATCATCTTCATCTTCTTCATCTTCTTCGTCTTCTTCATCTTCTTCGTCTTCAAGTCATCATCATCTTCAAGTCAACTTATTCTTCAATCCTTATTCATCATGGAATCTACATCATCACAACCATTGGATCATCACTGTTGAATCATCACTGTATCATCATCAAGTCTTGATCATCACTTGATCTAGATCATCATCAAGTCTGGATCATCATCACATCTGGATCATCACTTGATCTGGATCATCATCAAGTCTGGATCATCCTCATCATCGGTGCTATCTCTCGATTCTTCTCCTCAGAGGAATTTCTATATAGCCATCCCTTTTCCATGTTGGTTGTAGGCCTACCCTTCATGTAGGCCTTCATCAGCGCTTATATCTGACCCAAAGTTAGAAAGGCCTGACTAGCTCTTACATCTGACCTCATATTGTCAGAAAGGCATGCCCAGCACTCACATCTGACCTCATCTTGTCAGAAAGGACCAACACTTACATCTGACCATGTGTAAACACATCATGCCAGAATGGATTAGCACTTATATCCAACCATGTTCAATCACACCGCATTGAAAGGGATCTGCACTTACATCTGACCATGTTCAAAAAAACCACATTAGAAAGGCTCAACACTTATAGTCGACCATTCTTGAAAGCACCGCATCAAAAACGCTCAACACTTACATTCAACCATGCTCGAAAGCACTGCATCGAAAGGGCTCTACACTTACATCTGACCATGCCCAAAAGCACCGCATCGGAAGGGCTCTCAATCCTAGACTGAGGGTTCCTAGTAACTGACCAGGTGCCTCCATTCTCCTAGAGAATGGCATCAGCCCTTATATCTGATCAAGTGGGACACATCCCTCAATCACATCAGAATGGCCATGTGCTCACATCTGATCATGTAAGACTACATCATACAGTCATATCAGAATGAACTTGAGTCCCAAACTAAATTTTCCTAGTAACTGACCAGGTGCCTCCATTCCAAGAATGGTATTTAGCCATTACATCTGATCATGTAGGGACCAATCCTATAGTCATATCAGAATGGATTAGTACTCATATCTGACATGTAAGGAACCAAATCCTCTCACCATGATAGAATGGCTCAGCCCTTACATCTGACCATGGAAGGAACCTAATCCTGTAACAATGTCATAATGAATCTCGGTCTCGTCATTTCCCCTTGGAGGGAGCCTTTATCTAGAGAACACCAAGCTCCTCCCTGAAGTACTCAAACTTCACTCTAGATAATGGCTTCGTCAATACATCATCTATCTGTTCCTCCGTCGCAACATACTGGAGCTTCACTGCTCCTCTCTGCACCATATCCATGATATAGTGATACTTGATCTTGATATGCTTCGAATTTTCATGGAACATAGGGTTCTCTGACAACTTCACACAAATCTGGTTGTCACAATATATATAAGTAGCATCCATCTGGAGATCAAATAAACTAGACAGTAGCTTCATCAGGCATTCCATCTACATTCTACCACACCTCCATGCCTAAGAAATAATGCATCATACCCAAGTCCTTCATTTCGAACTCAGCAACAAGTTTCCTCTTTGTATCAATAATCAACCCATCTATACCTGTTACAAACAGATCATCCACATATAGTAGGAGTATCACCGGATTTCCATCTTCAACCTTGTGGTAAAGGTTTGAATCTACTTTACTCTTGGTAAAGCCCATACCGGATAGGAAACCATCAATTCTACCATTCCATGTCCTGGGTGCCTATTTCAAACTGTACAGGGATTTATTCAATCTGCATACATGAGATTCTCTATCATGTGTCTCAAAACCGAGTGGCTACTCCACATACACCTCCTTTTCTACTACACCATTCAAGAAAGTATTCTTGACATCCATCTGGTGTATCTTCCATTTCATCACTGTATCTAGAGAAAGTACTGATCTGATGGAAGTGTATCTGGCTACTGGTGCAAAGTTTTCTTCATAATCTATTCCTTCTTTCTAGGAGAACCCACGAGCNTCTTCCATTTCATCACTGTATCTAGAGAAAGTACTGATCTGATGGAAGTGTATCTGGCTACTGGTGCAAAGTTTTCTTCATAATCTATTCCTTCTTTCTAGGAGAAACCACGAGCCATGAATATTGCTTTATGTTTGTCGATGCTACCATTTCCAGCATGCTTGATCCTATAGATCCATTTGGAAGTTACAATGGACTTCCCTTCTGTTCTTGGGACAACATCCCAAACATCATTCTTCATGATCGATTGATACTTTTCAATCATAGCATCTTTCCAATCTTTCAGTTCTACCACTTCTTCATAGTTGGAAGGTTCTTTATCAATAATGTCACATACTAAGGCTACATAACTAGAACATGATCTAGTTCATTTTCTTCCTCTGGGTGTTTCTTCTAAATCTCCATATCTTTCTGCACCTTAGATAATTTCATGCAAGCAGGTTTCCTCTTATGAGGATTCTTCTCCAGAGGTGGATCTACAGGTTCTTGAGGTTCTTCTAGTTCTCAATCTTCTTCTTGAATTTCTTCGTTCATGATTGTATCATGATTTCTAGGTTCTCTTTTTTATTTAGGTTCTTCAGTCGGTTTCTTCCTGGATTTGATGTAGGCTGAATCTTCATTGAATGTCACATCTCTGCTAATGTCAATCTTCTTGAACCCAGGGAAGTATATTCTATAAGCCTTCAAGCTTTCATAGTATCCCACAAATATACCCTTATTTCCTGAAGGATCTAACTTCATCCCCTTTTCTTTCGGAATATGTATGTACACAGGACAGCCAAATATTATGAGATGGCTGAATTCTGGTTTCTTGCTAGAGAAGACTTCTTCAGGAGTCTTGTTCTCAAGTACTCTGTGTGGAGTATGGTTCTGTACATACACCGCTATTTTGGCTACTTCTACCCAAATATGCATAGGAATATCTTGATAATGAATTATTGCTCTTACAACATACATTATAGTTCTATTCTTCCTTTCTGCAATCCCATTCTGTTGTGGATTATAAGGAGTGGACAACTCCCTCTTAATCCTTGAGTCTTTACATAGCTCTTTGAATTCATTCGAAGTGAATTCTCTGCCATTATCTGATCGAAAGGTCTTGATCTTCTTTTCAGTGTGGTTATTGATAAAGGATTTGAATTCCTTGAACTTACTGAATACTTCATCTTTGTTCATCATAAAGTATATCCCCGTCTTTCTAGAAAAATCATCAATAAAAGAAACATAGTATGCATACCCGCTTAGTGAACTAGATGACATTGGACCTCATACATCGTAGTGGATGATTTCCAAGATTCCTTTTGCCTTGCTTTCGCCACTTGGAAATGTCTTCTTTGTGTTCTTCCCTTTCTCACATCCTTTGCATACACCTTCATGTTTTGTTTGCATTTCTGGGAAACCTTCAACATCTTTGCTTGCAAGTGGTAGTGCTATGTAATGCACATGTGCAAGCATTCTATGCCAAAGCTCATTTGGTTCTACTGAGTCATGAACCAAAGCTTATTCTAGATGTCCCTTCAATTTGTATAAGCCTCCTTCTTGTTCCCCAATCACTACTACATCATTAATGGTCTTTCCTTTTGGCCACATGATGACTTAACCATCTATGAATGCAAACCTCATTCCTTTTGCATCTAATGCAGATACAGAGAGGAGATTCTTCTTTAGTCCTGATACAAACAATACTTGCTTCATTGTCATAGAATTTCTAGAGTCTAGCTTGTATGAGGATTCCCCACTACCTTTTATTAGATATTGGTAGTCATCTCCGAGTTTCACCTTGTGAGGTGATTCATGTTCAGATAGTTTCACTAACGATTCCTTGAATCCTATCATGTGCTTGGAAGCACCACTTTCTATAAGCAAATCATTGCTGCCATGTGTGATAGTCTCGGTGAGAGCAAAGATCAGAACATATTCGTCATCACTTGAAGAATCATCACTGAGTTGTATGTTTCTCTTTGTGGAAGGTTCATCATCCTCTACAACATGAGCATGATGTATTCTCTTGTTTCCCTTCTTCTTGTGAGAGCTACTTTTATTTTTAGGATAGTCTCTACAAAAATTTCCTCTTTCATCACATGTATAGCAAATGTACTTAAACAAATCTCTAGGCTATCTAGAGTTATTCCTTTGATGAGAGTACTTACTTCTGTGGTGGCTAGATCTAGATTTCTTGGATTGTACTATGAGAGCTTGATCTTCACTTCCCATATTTTCTTCTCGAGCTGCTATCCGAGCTTTTTCTTGAGAGCATTCTTCCCATAGTCTGCTGAACTTGACTAACTTATTTCTGGCACAGATCCCTAGAATAAAGGAGTCTCATGACCTAGGGAGACCATTCAAGGTGGTCATTACAATGTCTACATTCTCCACTTCTTTATCTACTGCTTCAAGTTGTTCTTTGATCTAGGAGACCCTTGTGAAGTAAGACTACATGGTCTCTGCATTCTGGATCTTCACATTCTTCAACTGGTTTCTCAAAGTCATCTTCCTCTTTATGTGCTTCCCTTCAAACAATTTGGTTAGGGCATCAAACATAGATTTAAGTGTTTTTAGGGAGGACTCCTGTGGTATGAGGTGATCCTTGATTGAATCAGCAATAATCCTCTTTGTCATAACCAAATTCTTCCTATGTAAGGCCTTAGCCTCATCTCCCTCTGGAACTAGAACGTCCTCACTAATATAGGAGTCCAACTCATTTTCTTTTAGTACCAGGGAGATCCAATACTTCTAGGCTCGAAAGTTACCAACTCCCTCAATATTTTCATAAAGCTTGGTATTATGAGACATCTTAACTAAGAACCTCAAATGGAAATACAAAATATTTAGATCTTACCAGGTCAACATGTCAGATCTGGATTTGGAGCTGAAATCCTGCAGTGCTGGTTCAGGAGCAGATTAAGGTTTTGCTTTTCCAGAGTTCTGTCCAACGAAATGCTTTGAATTTCATCCCTAACTTCAATTTTGGGGAGGAGATCAATCCAAGTTTTGGCTCACTAAAAAATTGATAAGATATGTAATAGTTGACAAGTATTTGTTGAGATTGATATGTAATGCTAGGTTTAGACAACGTACCTTCAAGTGAACCAATGAGACTTTCATTGATCTATATACGTTTTGGAGTTCTTGGCATGAAGTTGCTAATGGAGGTAGGGAGGTTCGAAATGCACCCTGTACCATATCACCAAGTCAATATGGCGTTTGAACATGAGCTTCATGTCCTTTTATCTCTTGCTATTGGTCAGATGGTGGCAATTGAAAATCCTCATGGGTTGTCTGAACAACATTGTCTTCTTCAAGCATACGTTTTACATTCAATGTTTCTCTAACTTCGTCACTTGTGTAACCACATCCAATTAAATCTGCAAAGGTTTCAAGTGGCCTTGATGTGCACCTACGTTTTACTCCTTGATCAGTGTCATGTGTTAGTTTTTCAACATTTAAGCTAGCATTATGTTAGGATATTTTCACTGAGAGAATAATAAGCACATCAATAACATAAGCACATCACATGAGACAAGAGACACAAAGAGTTTTGATAGGGGAAACCATAAATGGAGAAAACCCC
>LPNX010599354.1:2872-14637 GCA_001517045.1 Pseudotsuga menziesii | reverse complement strand
AATCTAGCATAAAGCAGGCTTATCCAAAATAGGCAAATCCCCCATAGGTGTAAAAAGCTGATCCCAAATCTATCAAGGACCCCACGAATTAGCAAGGGCGGATAGGCAAGCTAAAGAGTGGTCAAATGGCAGCTCATACATGCTTTTGCATGGAGGAAAGAGTGGAGGATGAAAGGGGAATAAAACAGGTTCACCTCACCTAGTCTAGCTTTCCTTATGTGCTTTAAGAACTGAAAAAGCAGTCAACAAAGCAGAAAAAGCAGAAGGGTGCCTAGGAGGCCAGGAATAAAGCAGATTTGATTCCTAAGGCTTTCCCAAGTGCTCCATGAGTCAATAATGGCAAGTTTGACCTCTATGGATAGGCAATTAGCAACTTGCACATGGTGGGACTCATGGACTAGGCAAATAAGACAAAAATAAATGAATTAATGTCTAAGTGGGTAAATACTATGGGTTTGATTATTCTAACACATTTGTCTCTGGCATTTCTTCTTCCTCAATGAGATCTTCATCCTCTATATTGATCATGGAAACACAATCCCATAAAACCAAAGTGTCATCTTCTTGGGTTTCTGTTGGTTCGTGACTTTTCTCTTTCTCATCCACACTTTCTGTTAACTTAGAATCCAATAACTGGTTCATCGCTAAGGTCATAGAATTTATCCACTGTGGGCAATTTTTTTCAAAGTGAGGATGCTGATGGAATGTACAGAAATTGCCCATTCCCACATCTGTCAAATTCATGGTTGAGGGACTATGTGAGGGAGGCTTGGGTTGACCATTATCATCTCTCTTTTTATAATAAGGCTTTTATTGTTTATGGGCCTCCTTCTCTTTTTCCAAATCAATTACTTTGTTTGACAACTTTTGCATCATTTTCAACACCCCATCTAACTATTGTGACCGCTCATCCTTAGGTTTAGTTAATAATAGAGGCTTTCTATTCCCATAATTTTTTTCTTCTGACTGCACAGGATAATGGTCTATACTCTCCTTATCTGCTTCCACCTTCTCAGCTTCTTCGTAAGTATCTAGTAAAGTGGGCCTAATCGATCTTTTGAAAAACATGGCTAAATCAGGCCCAAGAGCTGAGGTGTAATACTCAATTAGGGCATGCTCAGACAGTTTGTCGGCTGCATCAAAATTATTCAGGTAGGCAGCAAACCTCTGAGTGAAATTATGTACGCTTTCTTTCTTATCTTTCTTTAGGGCAATTAATCCTTTCATTAAAGCAGCGTGAATTTTCTCAATTCCATATTTGTTTTTGAACAGTCTCTCAAAAGTATTCCAATTTGTAATTGAATTCGCCTATAGGGAAAAGTACCATGAGGATTCTTTTCCCTTAAGAGTATGTGGGAACAATCTGCATACTACATCTTCATGTTTTCTTTCTTGTAAACCTTCTAAAGCCAGATAAAAACTCTGCAAATTATCATCCACAAGAATTCCTTCATTTGGTTCAAATTTAGGTAGTTCCTTGTCAAAATTTTGAGGAATAGCATGAAATGGAGGGGTCAGGTTTAAAGGAGATCTAACCCTCCAAGTAGGTGGTGGAGGTGGCTGATTTGCATTCACATTGGCCATGATTCTGAGTGGAGATTGAGGAGGAGACTAGACAGGTGTTCGAAAAGGAGAACCGTGAGGGGAATCTGGTCCCAACTGATTCAGAGGTTGGAAAACTTCTTGCAAGGTTGTTTCTACTAGTTCTTCGAGGTCTTCCACCAACACTGAATCTTCCAATTAAGGATGGTCTTTCTTACTAAACTCTCTTCTAGGTAAATCAGGAATAATGGGTAACCCCCCAATCTTCTTTGCGTATGCCCTAGTAATTCTCCTTAAATCCTCAACCAGTTTGTTACCAATGGGATAGAGATACCCCGTGCCATTTTCTTTAGGAGTAGGTCTTTGAAGGATACTGGTCTCAGAATTGTCATCAATGGGGAATTCTCGAGAAAATGAATTTCCTCGATCAACCATGCACTAGCGGCCGTCCTTCTAGCGCCAAAAATGTTGAAGGCATGGAAAATCCCAGGAAACAACAGTAGTAATTCTCCCCAATACGCGTTCCCAATTAGCTCGTTATTGTTTCGTATGGGGAATCCGTCCAGTTTACAGTCCAACTACTGTAGGTCAAGTAACTGTTAAAGCTTTTTTTTACCGGTTGCAGCCTAGTCCACCGTTTAAGTGTATTTTTTAGTTTTTTATGTTTATGTATGATATACAAGTGCCTTATTAAGTGCAATCGATACAAATAAGGAAGAGTTTCACAACGTCATGCACGGGTTCTTACCTCTCGTCTTACCTCTTTCACTTCTAAATCATAAACAAAGAACAAACTATACTAATTCTAACTAATTCTATCTAACCTATCCCTAGGGAGAAATACTGTAATTAATGATGAGTAATGCACTATAACACATGCATTTAGAATATTACAGATAGTTGTTATATTTCAGAATACATGGTTATAAGTAGAAAGATAAATAAAGAGATAGACCATTGTCAGTTAAAACATTCATTACTCATATATGCTATGGAAGTTTCACAAAAATAAATAGGAAACATTCCTAACATGAAATAATTTGTAAGTTAGAATGATCTCATAGTTCATAGCACAAGATGAAACAGAAATAGCTCACATTCAACCTGTCTATGGCAAGCATTTGAGACTCCACAATGCCTTCTCCAGCAGAAAATATATATCTTTTATTATAAGATGAAGTAGTTCTTCTTACAATAACATTTCCAAAAGATAGCATGAAAAAAGGTCCCTCTTACATCTAATTCACCTCTATTTATACAAACAGAAAACTTTTTAGTTGCCCCCTTAGCCCTTTGGGCTTCCCTTGACTCTTGCTTAACAAAAATTTGTCCTCTAGTGTATGCACTTAGAAAAAAGATAAAAACAAAATATTACATAATTGATCAATCGTTTGAAATAATCCAACTAAGTGGGCCCAAATTGATTATTTATAAATTTCTTCCAAACATTTGCATCTGATGCTATAGATTCAAAACCAGAAGGCTCTAGGAATCTAATGGTTATCTCATGTTTAGAAACTTGATATTTTATATTCGCCACTTTGGCTGGAATCAGGCGAAGTTGATCTTCCATTAAATGACTGCTAATTGTTTCCTGTACTATTGCAATTTTCAGCACCTTCTCATCCAATCCTTTGACTAGTTGAATACCTTGTCCATCCTCTTGCCATCTTTCCTGCACTACACAAACACATTTTGCCCTCTTGACTGCCTTTACCAGTTCCTCTATTGCTTTTCTCCCAATTCAATTAGTTCATACTCCAGCTTTACTGTCTCTAAGTCCCTAGTGGGTGCATCAGCTGGAGGTTCTTTGTTTGTTTCCAACCAATTCAATCATCCTCGTAGAATCTCCACGATATCCTGGGTCCTTTCTAAAAAGTAAGAAGTTGTACTCACAATTTCTTCTCGCCTTATCTTTACCTGTTGAACCTTCAACATCTCCTCTACCATCTGAAACTGCATCTGATGAATTTTACTTCTAAGTGCGAGAGCATGCTTCTTCAATGGCTCAATATCTATTTTCTGTTCCATAGCTGCTTTTAATGAAACTTCCAGTGAAGCTTTCTAGTTTTCCATTCTACTACCTAAGTCTCGTAAAGCTTAGCTTTCCCCTCAGGAGTAGTCTTTTGCATTTCTAGTTCTACCACTTTAATCTCTAGACTTCCTTTCTCTTTAGTCAATTCTTCAATTGATGATTTCAGAGTATCTCTTTCTGCTTCCATGACCTCATGTCTTTGTTGAAATTTTTCACACTCTGCCAAGGTGGCCTTAGACTCTCTTTCTATATTGCTTGCTGATAATACCAAATCATCTTTGTCTGATTATAAGGTTTGGCACTCTGCTTTGGATTCCTTAATCTCACCAATCATGTCTTCGTACCTCCTCTTTAGATTTTGACTTTCATCTCTTTCCTTTTTCAAAGTTTCTTTCAATTGAGTGATCATCTTCTAGGATTATTCTAAATCCATCATTATTCTGTCCACATTGTCTTCAGTAGCTAGGGCTATGGCTACACTAGCCCTTGCCATTAATCTCAGGTCTCTATCAGTACCGTGATCCAGTGCCTTTTCGGTCACCATAACTCCCCTCTTTCCTCTAGTGTTCACCTTCTTCTCCATTCTCCTAATGATCCTCTTTTTGGCTTTGTCATAGAAAATAGTATTTAGATCAGGCACTTCATCTTCTTCCGTGGGAGTAAAAAGAATCAATTCAATTCCTGATGCTAAAAATGGATTTCCTCTTGCTATGCTACTAAATGGAACAGGGTGTTCTACTGGATCATCATAAGACTAAGTCTGTTCTTGATTTGCATAGTCTTGTTCCTTTTGTGCCCTTTGTCGTAACTCCTCAACTAGTTTTTCTACCTCCAGTTCTTCCTTTGTTGCTTGTGCCTCCTTTTTCTACTTTCAAGGCATGTTGTTATGCGAATGATGGGCCTGTGTTGATCATACAGATTTGATTTAGTCCACTCACACATAGCAAACTATATATTGAAAGCAACAACAAAATTAACCAGAACATTACCAACTCATTGAGATGCATGCTGAACATCTTTTACTTCTATCAAACAAAATGTGTTTTCTGTATGTGAGTCTAAAAAACACTAAGCTTTCAAAATTAGCTCAGAAACAAAAATTATAAGCAAAATATTTCACTCAACGACCCTAGGTTTTCACCACGACCTTATATATACAGGTAGAAATTATAATGGCAAAAAAACCCTGAAACCACGGACTACTAAACCCTAAACCTGGTTTTTTCCTACAACATAAAAAATCTTCCTCTAGCATCCCACGAAAAACTAACCACGCTCGACTGACAACTGCATGCTTTCCCTAAAATGGTGAAGGGAAAGAGGGAGCAATGCAGATGGTGAAACGCTTATCTGCACCCTACTCTCTTTCTTCCAACAACTGTCAAAGAATAAATCATGGTCGGATGAAAAAACAAGCCGGATGAAAATAAACAAGAAACTAGGTCATCTGGTAAAACGGTGTCTACAAACCAAACCATGGCGAACCCCAAACCATAATGAAAAGACCATCGCATTTTGAAATAACCTCCGTAGGATAAACAAATGACCTAACCCTATCGAACTATGGTAAAAACAACGATGAGCAACAGGATTGGAAGAGGATCCTACCTGGAAAACCTTGCTGATGACCTGGACGAGCTCTACTTCTGCCAGCAAACGATTTGCTCAGACAACAATAGCTATGCAGCTCCAATTGGCAACAAACACAGTGAACAATGACCGTATAAACGACCTCTACGACTTTATAAGCTTGAACGCGAGATTGGGTAAGTTTTTGGGCAGTAAAGATAGAAGTGCTAAGTGGGTATCGAAAGATAATTTACGAGCGTATGCGAAGCATCACATGTCCTTCGAAGAGCTTTCCTGGAAGGTCGAGCGGGCAACGCCGAAGTGCATAAAACCACCATCGGTAGTCCAACCAACTAACACTGCGTCAACATTGAAGATGACTATGAGAAGGTATCGGTTCAACATCAAACTCTACCTCTGCAACATCGGCCAATCCAATCACTGAGTTCTTGGATCATTCCGAAAGAAACGACCAATACGGCAAAAAAAAAGTTAACAAAGTTTCGATGCATACCGGAAAAAGATAGATGACTAGAGACCCGATACATCAGAACGATTTCGGACTAAGCTTTCGATACATCGACAAAAATATTCCAATGCAGCTAGACAAAATGATATCCTATACATTGGACAGAGACTTTGGAATGCTTCCGATGAGAACATCGGCTAGCTAGACGACTATGCACCTGATACATCGAAAAAACTGTCAAGAGTGCATCTGATACAAGCAAACAAACTTTCAATTTTTTCAAACCTTCAAGTCATGGGAAAAATCTGGTGAAAAATATAAACTTTCTAATCCTTCTAAGAAACTAAAAAGATAAGGGGGGAGGCCTAAAAAATGAAAAATTTTCGGGGGCAACAGTTGAAACTACAACACTTAGCTTAGGTGTCTTTGCTATAAGTGATTCCTACTCTTCTTTCTCACCACCTTCAGGCTCACTCATATCTCTTGCCACTGTATCTCTTTGTCTTCCCAGCTCCACAGCTTCCATACGAGCTCTTAGCTCTCTCATTTCCTCTTTTACCTCAGCATTTTCTACTGCTTGGCCTCTGCCATGACCTCAACCTCTGGAAATACGTACAGTCATGTATTCTCTCTGTTTGCTGAGAAAAAATCCTTTCTTTGATACCAAAAATTGACGAAAATATGTTGATTGAACCATACTTTAACCAAAATCATCTCTTCCCTCTCCACCAGACTACGACAAAAGCATTCCCAAAAAAATAACTTGGTCACTATTTTTACCAGAAATCATGTTGTTGGCCATTCAATCTTCTTCCATCGGATTTCTTCATCCTAACAACATACCTGGGTATTGATAGATACACATTTAACTAAAATAAATGCACAGTCAAAAACTCATTCACCCAAAAATTAAAAAACGAATTTCTTCTTCCCAAAGATATTTATAAAGATTTTGTTAACCACTGATTTTCCCACACTGGTAGAAAGAAGGGAATGAAATGTATAAAATACCACTCAAATTTAACACACACAAAAATTAATTATTTCATTCACTCTTCTCCCCATTCACATAGAAAAATTCCCTTTTCTATTTTTTATTCAAAAAGTATCAACAGACTCTCCCTCACATGGATTTTTTCTATCTCCTCCCCCAAAAATGCCTCCTCAACCAAGAAGAACCTAACCATTAACTACCTCCACCTGATTTGAGGACCCTTACTAATTTTAACCATACTAAATCCTACAAATTCGCAACAACCTAACTAGTTGGATTCATCTCCTCGTAGGGAGCTATAATTTAGCCATTATTCCCTATCCAAACTCTTTAATTGACAGTGATACACCTAACAATAATTATCTAGTTAAATAAACATGAAAACATACTTCTTTTGATATTAAGCTCTCTTCTATTAAACCTCAAGCCACAACATGTGACAAAGGATCACATTGCTGGCTTGGGCCAAATGCCCCTACATCAAACTCCCAGGGTGAAAAGGATTGAACCCCTATTCAAAGGGATAGTAACAACAAAACCCTTAGCTTCTAGTTCAATTACACTCATCCAGGTTGCATCCTATACCGGATGTGCTTTCAACTTTACTAGATAGTCCAAGTAGTCTTTCTTCCTGGTACTCTTTGCAACCTTGGTGTCCAATGTCTCCTCTTCTTCCAATTGCTCGGCTACTGGCATCTACTTCAGCCACTACAAATCATCACTAGTATCTTTGTCTCCTGTAATCTGACATGTATCATTTTCTTTAAAAGGATATATGTCAGCAACATTGAAAATAGGAGATTTGTCAACTCCTGCTAACATTTCTAGCTCATAAGCATTGGAAGAAATTTTTTTGAGAATCCTACATGGTCTGATATTCTTCAGTTTCAATTGCTATACTCCCCTTTAGGGAACCTTTCTTTCCTCAGACCAACCAATACTAGGCCTCCTACCTAATTCTAGCTGCAAAATATTCTCCATCTACACTGCTCTAGGATTACCATACAGAATATGAAATGGGATCATACTTGTGCTTCTATTCGGTGAATCATTATAGGCAAACTCAACTTGTTCCAACACTCTATCCCATTGTTTTGGATTTTCTCCAACTAAACTCCTCAACATGTTACCCAGACTCATGTTAACTATTCTATTCGGTGAATCATTATAGGCAAACTCAACTTGTTCCAACACTCTATCCCATTGTTTTGGATTTTCTCCAACTAAACTCCTCAACATGTTACCCAGACTCATGTTAACTACCTCAGTCCGAACATCAGATTGTGGATGATAAGCTGAACTGAAGTTTAGTTTAGTACCCAGCTTCTTCCATAATGTCCTCCAGAAGTGACCTCTGAACCTCATGTCTCTGTCAGAGACAATACTTCTGGGAAAACCATGCAATTTTACAACTTCATTAAAGAACAAGTTAGAAATATGAGTGGCATCACTTGTTTTAAAACGGGAAATAAAATCTTCCATTTTGGTAAACCTATCAACCACTACAAAGATTGAATCATTGCCTTTCTGAGTTCTTCACAAACCCAAAACGAAGTCCATACTTACAGAGTCCCAAGGCCTAGTAGGAACAGGAAATGGTGTATATAAACCTATGTTTTTGCTTCTACCCTTGGCATACTAAACAAACCCAAAACGAAGTCCATACTTACAGAGTCCCAAGGCCTAGTAGGAACAGGAAATGGTGTATATAAACCTATGTTTTGCTTCTACCCTTGGCATACTAACAAATCCTAAATCTGCTCACATATTTCTCAACCTCAGATCTCATTCTTGGCCAAAAGAAGAAGTGACTTAACTATTGATAAGTCTTATCACCTCCAAAGTAACCAACCATTCCTCCATTGTGATTTTCTTGAATTAGATTTTCCCTCATTAAACACCTTGGAATGCATAGTTTACTATTTTTTAATAGTAAACCATCTTGCAACATGTACTCTATCCACAGCTCTCTATCCACTTCCATAGGATTCTTACAAGCTCTGTATGCTTTCTGAAAATCATCATCAGTTTCATATAAATCCCTAAGATGTTCAAATCCTACAACTTGTATCTAATTTTCTTGTACAATTAAGGTCCTCCTGCTTTATGCATCAGCTACACGATTTGACTGTCCACTAATATGCTTCAGCATAAAAGTGAAACTCTGTTGGAACTCCACTCATTTGGCATGTTTCTGATTCAACTTAGGCTACTGCATTATATACTGCAAAGCATGATTATCGGAAAAAAATACAAATTCCTTAGGCATCAAATAATGCCTCCAATTTTTCAGGGCTTGAACTATAGCATAGAATTCCTTGTCATACGAGGAATATTTCTGTTTTGCATCATTTAGTTTTTCACTAAAATAGGCCACTAGTTTATCTTCTTGACTGAGCACTGCCCCAATGGCTAATCCACTAGCATCACATGTGACTTGGAATGGTTTTCCAAAGTCTAGTAACCTCAATATTGGCTGCTCAGTAATCCTTTTCGTCACTAGCTGAAACTTGTCTTTCTTGATGGTCTCAATAATCAGACCACAAATACCACTAAAGTGCTTTATAATTTTTCTATGAAAACTTGCTAAGACATGGAAGCTTCTTACCTCAAATATGCTTTGAGGTGAAGGCCAATCCATGATTGCTTGCACCTTCTCTGTATCCATCTTTAAACCATCTTTAGAGACCACAAATCCCAAATATACCAATTCAAATTTCATGAATGAACACTTCTTGATATTCACCAACAATTTTTCTGACTGCAACTTTTCCAAGACACATCTCAAATGCTTTGAATGCTCTTCTTTTGACTGACTGAAAATCAGTATGTCATCCAGGTAAACTACCACAAATTTACCTATGAAATCCCTCATGACTTCATTCATTAATCTCATGAATGTGCTTGGAGCATTCGATAATTCAAATGGCATAACCCACCATTCGTGCAATCCTTCATTTGTTTTGAAGTTCATCTTCCACTCATCCCCTTCTCTAATTCTGATCTGATGATAACCGCTTTTCAGATCTAGCTTAGTAAAATATGCTGCTCCATTTAGACAGTCCATTATGTCATCCATCATGGGAAATGGGAACCTATATCTAATTTTTATTTTGTTAATATCTCGTCAGTCCGTGCACATCCTCCATTTACCACCCTTCTTTGGGCTCAACACTACCGGTACTGCACATGGGATCAAACTTTTCTTAATCAGCCCTTTGTCTAGCAGACCTTGTACTTGCTTTTTGACTTCTTCATTCTCTTGAGGTGTCAACCTATACGATGCCTTATAGGGTAAACTAGCTCCCAGGATGAAGTCAATATGATGGCTGATATCTATTTAAGGTGGAAACTCATCGGGAAAATAGTTCACCACAATGTCTCCAAACTCAGCCAACATTTCCTGAATTTCTTTAGGCAGATCTGAAATGGTAGTCTTCATCATTACTACCTTTGGATTACACATCACATCATAATTCAATTCCTCTTCCTCAAACTGCTGTAAATACTTTTTGCCATTCAACATCAAGACTTCTGCTTCCTATTGTTCCACTATTCCACCTTCTTGCAAACAGTAACGCATGCTTCATTCTATCCTTGTCAAAACTATAGCAATTTCTTCTACCCTCATTGACCACCCTCTTATCAAACTACCATGGGCCGCCCAAAAGGACATGACATACATCCATGGGTATAATATCACATACAATTTTATCTTTATAAGTTCCTACTTGCAAATCAACTTCACATTGTTCACTTACGAGTATTTGATGTCCTTTGTGTAACCAAGATACCTTGTAGGGTACTGGATGTTTACTCTTCTTCAAGTTCAGCTTCTCCACCATCTTTGTGGAAACTAGATTTTCAGTGCTCCCACTGTCAATCACCAGCTTGCAGCATTTTCCTTTGACCTTGCGCATAGTCCTGAACATCTCTGAGTAGGTTTTGCACTTTCCTTCTCAGGTTTCAACAAGACTGTTTTTATCATCAAAGCCTCTCCAGTCTCAAGTAAATTTTCAGCCACTAGAAACTACTCTTAATGCTACTCATTCTGAGCTACATAGGCCCCTCTCTATCCTACATTTTCCTTCTTTGGGCATTCAAAAGATCTATGACCTAGTTTTTTACAGTTGTAACATCTAAAGGCATTTTCTTTACCTCTTCCTCTACCTCTACCTCCCTGGTAAGGTCTTCCTCCTCTTGAGTCATTGCCCCTATTTTGTTGCTCCTGGTGATTTGAGTTGCTAGATTCTCCCTTACAACTGTTTTCCCTCTTCCTTTGGCTAAACCTATTCCTCTATTGAAGTTATGCTTCCTGAATAGCTTCTCTCCTGCTCTCAAGGCACATTGGTAGGCATCTTCCATTGTCCTAGGTGATATCATATTGATTTCATCCTGGATCTCCATCCTCAAACAATTGATATATCTAGCAGTATTCTCTATTGATTCTTCTACATATCCTGCTCTCAGGTTCACTTTGTAGAATTCTTCAGTATATTCTCTTACAGACATTAATCTTTGCCTAAGGTTCTGCATTTGTCTATATAAATACAACTGATAATATTTGGGCAAGAATTGGGCTCTCATCTTAGCCACCATCCTATCCCATCTCTTTATCAATGGCTTGTTCTTTCTTCTCCTTTCAGCTTGCACACTATCCCACCATAGGGATGTCGTGTCATTGCCAATCTAACTTCTTTTTTTCCCCAATCTCATCATACTCAAAGTATTTGTCCAACTCACTGATCCAATCAATGAGATGTTTAGCAGTGAGGCTTCCTTCATAAGTAGGCAACTTAGGCTTTGGTATTGATGTAGATTCTAGAATCGAACAAAAATTTCTTAGCTCAAGTGTCTCTGCCATAAGTGTTGCCTCCTCTTCTTACTCATCACCTTCAGTCTCACTCACATCTCCTGCCACTGGATCTCTTTGTTTTCCCAGCTCCACAACTTCCGTATGATCTCTTAGCTCTCTTATTTCCTCTATTACTTCAGCATTATCTACTAGTTGGCCTCTGGCACAACCTCAACCCCCTGCCAATACGTACAACCATGTCTTCTCTTCGTTTGTTGAACAACAATCCTTGCTCTGATATGAAAAATTGATGGCAATATGGTGAGTGAACCAGACTTTAACCAAAATCACCTCTTCCCTC
>LPNX010599349.1:0-18108 GCA_001517045.1 Pseudotsuga menziesii | reverse complement strand
CTCACTGTCTCCTTGACACACCCAATGCCTTCTTGATAACCTATCTATGGTGAAAGAACTGGATCACGCTAACGATCTTTAAAAGCATAATCATAGTCTAGAACAGCGCTGTATCTGGTTTTCAAATTGAAATAGGCTCTCTACTATAAGCTCTACTATCAGGATCTCGCTTACGGTCAGATTAATCTCCGTCTCGATCCGTGCTTGGATAGACTACTTACTATATGTAACTGGATGGTACTAAAATGAATGTATAATGAAAAAAAAGGCTATTTTTGGGAAGTTGCCATCGCTTTATTTCCAGATGAGGGTGTGAGGAAGAGATTCCTAAGATTTAACGTTATTTTTGGGGGCATCACCAATCTCTTAGATTCACAAGTAAGTTTTTTCTATTTCCCCCATGGCCACTTGTTTTGATTTGCAAATTTAAATCAAAATGTGATGTGGGTTTTGAAAGTGGGATTTGGGTTTTCGATATGGGTTTTGTATTTATTTATGACCCTTATTAGCATTTCCCTTCCACCCTTATTAAATGTATGCAGTGATAAACGGATGTAGTATCTAAAATCTTTTTCCCAATTTTTCTCTATTTCCCTAAGGTCTAACTTCACATGATGGAACCAATTTTTTCACAAGCCTAATTTGTTCACCTTATATAAAGTCACCATTAACCATGAGAAAAGCTAGTTTGTAATGTTTTGTAAATTAAAGTTCAAAATACCTAAATATATATGATCCTATAGTCCTTACTATAAGAAGATAAATTAAAATGACACAATCCATGCCATACATATGCCAAATTTCAAAACTAGCAAAGCCATAGTTGTTGAAGACATCATAGAATTTGGTTATAGTACATGATATTTGGTTATTTGCATTAGTTTTTTTTGTAAATTAAATGAAAACTCAAAATTCCCTAGAATAAAATTATTTTTCTCTAATATCAACCCAAAATTATGAATTTACGGATGTCATAGTGTAGTTTTAGAGGAAAAAAAAGGTTAAAGGTTGAACAAGTTTCCCCTATATAAGACATGTTAGAGTCCATGTATAACAAAACACCTATTGTATAACAAAAATTTTACTAGTATTTTTATGTGAAGTTTGACAACAACTAACTCCAACAGATTCATGCAAGTAGGAAGGATCAAATGAGATTAGAGGATTCCTTGACCTCTTATTCAAACTTTAATTGAATAGCATCCTATAACTCTGTCCTTACCATGGATGCAACATTTTTAAGGAACTCTTCCAATTTTTGACTCATGCCTACCTTTTTAGAGCCGTCGCTTAAGCTACACTTAGGAGGCAAACCGTCGCTTAAGCAACACTTAGGAGGCAAACCGTCGCTTAAGCGACACTTAGGAGGATAGCAATTTTAGCGCCGTCACTTAAGCGACGCTTATGCCCATTATTTCAAAAAAAAAATTAATCTTTCTGATTTTTGGCACGGTTAAAATAAAAAATCCACGCGCCGTCGGAAAAAACCATCGGATTTTGGATCAAAATGTAGTAGTGAGCGAAGGGAGGTCCAAGTGCATTAGTTTCTGCAAAATCTCTTGTACTGAAATTGTTCCGCCACGCAGGGATAATCATATGCGTAGGATACTCGTTGAATATTGTGAAAACTATCATGCCGGTACGCATGTGTCTTGCACTTGGAGCTTCATACGTAACCAGATCGTACCATCGCGTCCCTAAGATTAACAAACATATCCGCTACGGTTAACATTACGGAAAGCATTCAATCGATTGATTTCTATCTATTTCAAACATATCCACTACGGTTAACATTACGGAAAGCATTCATCCAATCGATCGAGGCTTTTTCAATCTTTTCACAGCAGGCACGGCTCGGCTCGGCTTGTTTCAAAGTAAGTGTGTTCTAAGGGTTTTTGTTGGCGTGAATTTGATATGATCTGAGATGTTGATTTCAACCCAGAACTGAAAACCCTTCAGAAGTGAAAACCATAGATCGAAGGAGCTCCTGGAATAATCGAACCCTGGAAATTATTTTTATAACCTGAATTCCATTAGCAAGCCGTCAAAAGGTTTTCATCACGTGCTGGGTATAACAGCCCATTCTTTCCCGATATGTAGTAAGTGTAGAGATTCTTAGCAATGAATCCATGCTCCAGAAGTGACTTTGTGAGACGTGAACGGTTGTTCCACAACCTAGCTATTACAAAAAACAAACTAAATGAGATAAAAACTCAGTTTCAATACAATGGATAGATCAGGTAGTCTGCAAGTGAAGAAGGTCGGGTACAACCAAGGAGCAAACACGAGCTGTGACTGTTCATTGTTCTGTTGTTCTGCTTTCATGAATGGTGTATGATTCGTCTGGGGTAGATGATTGACCATTTGTGCATGCTTGAGAGAATGGATTGGATTCTCCTTGTGTTGGTGCTCTGCTTGGATAATTAATTCCCCTACACATCCATGATGACTCTCCACCCGATGTGTTATTTATTCAGTCAGCTGCAGAATTTATAATATTTGTTTTCATGCACTCATCTCATACATACAAGCTGTTGGCGATTTCAATACAAGCTGCTAGTTGATTCTGATATGATCTTGATCCAAGTTTTACTTCTTTTTGTATTAACAATTGCTATCGATCATCTTTTCTCTGTACGACGTGATGTAAATGTTTATGAAAACTCCCTAGGGCTTCTAGTTTGATACACACATAGTAGTTTCCAAGCTTATGGACATTCACAGATATTTGCAGATCCACTTCTATTCGCAGTTTCGATTAGATAAAATGTAGACTCTATAATCGGGGGTACTTGTGTGGGGAAGCAATCCCTTCATCCAAAACCACGCCCACATTTAGCATCTGAAACTCCTCCGAATTTTCAAACATTTCAGCACCATCAGGAACCGCAATCTATTCATCTAGAACAAAAGAAACATGAATGGTGCAGAGAGAAACAAGTTAGCGCAAGCAACATTTTTTTTCCCCTACCTTCATTAGCTCTTCAAAAACTGCAAATCACCTCAGAGACAGTGCATCATGGAATATCCTTCCCATTAGAAAAATAGACTCCATGGGTACAATTTTCATGAGTTTTTGTAAATTTTAAATTCCTTTTATGGCTGAAACTAAAATCTAAACCCTACGTTGTGGATTATAAATTTCTTTAGACTAAAACAAGATTAAATTAATGGAATAATGTAAGTATCATAAATGTCAAATTTATTAAATAATATTTAAAAGTAAATAAACGTTATTTAAAGTGCTTTAAATCTGGTGGCGTTTATTCAAAGAGCTTGAAGCACACATAGCAATGATGTCATTTGGTATTCGAGAGCATCCATCCTGCAAATTAATAACAAAAACGCATTTTACCGATGCCTTTTTAGTTTCACTCTGCAAATAACATATTTGATTACATAAAAATTACAAATTCGATGGACCTAACTTTACTTCTAAATTTTTTTTTCTATTTTTTTTTATATCCGACATAACATTATGTAACGTTACGTAACGCTACAACGTTACGTAATGTTACAAGATCTACCCCATACTGGGTTGTATAGATCCTCTCGGCTCAATCAAAATTTGCAGCATGGCTACATTCAGCTGATTCGACTCCTCCGAAGCCTTAACTAATATTCCATTATCTGCCTTGTAACTCTGCATCTCCACCATTAGGCTTCTCATGGTGGCTACAAAATTTGGAGGAGTCTTTTGCAATCTTCTCCCATTAGACTCTGTCTTAGCATTTCCAACTTGGATATTTTCCCCCATAGCATATTCCTCATACTCATTGGCATTATGTGCATCATCATGCATGTTGTCGGTTCTCATGGCTGAACCACAACTCACTTTACCCAACTGTACTATCTAAAATGCTTCATTTTCGAGGTGACTAGGATTCTGCAAAATGTGTTAATAACAAAGTTGTTAGCTGCATAACATTCACATGAATCATACATTACTTACCTTCACTTGGAAAAATCATACATTAACAACTTTTCCCAAAACACAGAACTTTCTCTAATAACAATGACTATCTCAGGGGGACGACGGGGGTCAAGGGGGATCGCCAAACAGGATGTTGCATAAACAAGATGCCATTTTTCACTTTTTAGACCCTTGAAATCCAACTGAAGACTTGTTGTTTCGGAGAAAATTTCAAAATTTTCACCCGCTGCATCAAAAAAAATTTAGACTTTCACCCGCTACAGCGGCTCGATCCTCATTTTCCATCCACCATAGCGACTCCATTCTTCTTTTCTCATCCACCGTGTCGGCTCCTTCATCATCTTCCATCCATCCCTGCACATCATCCCAATCTTCAAATTTCTTCCACCGTACATCGACTCGATGTTCATCTTCCATCCGTCGTAGCGGCTCGATGTTCAACATTCTTCTATCGCACATCGGCTTGATGTTCATCTTCCATCCACCGTACCGACTCGATGTTCAACATTCTTTCTCCGCAGATCGGCTCGATGTTCAACATTCTTCCCCTGCACATCGGCTCGATGTTCAACATTCTTCCCCTGCACATCGGCTCTATGTTCATCTTCCATCCGTCATAGCTGCTCAATTATTCGTTGACACTGCGGCTCAAAACTCAACTTTCAACCACCGCTTCGTCGCTCAAACTTCAACTTTCAGCCACTGTAGCGGCTCAAAACTTCTTTTTCCTACCACCGCTACCAACACTTAGATGAATTTTCAAAATTTCTTCCATGTTGGCTCCCTTCCGGCGAGCCCTTCTCCTTTCCCCCCGTCCACCGTTGCAGCTGAATTTTGGAAAGCTGAGCCACTTCCACCAGCTCACTCTTTAGCTTCCACCTGCCGTGTAGTGGCTCATTCTTTCTCTTGTCACTGTCGTCGTTGTAGCTCAAACATATGTTGTCTGTCGCCACCATTGCGGCCCTTCTTTGGATTTCTTAGCCGCCATGAAAGAAGACGAATTTTTCAAACACTTAGAAATTTTTTTTCTTCTTGTCAGCTCCATCTCACAATGCATTCACCGCGTCAGCTCCCTTTTGGAAACCCAGCCGCCACTATGGCTCCAAACTTGGAAACACAACCGCTATGCAATTTCCAACAATTAGAGAAATTTCTGAAAATTTCTCATATCTGTTTCTCTTCTTGCTAGCCACAGAGGGTGATCCTGCCTCTGTCAACTGCTCAATCTTGGCCCATTAAGGCCCAAAGCTACAACCAGCACTCTGATCCCACACTGTCACATCCACAACCCTTACTCGGCGGAGAGGACACAAAAACATCTATCAACCAGGGAAATATAAGCCCCATGAACATAATATAAAAAATTGCTTTGAAATAAAATATTCATAAGTATAAATAGATGCATAATGGAATGTACATGATATATAGCAAAATCAAATCATTCATTCAACACATCCATGCATTCAACATGTTCATGATAATTTCATAATAATTCATAAGAAAATATAGTTGCAGAACTTAAATACACAAGAATACTTATCTTTGAAAGAAGCTCGTCCCGCAACCAGCTATTTTGCTGCAACATTCCACCCAACCATAGGTCAGTGTGCTCTTTAATCTCTCAGCAACACTGCCACCCCTGAGTTGGGCATGATCTTCCCCAAGGAATAAGGAACACTAGTAGACTTCACCCATAGCCAAGGATACAATTAAAATTCATTCAAGCCAACACAGTTGGGTTTATTAGACTTACACAAGTAGTGGTTTACACTTATCCAAATTCACATGAGACACAACCAAGCCAACATATGGGTTTATCAGGCTACCATCCAAGCCATCCTTCCAGTTGGGTTTATCAGGCTGTTAAGGATGTGGAAAGACAGACTGCTAAGCTAGTGAGTTCAACCCCAGAGCTATGAACACCCACATCGGATCTAGCTTGATTTATAAACAATTACACACCCAACATAAGAAATAATTCTCTTCTCTGCTACACAGCCCCTCAGTCCATGCCTTCCCTCCAGTGCTATTCAGGGCATGCAAAGGATAAAACCATCCTTCTAGATTGGTTTGTGAGGTTCTTTCACACACTAGGTTTATTAAGCAAGCATACACTCTATTTCCATTCCTTCAATCAATTCAAATTCCAAACGTGGATGCACACACAGGGATCTGAGTCCTTGGATTTATCAAAATGTAGAAGATGCCAGGGATTACATACACACAAAGAAATTTACAAATTTCTGAACATTGCCGGTGCCAGACCGACTGCTACATAAATACCAAAATGAAAACATTGTTGGTATTTCGACACAAAGATACAAAATAAGATTCAGGGAAATCGTGTTCGAGAAAACAACTAAGAGACAGGGAAAAAAAACATGAGAGAGATCAACAATTTCCGAACAGGGGAAAAATTATAACACAAAACCAAAACATGAAGGATTCAGATCATCGAATAGGGGAAATTCTAGAAAGGTTCAGGATCAAAATCATTTTTGCTTGCTAGCTCTTCCGTGAATGCCGAATTGGTTTTCCCAAAACGTTTTTCCATTGCAAAATCATGAGGGAAGGTGGTCATTTTTGGTGTTTTCTTGCCTAAGAAATTCAAAAAATGTTTTTCCCAAAGTGGGTCTCTGCCTAATTCGAATTTCCCCACTCTTCCAATCCCCCACTCCCTCATCCTTAGGAAAAATCATGCCCCCATCTCATTTAGTTGCGTTGACATAGCCGGCTGTGGGTTTTAATTAAAATTGCAATTTTAACATAATGATCAGCTGGCATAAAAAAAATACCATCGGCCACGCCTTAGTTTCTGAAACATAAATACTAAATCGATGGTGGGTCTTTTCCCTATATCCACACCATTATTATTTACATCATTTTATTTAAATTAAAACGGGGTTAAAACCGAGGTGTTACATGTATGGGTCTCCACAGAAGTCTATCCCCTCGTAGGGGTAGTCTTCTATGGCAATGACTTTCCTGCACCACCAAAGAAAGAAGTCTGCTAGGTAGGGGTTCGTTGTTGATGCATTTGTAACTTCAGAATGTATTCACTTGTATATCTTATGTATTGTAGCCTGATGTTTATTCCAGGAAGTGTCTATAATGTATTTGAGTCATGTCATGCCCCGATGTTCCTGTCGAAAGATTCAATAATGTAAACAAGTCATGTAAATTCATTGTGGGTAACCCTCCTATTGATAAAGGGTTATAGTTCCCGCAGTTATGGGGCCCTAGGGTTATTAAAATATCCTAGAGAAGTCGGCCCTAGTGAGTTATTGTCAAGTCGAGAATTAGTATAAATAGGGAGTGAGCCTCTCTATTTAACACACATTCACTCACACTCAGTTGTAGCACATAAATGAGTGAAAAGAAGTTGTTGGGACAAGAGAGAGAGAGACTACTGCTGTCGAGAGATCATCTTACTATTCTTGGGTTTTAATTTTGGTGTTGATTCTATCTCTGAGGAAGTTGCGGGGTTTTCTCCTTTATGGTTTCCCCAAGGAAAATATTTATGTCTATTGTCTCTTTTGTTTGATTGCTGTGCTTGTTATTCTCTTAGTTAAAGATCCTAAGATAATTCTAGCTTGAATGATAAAAATCTAACATGGTATCAGATCTAACATGAGAAGAAGACATTATGGAGCTGCGGAAACTAGGGCTTCCTACTTTTTGGATCTCTCTCCACAGATTTTTAGTAAAATAAGGTTGGGGTGACTCTCCTCTCCAGGGCACATCTTTCTATCAAAGTAGAATCTGATTCTGAGCATTTTCAGTTTTTGACCCGACACTACTGCCGGAAATTAGGGCTTTCCACAAAAGTGGAACTTTTGAGTGAGACCAGGCCTGGATTGATCTCCTCCTCAAAATAAAAGTTTAGAGATCAAGATCAAAGTTTTTGGTTGGGTAGAACTCCGAGAAAGTCAAACCCTAATCTTCTCCTAAACCAACTCTATAGAAATTCAGCTCCAGATCCAGTTCCAACATCTTGACCTGATAAGATTTAATTCTTTTACATTTCCATTTGAGGTTCTCTGTTAAGATGTCTAATCATACCAATCTTGATGAAAATCTTGAGGGAGATGATAACTTCCGAGCCTGGAAGTATAGGATCTCCCTGTTCCTAGAAGAAAATGAGTTGGACTCTTACATCAATGAAGAGGTTCTAGTTCTAGAGGGACATGAGGACAAGGCCTTACACAAAAAGAAATTGGTTGTGGCTGAGAGAATTATTGCTAATTCAAACAAGGATCGCCTCATACCACAGGTGTCCTCCCTAAAGACACCTAAAGCTATGTTTGATGCCCTAACCAAACTATTTGAAGTAAAGAACATAAACCGAAAGATGACTCTGAGAAACCAATTGAAGAATGTAAAGATCTAGAATGCAGAAACCATCCATTCTTACTTTACAAGAGTCTCTTATATCAAGGAACAGCTTGAAGCAATAGATGAAGAAGTGGAGAATGAAGAAATTGTGATGACCACATTGAATGGTCTCCCTAGATCATAGGACTCCTTTATTCAAGGGATTTGTGCTAGAAATAAGCTAGTCAATTTCAGTAGACTATGGGAGGAATGCTCACAAAAAGAAGCTCGGATAGTAGCTCAAGAAGAAAAGATGGGAATTGAAGATCAAACTCTCACAGTACACTCCAAGAAAAGTAGAAGAAACTCTCATCACTCCAAATGTAAGCACTTCTACCAGAAAGATAACACTAGAAGAGATTTATCTAAACCCAGATTCTATACATGTGATGAAAGAGGACACTTTGCCAGAGATTCTCCTAGAAGCAAATATAAATCTCACAAGAAGAAGGGAAACAAGAGAAGACATCATGATCATGCTGCAGAGGATGATGAACCTTCCACAAAGAGAATCATACAAGAAAGTGATGATTCTTCAAGTGATGAAGAATATGTTTTGATTTCCGCTCTCACGGGAACTATCACACATGGAAGCAATGATTGGCTACAGTGATGAAATGGAAGATACACCAGATGGATGTCAAGACTGCTTTCTTGAATGGTGTAGTGGAAGAGGAAGTGTATGTGGAGCAGCCACTAAGTTTTGAGACACATGACAGGGAGACTCATGTGTGTAAATTAAAGAAATCCCTATACGGTTTGAAATAGGCACCCAGGACATGGTACGGTAGAATCGATGGCTTTCTATCTAGTTTTGGATTTACCAAAAGTAAAGGAGATTCTGACCTTTACTAAATGGTTAAATAAGATAACCCAGTTATACTCCTACTGTATGTAGATGATCTATTTGTAACAAGTATGGATGGGTTGATTGCAGATACGAAGAGGAATGTTGCTACTGATTTTGAAATGAAAGACTTGGGTATGATGCAATATTTTCTAGGCATGGAGGTGTGGCAGAATGTGAATGGAATCTTCTTGGACAAGGGAAGTATGCAATAGAGATCCTGAAGAGGTTCGGGATGATGGAATACAAGGATATAACCACACCTATGAAATCGAACCTGAAGTTGTTGAGTGATGCTTCATCAAAATCAATTGATGCTACAATGTATCGTCAGATGATTAAGTCCTTGATCTACCTGATGAATACGAGACCAGATATTTGCTTTGCTATGAACACCTTGATCCAGTTCCTGAAAGATCCAAGACATGTTCACTTGATTGCTGCAAAGCATATTCTAAGGTACCTAAAGGGTACTGTTGATTATGGGCTCAAGTATGAGGTGAATCAGATGATTAACCTGGAAGGTTATGTTGATTCAAATTGGGAAGGCAGTGCCATCGATAGGAAGAGAACTTCAGGGTGTTGCTTCAGTATGGGATCAGGTGTGATCTCTTGGTTTAGTAGGAAAAATTCTTGCATGGCACTAAGTACAACTGAAGCAGATTATGTTACAACTTGTTCAGCTAGTTGTGAGGAAGTATGGCTGAGGAAGCTACTGTCTAATTTGTTTGATCTCCAAATGGATGCTACTTGTATATATTGGGACAACCAAAGTTGTGTGAAGTTGTCTGAGAACCCGATGTTCCATGATAGGTCAAAGCATATCGAGATCAAATATCACTATATTAGGGATATGGTGTAGAGAGGAGCAGTGAAGCTCCAGTATGTTGTGATGGACAGACAGATAGTTGATGTGTTGACTAAGCCATTGGCCAGAGTGAAGTTTGAGTACTTCAGGGAGAAGCTTGGTGTTCTCTAGATCGAGGTTCCCTCAAAGGGGAAGTGATGAGTCCATGAGCCCTTCCGACATGGTGAGAGGATTGGTTCCTTCCATGGTCAGGTATAAGTGTTGTATCCATTCTAACATGGTGAGAGGATTGGTTCCTTCCATGGTCAAATATAAGTGCAGAGATGCTCTGATATGATTGTGGGTTGTGTTACCACATGATTAGTGCAAGGCCACTCTGATATGATTGAGGGATGTGTTCCCACATGATTAGACATAAGTGCTGAAGGCCATTCTCTGAATGGAGGCACCTGGTAAGTTACCAGGAATACTCAGCTTAGTGCTGAGAGGCCATTCTGTAGAACAATGGAGGCACCTAGTCAATTACCAGGAATCCTCATCCTAGGACTGAGAGCCATTCTGATGTGACTATGGGATTGGTTCCCACATGATCAGATGTAAGTACAGAGCCATTCTGATGTGACTATGAGATATAAGTGTATATCCTTTCCTCGAATGATAGATGGTGTGTCCTATCATGCCAACAGATGTAAGTGCAAAGCCTTTCTTTCAAATGGTAGATGGTGTGTCCTGCCATGCCAGTAGATATAAGTGCTGAGCCCTTCCTTGGATAGTAGCTGGTGTGTCCTACTATGCCAGAGGATATAAGTGTTGTTCCTTTCCTTGGATAGTAGATGGTGTGTCTTGCTACGCCAGAGGATATAAGTGCTGTGCCTTTCTATGGATAGTAGATGGTGTGTCCTGCTATGCCAATATATGTAAGTGCTAAGCCTTCCCATGGATGATAGATGGTCTGTCCTATCATGCCAATGGATGTGAGTGTTGGGCCTTTCAGACATATATGACTGGATTGGTTCCTCTCATAGTCAGATGTGAATGCTGGGCATGCCTTTCTGACATGGTGTTGGATGTGTTCCTCTCATGGTCAGATGTAAGTGTTGGGTAGGCCATTTTGACTTAGGGTCAGATATAAGCGATGAAGATGACCTACATGGAAGTGAGGCCTACAACCAACATGAAAAAGGGCTGGCTCTGTAGAACTTCCTGTGATGATAAGAATCAAGAGATAGCACCAGTGATGGTGATGTAGCAATGATGATCTAGATCGAGTGATGATCTAGATCCAGTGATGACTATCCAGCAGTGATGATCCATATCCAGTGATGATCTAGATCCAGTAATGAAGATGACTTGAATATGAAGATGACTTGAAGAAGAAGATGAGGAGAGCTCGATGATGATCCAATTGATACATAGAAGAAGACCAGTACTGATAAATTGTGTCAAGAGAATACCTTCCTAGTTAAGAGGGAGTGTTGATGTATTTGTAACTTCGGAATGTATTCACTTGTATATCTTATGTATTGTACCTCGATGTTTATTCCGAGAAGTGTCTATAATGTAGTTGAGTCATGTCATGCCTCAATGTTCCTATCGGGAGATTCAATATGTAAACAAGTCATGTAAAGTCATTGTGGGTAACCCTCCTATTGATCAAGGGTTAAAGTCCCCAAAGTTGTGGGGCCCTCGGGTTATTAGACTCTCCTAGAGAAGTCAGCCCTAGTTAGTTATTTTCAAGTCAGGAATTGGTATAAATAGAGAGTGAGCCTTTATATTTAACACACATTCATTCACACTCAGTTGTAGCACATAACTGAGAGAGAAGAAGTTGCCGGGACAAGAGAGATAGAGACTACTACTGTCAGGAGATCATCTTATTGTTTTGGGGTTTTACTTTTGGTGTTGATTATATCTCTAAGGAAGTTGCGGGGTTTTCTTCTTTATGGTTTCCCCAAGGAAAATATTTGTGTTTATTGTCTCTTTTGTTTGATTGTTGTGCTTGTTATTCTCTCAGTTAAAGATCCTAAGATAATGCTAGATTAAATGATAAAAATATAGCATTGGCTACCTGCCCCCCTCCTAGTCTCCGCATGACATTTTACCAGTGTAGTTGAGATGGATCCCAAGCACCATGTGGGGAAATATCAATTCTTGGGCTTATCCCCGACACATGCTCAAAAAATAAAGCACTCAAGATGCTACTGAAACCAAAGTTATTCACCCTTCCCATCTTGTAGTCTATAAGTTGTTGCTTCATGTTGCTCAGCAGTGAGGAACTCCAATAGTAAATGGTAGGCCGCGTACACTCCACCACATATAACATCGATGGCCTAGAATCCTGGTGGACAGATGCCAACCCTGCTATCCTTCCAAGTTCCAATAGTATGTCCTTTATCCCTAGGTTCTAGATCGAGTTCGTTGGTATTTGGCTCCCAACCTTTTCTGTATCCAAGAGGCAATAAACAACAATGTATTTCTCTATGGTCAAACCACCTCCTATCCCACGAGCTTGTAGGTTCACCACTTCCCCTCCGTGGAATAGTCCTGTAATGAAATAGATATCCTTAACCTCAAGGCCGAGGGGCATCTTGTCCAACTGGAATGTCTTTGAGTCAGGATCCCAATAGTCTACTAGCATTTGGAGTAGCCTTGGTTTTTTCCTCAAGATTCCAAGGCACTAGGACTTATACAAACCATAATCCCTCAAATATTGTTGAGCCATTAAGTCACCTTGTACGTCCCTGTCAACATCCTCATGTTCAAGTTCTATCCACTCAGAAACCATCTTGCACAAGAATTTCCAAGTTTCATTAGTTTTTCCCTTGAATTCGTTATTTGCAGCCCTATACGCAAGTGTTTTCAAAACAATCATGTACATATGCGGCTATCGCAGTTTTTTCTGCATATGTCGAGCCATATACACAGAAAAACACCCAATTTCCACATGGGCCGAAACTGGCTATCTTGGGATGGCCCAAAGTAAAACATTGACCATGAAAATTAAAATTAAAATCATGAAAATGAAAGCGTGGGGCACACTGATCTACTCGAACCAAATGGTGTGCGATTTCGTCGACTGGTGCTCCCAAAATCAGCTTCTCAAGCTTTTGGTCCAAAAACACTATGTTGGGTAAATTTTCAAATGGTATGGAATTTTTTTTTCACTATTTTATAGAAAAAAATTTGAAATTTGTACCCACTTTGCTATAGTTTGGACCATTTTTGGACCGTTCGGCCTAATATTGTGTTGTAGGGGCCTGATTTGAGCGCGTTTTGACTGAGTCTTTGATCCATTTGTTCCTATCATAGGTATAATGTTTGAACTAGCGTATATGTTAGGATTTCACATCCGCTTGCATTTTGTATGGCCTTATGACCATTTCATCTTAACCTTAAGTACGAACCCATTCCATAATGTCACGGAACCTTCATGCTGCTATTAGAAGTGATATTGTGAGAATGATAGAGCTTTCCTATACATGGGTTCCCTAGTTAGACCCTATTTTGCATTTGGTACCCATGCTTAGATTCCTCCTTTAGGTTGTGGGAGTCCCGTTTTAGTCTCGCCATGTCCTTCAGCAAGAGCTTCATACTCCTCTCGAAATTTATGTAGGCCATTCCCCATAGGGATTCCCTTGTATATATCAAGTTTTAATTGCATTTCATGAGTTTTGCATTCCTTATTGAGATTTATGTCAGCTCCTTGCTTTAGATTTATAATCCATGTAGCCCGATCTTGTCTCATGTCTATCCAAGCAGAGCATTTTACATATCCTTTTCATCTTAATCACCACTTTACTAGGAGGATACCTTCCCTTGAGTGTTGTTATCCTACACATACATCCTTGTATCAAGCATAGGTATGTTCCACTGCTTGGAACTAGCTTTCCTGCCCATGAAAATCGTTTCCTCCTAGCTATGTACTATAAATCACTTTTACTGTTTTTTCAAGCTGAGTCAAAATATCTGAAAAAGTCCAAAAAAATCAAAACACATAAAATGTTAGACAGGAAATGCTATTATCTTTTCCAGTAGTCATGTCATGTTTCCCTCGAACAGAGCACTATATATCACTTTTGTTAGTTGGGTTATTAGTTTGAATTTAGGAGTTGTACTCGTTACCCTAAGTTTATCTCCACCAACTAGTTACACTTCAATCCTCATGGAGCCTTTGTTGATGCCTCCTGTGTCACAGAGATGTCCCAGTTTGCATATCAAGTCCATGCTTCCTATATTCAACCACCACTTTCCTTATTCTCTTGTTTGAAGGAAGTTGAAGCATGAGTCAACCATTCCTCAGTTGTTTTGAATTTTAATGTCAGCCATTCTCGGTACGGTTACTGGTTCATGTACATCTTGTTTGAGTTCTTCCACATTATACAACGTTGTTGAGTACCTCATATTGGTTTCTGGGGTACACCTTAATTCCCTCCTTCCAGCAGATTCCATTCCATCGACTTCAGATCATTTATTCTGGAATAGGATTCTAGAGTCCTTTGAGTGCCTTGATACTTACATTCATTAGTGGTAGGTTCTCTCACCATGGACAGTTTTGGGAACACATCAATGTCCCCTAATCAATGGATTCTTTCAAGTGCTCAACCTCAACACATCTATTCACACTTGTTAGAGTGCACTCTGTACCTTGATTCCCATTATCATTATCGATGGGTGATCTCGCATCTGTTAACGATATACATCAATGACCGGTAATCAGACGATGGACTAGTAGGTTTGAGATCGACACATCTATTCGCATAGTAGGACAGGTACTCGTAGCGGTTTGTGTAGAAGACCTTCCATCTTGATGGCATTCCATATATGCCACCTCCTTGATTGTGCTAGTATTCATGAGATTTCAACTCTTGTGATCTTCATTCCAGTGATTCTAGTGTATGTCAGATATCTTCATCCACTATGGAGATCTTGATCCATTGTATATTGTATGTGGTGATGACCACACATGACAATTGTATATCATTCCTATTTATGGCCATTGTACTCTTATGTATTTGGGACTGCTATATGTATTTTCATTCACATGTAAAGATTGTTCATTGTATTGTACTGATGAGTGGTTGGTTCTTCCACCCAAGTCTTCATTACTCCACTTCTGGGATGGATTATATAATGTATTTCGGCCATCATGTTACCCCTCTAACCTCACACATTAGGGGACATCTGTTATAGAGGATTTTACCACACTTGCTTGCTCACATATTTATGGCCTTCCATGTCCCTCTACAGACTCTTTGGACCCCATGGACTTATATTATACTTTTATATTCCAGATAATTCCCAAAAATCACCTATTTATACATATACACGACTTTTAAATCCATACTCACGTGTATATGCAGCTTTTGACCTCAAACCCATGTACATCGAGATGGTAGAGATCACAGGACTTATGCACTAAAGGAAGGTTTTAGGAATTTGGGTTTAGGAGCAATGAATTAAACTATCACATAGGACCTCATGAAGGTATTCTTATCTTCCAAATGGAGATATGCATGCAATTAGAATATTTTGAGAACCATGTGGCTTTGAAAATGGTTGACTGAAGAAACATAGGTATTGGATTATAAATGAAGCTACTAGGCACCCATGGACATGAATAACTCCTCAAAACACCACACAAGACTTATTTATAGGTTTATCCTTACCAATAACTAGGGATATGGATGGCGTTATGAGGTTTATGATACTTAATATGAGCTTCTAGCCTTAAACATGGTTCGAAGGGGAGACTTAGGTCTTATACCCTAAAGGAATATTTTAATAATCTATGTTTAAGAATGATTCTTTAATCCAACACACATGACTTCTTGAGCATATAATTGGCCTATGAATGGGGATATTGAAAGTACTATAAGGTATAAGAAAAGGTGTGAGTATGTGGGACATATACATGGTTAGGGTGAAAACCTAGGCCTTAGAGACTACATGAATTTTAAAGGAATCCAACCCCAAGAATAAATCCTTGAACCAAATCACATGAGCTCTCAACACTAGATATTTTACCTCAAAGTGGGAATAGTGAGTGAGGTATGGGTCACATGGGAATCAACATGAAACATGATTAAGGAAGCAACATATGCCTTAGGCCCTAAATTAAGATTTCATGTATACAAGGCCAAAATGAACACCTCAAACTAACACACATGACCTCACAATGGGATCATTTAACTCTAAGTTGGTATATTGGCACCATTTGAGTTTTTTGGAACTAGGTATTGGATTTGATGACTTGAGCAAGATAAATAATTAAACTTAAAAATATTATCAAGTAATTGACACCCATGATTGTTCCATAATTAGTGCTTCCATCATATCAATATTTATCCTTCCTTACTTTTAATAGAAAGATTAATAATAATGCATTTAGGTTACTCTTTTGATACTTGTGAGAGTACTTGGATTGTGTCCAATGTATACTCCCAACATCAACTTAGCTCAAAATTTCCATTGGGAGTTGATGTCTTTCTCTTTGCTAGATCTAAAATGGACAGCAAGTGTTGACCTTAACATCCAATTGAATGGGATGGTTACTATAGTGGTGGATTAGGTTTAGTGGTGTGTGGTGTGGAGAAGTAGGAATGTGTTAGAATAATCAACCCATAGTTTACCCACTTAGACATTAATTCATTTATTTTTGTCTTATTTGCCTAGTTCATGAGTCCCACCATGTGGAAGTTGCAAATTGTCTATCCATAGAGGTCAAACTTGCCATATTTGACTCATGTAGTGCTTGGGAAAGCCTTAGGAATCAAATTTGCTTTATTCCTGGCCTCTTAGGTGCCCTTCTGCTTTATTGCCTGCTTTTTCAGTGTTTTAAGGCACATAGGAAAGAAAGACTAGGTGAGGTGAACTTGTTTTTTGCCCCTTTCATCCTCCACTCTTTCCTCCATGAAAAAGCATGTATGAGCTGCCATTCCACCACTCATTAGCTTTCCCATGTGCCCTTTCCAATTCGTGAGCCTCATGATAGATTTGGGATCAGCTTTTTACACCTATGGGGGATTTGCCTATTTTGGGTAAGCCTACTTTATGCTAGTTTTGGATGCCTCCTTATGCATTCGATCTCTTGATGTATTCTATATATTCAGAAACCTATGTTATTATAGGGTTGGCTATTGTACACTCAATTAATATAATTTTGTGTTACAGCTCCATATTCAGTCTCCATTGTTAGCAATTTTGCATGATCAATTGATAATTGTTGTGGGTAAAATTAATATATTGCTGGCCTGAATTTATACATGGTATCAGAGCCATTGTAGGTTATTACTCTCCTTCAAAAATTGTTTTGCAGGTCCGACATCAAGACTGGGAGCCTTCTATTGACAGCCGAGACAGATTTTCTAAAGCTATGGATTCACAGAAAACTATCTTGACTCCCTTCAACTATTTTGAATGGAAAGCAGAGATGGAGATCTTGTTGAGAGAAAAAGGCCTCTACAGGGTGACTATGGAAACAGAAGCAGATCCCAATGCAGCTGCAGAGAAGATCAAATGGCACAATCGGAGAGATGAGGCCTATGGCCTCCTATGTCTCAGTATTTCCTGAGACCTCCTTTTCCATCTCGATGGATTAACTTCACTGGATCAAGTATGGGAGAAGCTTTCTAATATTTTTGGAAAGACAGATGAGATGAGGGGACATCAGATCGAAAATGAGCTGATTTCTCTGAGTCCCAGTAGCTTTGAATCCCTGCAACTATATTTCTCCAAGTTCAAAAGCACTAGTTTTGCAGCTGAAGCAGTGTGGTATCGAAAAGAAAGATGATCAGCTCGTATTGGCCATCCTCTCGAAGCTAGGACCTGACTACTCAGTCTTTGTTTCGACCTTCTATGCCACAAAACTCACAGCTCGAGCATGGAAGATGCCTAGCCTTGCAGATTTCATGGAATCTCTCACACAAGAACAAGACAAGCTGGTGATGATGGGCACCATCAAACCATCCAAAGATCAAGCTTTGATTGCTGGAGATTCGAGGGTGGATTCAAAAAGCAAAAATAAAGATAAAAATCCACCTGAGCGAAGAAGAGACAAGAAGCAGTCTCCAGAGGATCAACAAGGTCCCAAGAAAAATACCTAGAAGAAGAAAAACAAAGGTGAAATGAACAAGTGCTCATACTGTT
>LPNX010599348.1:140595-158841 GCA_001517045.1 Pseudotsuga menziesii | reverse complement strand
CGGTTATGAGAATATTCGTCACTTAACCGACACAATATTTTGGTGGATTGCAAACTTTAGTCTAGATTTATCCCTCTCATCTTCTCAATTCAACAAACGCGTCGTTGCTTAACCGACGGTTATGAGAATATCCGTCGCTTAACCGACGGTTATGAGAATAGTCGTCGCTTCACCAACGCTTGTGGCCACATTTACAAAAAAAAATGTATCCTTGTGATTTTTGGTAAGTTTAAAAAGAGAAATCCATGCGTCGTTGGATTTTTCCGTTAGATTTTGGATCTAAATGTAGTAGTGAAACTACATAATTATTACTATTACAACTTACCAGTAACTAGTATTTATGAAAGTAGTCATTTACGCAGTGGAGAATTGTAAATAAGGAGGAGCTGCATTGGATGATTTCGCAAATCTCGACGTTTCGATCCCTACTATGGGATCATCATTAGGAGACAACTGAAGCATGAGGTAAATGACCAAGAAGCGCGTCAGTATTTATAGTTAGTGTGAAGCATAATAGGTTCTAGGTTTTTAAGTCGGTTTTAAGTTTTAAATTTTTTTAATTATTTTATTTTTAATTTTTAGAAATCATTATTATGAAAATATTATAATAAGGTAGAAATCATTATCCGCGTTTTTTAACTATATTTTTCTTCGTGTGTTGTCATTGTTATCTCGCCTTTTCCTCGTGTGTTTATTGCAACGTTTATATGCTGATACTTTGGATCAATAGTTTAATTTTTATTTTATTTTTATGATTGTTAATTTCTTCTCATCAACATTATGACATGTTGAATTTTTGTATCCATGGAAGTGTTCCTTTAGTGATTTTGTGCTTTGGTCACTAAAAAGGGGACACGTTATATGACCCTTGTATTAATAATTAACCGAAAGAGGTTCATGAGGCCTATAAGAGGTCGAGGAATCGAAATATTTACCTGAAACTCGGAGATGGGATCAAGCCTCTACCTTTATACTGCATATGGATCTGAGACTGGTTCTGGGTTAGCACCCCAGTTTAATTATAATTGGATCAACTGCTACGATGTTTAAAGGAACTGATCCTGGTGAAGCTACGTTGACTGGTGCAGCTAGTTCAATGGTCACAGATCATAATACTTATACTGAAGTTAGAAACGCACCTCAGTATGGGACTTGCAAGGACTCTCACATTGAAGGACCAACAACTAGCTATGATGCTTCTAGGTATCGATATGGTACTAGTTCTAGTACCTAATTCATAATTGACGTATAAGGAACGTAACTTTCCTTTGGCACACGCTTAACCGGGTTTGCTTCAATGGTGCAGTAGGGATAAAGATGGTCAAGAGAAAATTCATGCAATTGCTTTGTTGGATCTCTGAAGATTGAGGTGCATGGCACCAATATTACTAATAGAAGGTAGACAATTTACAAAATTTTGACTTTATTGTCAAAATTGCAATTTTCCATGACACAATTAAAAATGACTAACATAAATTACTAATTCATATTCTTCTAGCTAGTCATTTTTTATGTCGTGACTAAATTAGTTGCTTATGTTAGTCATTTTTAACTCTGTCACTTATTATCTAGTCATATTTTTTTACTGGTGACTAAATTAGTCGTTAATTTTAGTCGTTTATAGTTGGGTCAATCAAAATTGCTCATATTTAGTAGTAAATCACTTCAAAAACCTGTGGTGACTAGAATTTTTAGTCACGTAGTAGCAAATTCCTCATTTTGTACTAGTGCATGTTTCCATTAGCCATCTGACCAGGAGAGCTTAATGGAATCATGGGTCTACCAACTTTCTGTCTAAGAATCTCCCTATAGTCCTCATGCTCCAAAAGGTCAAGCTCTGGAAGGAAATACGATCTATGATGGAGTTCCTCCCATGGTGGCTCAACTCCCGACATAGCCTCGATGATCACTTCATTTGAAGGGAAAATCGTATCAATGCAATCGTGGGCATGAGAAGACTGTACTTCCCATGCCGGAAGCACATAGGGGTCTTCTTCCTCTATTCGTGAAGAAGAAGAACAAGGCTCTGCAGCAGACTAGATATTAGCTTGGTAAGATATCATGACTGCAGGCAACGTCACACTCGTCTCAATGGCCTCACTCGAAGGACTCGGTGAAGGAAGAATCCAAGGATCTCCCATATGACTTGTGTGAAAAGGCACCAATCTCGTAGACGTGGAAGCACCATCGAAAATAGATCCTATCATGACGACGGGTGCAGGACAACTAAAGGTTCCCATGAGGGAAGGATACATACCTACACCCACACTCCCAGTTGCCGGCTAGGAATGTTCAACTTTTGGAACCGAAGCTTCCGAAGATGCACTAATAGGCGGATTCTTGAATTCCATCCGATCAATCATTACAATCTTCCCATTATGAGGAAAGCATACAACATGAAATACGGAAGACGCAATGGCTTGCATACTATACATCCAATTCCTTCCTAGTAAGAGATTGTAGTCAAGGGGTGCATCAACCACCTCAACCTCTATCGCAATGGTCTTCCCTCCCAAATGGACTTTAAGAGAAGGAAGGATACCGTGCGGCCTAAACGATCTCCCATCAAAAGTAGTTAACATGGTCATAGACTTTGACAACTCAGGAGAACCAAGACCCTTCCAACAAGACAAAGACATCACAGAAGCAGCAGCGCCCTCGTCAATCACAGTATGCTTAACGATCATATTAAGACATTCTACATACACCAAAAGGGACACATAGTAGGGAAAGAGAGGCTGAGGTCTTGCGGTTTCAAATTTGATCACTGAGGAAGAATCATCACCATTCACACTAAGAGTGGAAAGCAAAGGCTTCCTTTGCGACGGACAACTCTGAAGCACTTCCAATGCACACATCGCACAAGGAGTATGACCCAAGTCCTCGACAACTGAATAGTTCTGGGCGGCTCGAGCATTTGGGTTATGACCCAAACACTTAAGTACCCCCTTAGGAATGCGAGGTGCAGCCTTAGGTTTATCCACAGGTTTCTCAATACGCAAAGGGGTTCCTGGTGGATCAGGTTCTTTTCCTGGGTTGGGTTGTGACGAAGAATAATCTTTTGCACGCGTCACAACTTTCACGGCACGGACCATATTAATGCACCCACGACCACTAGTTTCAGGTGGATCTTCATCACTAGATTGATCATGGGACTTCGAGTTCATATTTTGGTTATGCGGTAAAGGGTTCGTTAGCGCAGCTGGGCCCTTTGCTATGAACTTCGAAGCTTCATCCATCCTAGGGCACAAGTAAGTGAGGTGATCGTCCTTACAAAGCTTGCAAGGAAACTTAACCTTACGCTTATTCTGCTTGTCCCCCCTAGCATTTTTATTGTTCTTGTCATTATTATTGGCATTCTCATTTGTATTCCCACCCTTCTTATTATTATTATTTTTACCCTTTTTTCTATTCTGTCCGGGTTACTGGTTACCCTTATGGTCAGATGATTGCACAGTAAGTACATTCGCCGCTTGGGCAGGCTGAGATGAAGCTGTAGCTTGTCCCGAGGCAGATTGGTTGATATACAACTGAGAAAATTGTTTCACAACCAAACCTACAGGTTTCTTACTTGCACTACCCACAAAGCCATCGGCATGTGGTCCAGGTTTGACCTTGGGATTGAAACTAGAATGAGGACCGTTAGGTATAATCTCATATAACAAACCAGACTGAGCATAGATCAAATCTAGTTCCTGCACCCTAAAGATGTCTTGTTCCTCATTCTGCACTCTGGATGTGGAAACATCCTTCGTGATATATGGAAATAAATATTTGAGGAACCACTCAAGGAGGAACTCCGGCGGTATAAAGGCTTTGATTAATCTCTTCTGTCTACGCCACTCCTGAATATGATCAAAAATATGGGTGGCTTTATCTTGCCAAAATGTCGACAAGAGTTTAGTACAACATCATAGCGTACTAGTAGCTGGAAGTGATTAAGGAAAGTCATCGCAAGGTCGTCGAACAAAATAAAGGCACCCCTAGGTAACTCTATATACCATTTCGCCACAGGCCCTGTAAGGGTGTGTTAAAATAGTCTCAAACGGACTGAGTCCTGATGCAATGAATTGGAAGAGCACCATAGGTGGAATGTTGTAACGTGTTCACTAGGATCCTCTCCTGGTTTTCCTTCGAACTTAGGTCCAACGAACATGTGGGGACTTGAATCTTGACAAACCAATAAACTAATAGAATCATAGATTATGCTCCACATTATTCTTTTGGAAAACAATCCATAGAATTCAAACAAGCATGACATACATCATGCCGTAAAATCCCAACATTCATGACATACACATATGTAGACTTTGTTCTATGTAACATAAAGGATCATTGCCTTATATGATGACAAATGTCTCCAATGGTGTGTACTGAATAGGTATATAATGCCCCATTTTTAACACAATTTCTATAATTTCTTATTCACCAACTTGAAATAAAAAGCATTGACATCACATCAACGAAGAAATGAATAATATATCAATGAATTCTAATCCCAAGTTATACAACTTGCAAATGATCCTTTGTATATTTAGCCAAAATGCATAGCTTTTGAAAGATCCACTAAATGAATCTATGTATTTAGCATAACCTATCCTTTTGAAAAGGAAACTGAGATTCTCTATCTTCATCAAAACACATTAGATAGAACACTTATCTTTCATATTTTATTTGTTATACAAAGCTAAAAATGCATAGAAATTAGAGTAACAATGTCGAGCATAGTATCAATCGCTGTACATAACATAGATTCTATGCATATAATCCCTTCAGCATCTACGCACACAATTCTCATGTTTATAGATTCCCATTGATTATCTGGATTTTGATTGCTAAACTCAAATTCAATTCCATGTAAGATAAAGATTTACACAGATGACTTACTCTTCCATCAGATTAAAACAATCTAATAGATTCTATTTTCACTGTTATTCAACTCAAAGACTTCATATAGAAAATAAATCTATTTCTTATTTAATTTCCTGAGCTTGTCATACAATGTAGAGATCGAGCCTATCATATTTACTTTAAGATCTGGGCATGAATAACAACAACAAGCATTCTTAAATCCCTAATTCTAAGCGCTTTCTAGGCATGAAAACATTGAAAAGAGACCTGTAGCAATTTTGGGAATCATTCATGAGGCAAAAACTCTTCATCTTGGGTTCTGAGTTTAATTCTACCATAAAAAAATGCCCTAGTACTCAAATCTGGGCAATTTTGAAAACAAATAATGGCCAAAAGTCATATTGCAGCCACTGAAAAGAAATGACTAGAAGGATGTAGCAAATTCTAGGTTGAGATTGAAAGTATAAGTACCATCAAAACCCAACTCTAGTCTCTGAGCATAAACAGTAGAAAAATCATCTAAACTTTAAGTCTGGCTAGTTCTGAGTTTTATGGTACAAGAGGCCCCCTACAATGATAAATGAAATTAAAAATGAGTACACGTTTTAATAAGTAATATACAAATTTCTATTAATTTGTGTAAAAGGGAATAACTAACAATTTTTAAAACATCACACGAATAATGATTTAGAAAAGAATAAAACCGACTTCTAATGAAAGGAATAATGATTTAGAAAAGAAGAAAACACACTTTTCAGTCCTTACCATATTTGTTTCCTCATATATCAAATTCCTTCCAATTAATGTATGATGGTCCTTGAAGATAGGCTGTCTGACTACTAGTTACTCTGCCTTATAAATCATGAAATGAAAAACTTTGCAAATTGATGAATCACAGAGCATCCTCACATGAGTGATACACATGCTAGACATGGGAACAAATCTCCTTCTATAGTTGTCCATCTAATCACATCCTCAATCTCCTAATAATTATACAAGTGTGTTGCAAAATTCTTGTCATGTTAAAATTCTTAACCAAATGCCATTTTATACTCTATGCAATCACTTTAACACTTTAATTTATGCCGTAAGTGTTTCTTGATGTAACAACAAAATGATTCCAGTTACTTGCCATAAAAAACTAACTATGGGATTTATTGATTGTCAACATCAATTCATGATTCAAGGAGTATCTGAATTGGTGGATGATGAAATATAGTCGAGGAATTCATACAAAGAACATGTAAACAACATCTTATGATCTGTTGATGCAATTAACTAGGACGTTACCCAAGGGAAATTAATTCTTATGCACCTTGGATCCTAGTTGAAAATTTCAATCCTAGCACCAAGCAATAGGCATCCCTAGGGTTACAAGCTAGGAAATTTTGCCTAGGGTTTCCTCCTGTTACCCCCCTATTTGCATAGGGTGTTCTCTATATCAGTTAGTGGGAATATGTGCCACCATGCCATCTTATGACCCTTCAATGTGATGAAGGGTTCACATCTAATCATTAAAAGGCTTCCCTAAACAACGTTAGTCTTCCTCCTTCTAGCATAAAGTAGCCTCAACATGTGTGCAAAGAGAGAGTGCCATGGAATTTCTAAATGCCCCTAAATATGTAGAAGGGTTCCAAGTCACTCCAACCTATGGGAAAATTATCCTAAATAGAGCTCAAGAACACAAAAGCTCATCCTAAATATAGAAAAATAGAGCTCAAGAACACAAAAGCTCATCCTAAATGCAATAGAAACATAACCCATACCTTAGAGCAAGATAAAGAGTGCCAAGAATTGTGATAGTTGAAAGATAGAATAACATCCAATGATAACCTCTTAGCTGATGTTTTGGTGGCTTTAGTAGCTTGAAAATTTGACACTTTTTCCTCATGGGAAGCCTCATAGCCCAGTACAAAGATGGAATTCTATAGCATAACAACCTAAATTTGGGAGGAAATCAAACGCCTCATAGCCCAGTACGGAGGTGGCATTCTATAGTAGAACAACCTAAATTTGGGAGGAAATTAAAATCCCCATAGTCAACTGCATTGGAACATTTTTTTATTAAAGAAAAAGAAAATAAGTTTATTTCCCTTTTTCTTATTCTAAAAACTATTCTGTATGAGGAATAATTTCAAGTTATGATCTCTGGAATGTGTGCATTATGTTCAACGAAAATGAGTAGAAAGGTTATGCATAGAAAATTGAACATACATTGATGTACTTTTATTTCTAGCTATAATAGAAATTTGACCAGATGGTATTTGTAATGGATTATATTTGGAAAACTTATTATGCATTATTATTGTTGGCCTTGCTAATCGTCTTCACATTATGTTACGATTAGAAATGTGAACAACCTACAAAATGGTGAAGTAGAGTTCAAAAAATTTTGTGTACATACTCGGTAATTTTTCCTTTAATATTGTGCCTTGAATTTGAATCTATCAACTACAACACTTATGATTTTGATTTGACTTTCAAAAAACTGTGAATGTGGACGCATTGAAATAATCTTAGAAGCTTTTTTTTGTTGGAAAATAGGTGGAACCCCCCTAACTAGCAGGGTTTCCATTGGTTGAGTGGCCACGAACCAGGGGCATCTAAGCTGTCAAAATCACCTGGGGATCGCACCCGGCCTGGACCGCACCAACCCTTAACATGGTTGGATTTTTGGTATCCGACGGGATTAAAACCAGTGACCTTCTAGCTTAGGGGGTGTCTTAACCTACCCCACCACCAACTGTTCTACATCTCGTGGATGAAATAATCTTACGAGTTAACCACCTGTTGTGCACCTAATTTGGGAATCTACAGGGTATGTTGTTGTAATCTATAGAATGTATGCTTCTCCTCTGTGTGGTTGTATGATATTGGTTGAAGTATTGGGTGAGTGGACCATAGAAAAAAACACAAATCCTATAATAATACATATTGAAACACACACTCAACCCCTTTCATTATTGTAATGATATGGATAAAACCCTTGTTATAGGCCTCTTTGAATTAGACAGGTCCCATGAAGTGAGGCAAAGTATAACGATGATACTTACTTCCATATGTAGAGCAAGAAGAAATGGACTGATGGGTAGATCATTTTGTTTCCTGCTTGTGAATCTTGGATAATTTGGAATGATTTACTTGGGATTTCTAAATGTTGGATACTTAGATAAGTTGACTATTATACATTTTCTAGAAACTTAAACCATGAGATAACCAAATCCAAGTCTCTGATTTCTTAGGGATTGGCATGAAATTATACACCAAATTTCAAAACATTAAAAAAATTACTTGACAGTCACAGTATCCTGTAGGTATATCTGCAATCAACTTTAGTGTGATAAAATTACCCTCTTAAGATCACCTTCACTAGCTTCCTGATCTCTATAATTTCTTAATCCAAATACTCCATGAACAAATAGAAGAGTTTATATTCACCAGGATGTTTAGATATCCCTCCTATATTTTTCACATGTCTTTTATATTAGAACTTTGAGCACTACAAGTGTTTGAAGTTGAAAATGACATATGAAAATGGTATCCTAGTTCCAATACATAATTGGAGTAATCGAAGTCTAAGAATACCTAACAACACCAATTATAGTGAGTTTACCAACATGGTAATGAATATTGCATAAAACATTATCCATGACTCTTTTCCACCTAGAATGTTTCGTGAGAATAAGAAGTGGTTATAATTTACCCTTGATACAAAAATATGTAACCAGTTTATATATGAAGAGTACATAGTGATCAGAGTCTATGGTTTTGAGGAAGATCCATACCATCTCCTAACTTTCGTCACACCTTGAATTTTTGCAATGGAATATGTAATGCAAATATTTGTAGTAGATAACATGCATTTTTGTCATTTCAGACATCAAATAACTTTCATGCTTCCAAAAGATATATGACCCTTCCAAATTAAAGGTTGAAATCTATACAATACTTGGAAGTTTTCTTACATCGGTTAAATTCAAGGAAAGCAAAATCTAGGCCTTATGATCCTCATGATAATATCTTCAAACAAAGAATATAAAACAAGAATTCCTCTCATGAATATGTTCCAAGGCCAGAGTGGGAGAGGATTGCTAACTTAGAAATTTGGGATTAGGTACTATAAGTAAAAAAGAGCATGGAAGAACAAAGGGTTTCAGAGAATCAATCGGTACAAAAAATAGGAGTTGAAGAGCTCCATAAAAGTAATTTCAGTTAGTTTTGATTTTATTCCATGTTTTTTCCCTAATTTTCAGTAGAAATAGGGATTTGTTTGATCAGTGCACTCTCATATCGTGGAGATACATTCATCTCATAATCATGTTAGAAATGTGAGAAATTGAGAGATCTTGTCTCTTTCAATTTGACTTCATCATTGTACATTGCTCTCTTGTCTAGAGCACTAGGGATCTTATGTTGATGCAAGCAAGGCATTAGGGTTGGGGTTTTCCCTAAGAAGACAATGGAATCTAGGATTTTGGAGAAACCATAGACGAGGAAAGGGAGCACTTGTTCTTATGTTTCTTGTGAGATAAGAAAACTAGGGTTTTGTGGCATTGGAAACCCTACTACTACTTGGATGATTGATGCGGAGAAGATAGAGATGGCCTTATTGTTCAACAGCCTACACACTTTAGCACCGGATGCTTTCTCTACGAAAAAAATAATTTTCCAACTTTGGCATCTTTATGAAACCAATCTAGAGGGGTACTTCATCTCCAAATACACCGTCTCCGACAAGATCAAAGGATGATTTTTGTCTCTTCAAGAAGTATTAAAGCTCTTTATCCACTTTCTTTTTCTTCTTTAAACAGAAATGCTTGGCACTATCTGCTTGGATGTTTCTGAACCCAGAATACAGGCTTTTTTCTATTTCTCTCCTTCACTAGAAAGGAGTTGTGTTTGGCGGGCTTGGGAAGGTGGAATGTTATCAGATTAATAGGCATCTTTTTTGATGGAGCCTGTGTTGTGAAATAAAATTTCTTAAGAAAAAAATTCATTCAACCCAGGAGAAGTTTCAACATTTACATTAGATCCAGCAATCCAAAATTCATCTAGGAATGCCATTTTTACGAAGGATCTGTTGAAGCCAAAGCAAACATGCTACCTCTCTTTGCTTATGTAGGAAAGGAGATCTTGTGTATCAACTCTTCGGCTGGGGATTTTAAAATCATCATGTACATGTATATTGACTTATATTGAACTATATGATGCATTTTCAACAAAACAAATTGAAAAAAAAACCTATAAATTCTCATGTCTTAATGTCATATTTTCACAAAGAAATCAAACAAAAATTGGAAAATTTTCAACAATTCCTATGGCTTTATATCATATTTTGAAGAAATTGAAAGATCTAAGGATTAACCACTAGGAATCAGTGTTTCCCCTACCACACATTAAGTAGTTGACAGGGGAACTCTCAAAGACATGGAGCTTCTTGTTTCTACCTCGTGGCAACTGGTAAATGGATGAAAGAAACGAACAATGAAGACAGAGGAGGGAGGGTAGGGTAGGGCAGAGCAAACGGTAAGAGTAAGAGAGGGTTTGACCTACCCAATTACATTTTTTACTTGCCAAGTCGAAGAATTTCAGTGCGGAAGTCAATTTCGGCACTATGGACATTGAAGAACTCAGAGCAAGAGCTATGGCTTCCATGCCCAACAAGAAGAGGAAGAGAAAGTAGCCGCCACTGCACCCACTCTCATCTTAGAAATTTATTTCTAGTAATAATTTGTTTGATAGAAATGGGACACAACTACAAGTTTCTAGTTCACAATCAGTTCCATTATGTGTCCGTAAGGAAAATGATGTCTTCTTATCCAGTTTACAAGATCTACATCCTGCTATTAGATCTCCTACAGCAAAAGAGAAAGATGATAACCTTGTGATTAAATTCTCTAATGGAGATAATGACAGTGAGGGTGAAGAACAGAGCTGGAGAGCAGATAAAAGTGAGAAAGATGGATCATAAAGGGAAAATACAAGTGGGATCAAGCCAATCACTTGCAGCTTCTTCACAGGTGGCTACAACAACATTGCAACAAACCCCAGGGATGCACAAGCAAATGGATATGGTGCAAAAGCACTTAGTTGCATTTCGTACAACCATGTCAAGTGCAATGCAAGTCCGTGGTGTGACTTCTATGGGGTCTTGGGAGGGTCCACCTCAGTAGTCATCCTGAAATAAAAAGCCTATTGTTGGCCACAATGGTTCAATTGGCCAGAAACATGCTTTCAAGACTGGCTCATCTGTAACTAAACCCAGTGGCACTGAATTGGAGAACTTGAGAAAGAAAATTGAAACAAAAGAGAATGAATTGAAGCTCCAAAGGCATATTCAATCAGGAAAGGGACAAGATACAAGATCAATTCAAACTGGAACATTCCATACAATAGGTATTACAGATTCAACAACTATGAGTAGCAGGGGGGGAATTCTGTCAGTCCAACATTTTCTAAGTTAACAGAAGGTGCACCTGTTAAAGAAATTAATGAAGACTAGCAAAATTTCATGTGAAGTTCTGGGACTAGAAAAATTTTGTGCTGATTCAGCTTCAACCTTCTGCTATAAACTAGAAAATAAATAATTTAAAGAAGATTCAAGAAACTAACCTATAAAAAGAATGCAGATAGAAGAAACCTTGTGAAATTGCTTTCCACGAATCCACTCAGCCACTGTAAAGACCGATTTGCAATAAAAATCAAACTTGATGTTGAGCCTGACTCTTGCACCATTGTATAGGTAAAAATAATCCTCACTTGACTAATGTTATCCATTTTTTTCTCAAATATGGACCAAATCTAGTTAAAAAAAACTTCCCCAATTGATTAAATCTCCACATTTTACTCAAATAATTGTCCACAAATCCAAATCTAGGATGAACTATGTCCAATTTACCCCAATTGAGGTCAATATAAGACCAGTTTACCAAAATATTCATAAATCTCAGCAAAATACCAAATTTTTAATTGTATTATCCATAAATCCTAGGCGAAAAACTGATTTTTCAACCTATTATCCATAAATCCGGCGAACCATCTTACTTTATCCTCCCAATCGGAAAAAATCGGGCAAATGTGGGCAAATATCTCCTCCCAATCGGAAACATTCGGGTGAATGTGGGCAAAAATATGTATTTTCGTGGGCTAATATTCATTTTCAAGTTTTTCCCTCTTTCAAGATGAATGCGATTTACCTTGGGGCAGCTATATATAAAATAAACAATGGGCGAATTTATTAAATAAAATAAAAACGTTTTAATATAAAAATTTGCCCATTTTTTTTGGGTAACACTTAAAATTCGCCATTGGGCTAAAATTCGCTCTTAAAATCATCCCTAATCCTTGGGAAGAAGTGTCAGAACCTAAAACTAGTCCAATGGTGGTTTGAGTGCACTTAGTAATTTGATAGGCTAGTTAGTTACAACTATTAATGATTGAACACTCTCCGTATGGATATTCGAGAACCCACTTTGAGTTGTTATAACCCACATTGAATTCAAGGAATTCATGACTCATTCTTTTATTAGTTGTTGGAAATGGTGCTTCTAATCATATATCCATTATAACTTCTCAGATGACAGTGCAATTTCACCCCTAACTCTTTACCAAGGTAGTTCTCTCAGTCATAGTTGAGAAGTATGGGGTTAACATGGTCATCGAGGAAGTGTAGAATATGGAGTTAGAAAAGGGGGTGGGGGATATTGGAAACTATATTCATGAATCTATGTTAGAGCTCAAGAAGTTGTATTGGAACATGGGAAACTTATTTCATGGATAAAGAATCAATATCTATATGGGAAATATAAACCTTCTATATATCATACAATAGTGGATCAACAAATCAACATGCTCCAATGGTCATCTAACACATAGAAAAAGCCAAGAATGAATAAAAAAACCTTTCTAGATCATTCCATAAGGATAAATTCCTTACAATGTATCGAGATTGAATAAAAGTAAAAATTTGTTAGACCGATTCCATAAGGAGAAATTCATTATTGAGTAAGCATCGATTCCATAAGGAAAAATGTCTTTCAGGTGATGCTAAGGTTTGGGTTCGATCCTATCTTTATTCATTGTGTCAAAGCTTGTATAAGTGATCCATGGATATCTCCTCTTGTAAACACAAGGGAAGAAGCCTTCTTTCAAGCCTCTCAACACCTTAGGCACGGCTTCCTTCTATCTACCTTGCTTTATGCAATCCAATATTTGATGCTTAGTATTCAACTCGAGCAGCTAGGAAGGACCAATACTTAATCAGCATCAGAATGGCTTGTGGACTAAAGACATCAATCACACATAGTTTGCAGGAAACACTATTTTGTTAGGAGGCATAAGCCATCATATATTGAGAAGGTTCAAGACTGAATTGGACTCCTATTACCAAGCATCTGGAAATAAATTAAATTTAAGAAAGAGTTTGATTTATAAATGGAATGTAAATACAAGGTAGATGTATGAAATTTCTCGTATTTTAGGAATTGAGGGAGTAACTATTTGGGACTTTTTTAAATACCCGTGTGTCCCAATTTTCAAAAGGAAGCCAAAAGCATTAGATTGGATCCCTCTAATTGAAAAATTCAAGAAAAAAATCCTTGCTCGGGGAGCGGTTTGGCTAAACTTGGAAAGGAAGTTGGTTATGATAAATTATGTTATAAATAGCTTTCCTATGTACCAATGTTCCATTATGGTGGATCCAATTGGAATTCTCGTCGTTATCAAAGGTTTGTTGTGATCCTTCCTCTGGCAAGGAGGGAAAAATAACGGTGGAAATAAATTTACTCTAATTAGTTGGAAAAAATTAAAATACCTTGGTTGGAGGGTGGTATTAAGGTTAGAGATTTAAAATATCAAAATTTGGTTGTGGGAGAAAAACTTATTTGGAATTTTACTAGAAAGAACCCTTCCTGGAGTAGTCAAGTTCTCAGACACAAATACTTTTCCAGATCAAGGTTATGGTGTCTATATTATGAACCTGCGGTTAGGACAAGATCCCCTATATTCTCTCTTTGCAAGAAATCCTTTCCCCAATTCAAAGAATAACTTTTTTGGATTACTGGCAATGGTAAACATGTGGGAATTTGGCAGGACTCCATCCCGGGAAAGCTTCTCCTCTCCTCTCTTCCAGTTCTCAGTAATTTTAAAATATGGATTGATGGCCAAGGTTTATTCTATCTTTGGGATATCTCTAGATGGGATCCAGCTCCACCTCACCGTTGGGTTATTTAGTCTCTACATGAATGTAGGGACGAGATTGAAGACAAAAATAGACTATTTCTTTCCCATCTAACATGGTTAGCCCCATTGGAAAGAGGAGTTAAAGATAAGCAAGACTAGAGATTTCGATCTCGGAATTACACTTCTGCTCAAGCTTATAATATTTTCTCTACATTTCCAAATTTTTCCAATAATCCTTTGAGTTGGAAAAGAATATGGAATTTAAAAAATTTACCAAAAATTGACATGTTTATCTGAACACTAGTGCATGGAAGCATTCTAATAGGAGAGAATCTTGAAAGAAGAGGATTTGTAGGACTGTTCTGTTGCCTTCTTTGTAAAGTAAGTAAAGAAACAATTCAACATATGTTTTTAAACTATCCCTTTTCCTCTAAATGTTTGGGAACTATAGGTCTGTCGTTGGTTTGGAAATTTACATATGTGATGAAATTTTCAACAGGTCTTTTTGAGTTGGGATAGAATGTATCAAGGAACTTTTGACCAAAAAGCAGGTTTTGAAACCTGTCGGTTAACTCTGCCAAAATTTATTTTTGGCTTATTTGGATCGGGCATAATCAATGAATAGTCAAAGATAAGGCCCACTCTCCAGAACAAATTGCATCTATAAATCAAGCTCTTATGGGAGAAACTCGTAGATAATCTTTGTTTCCTAAAAATAAGACTGAACTTTCACTTGAAGAATCAAATTGGTTACATTCCTTCAACATCTCTGATCTAGACATAGCTATGGTTAGATGACCCTTGAAAGTTTGGGAAAAAAGAATGGATCATAAAACTTATCAAATCATATCCATATGCCCCATCATAATGATTGTAATGCATCATTGTCATGTTTTTTGGGCCAATCAGATTCCATTAGGGTACAACAAATGTCATTGGGGACACTCAAATGCCATTAGAGAAATTTAGCTAACATTAAGGTAATTTACACCTCATTAGGATTAATCAAGATCCAAAAGTGCCACGATTACGATGATTTAGGTGCCACTATGATAAAACAAGATCAAAAAGTACTATCACATGAATCATGATCATTGACATTAACATTGATATATCTGACATTATGTCGAACATTTTTCGAACACAATTCCTAGCGCATTTCCTTTTGAAATTTCTGGAATTATTCCAGGCGTTATACGCGGTTCTTTACTTGGCGCTATGTTGGATGTTTTCTAGGAACAATTCCTAGCTCTATACTTAGCACTATGTTGGATGTTTTTCTCGCCAAAACTCGTTGATCAATTCCTATCTCTAACCCTAGATTAATACATGGTGTTATGCTATTCAGGACGCTTTTTTGGAGGCTCTTCTAGGGGTTATAGGAGATGCTTTTTTGGAAGCTAATTGGGATGTTAATTGGGATTCTAATTGGGATGATAATTGTGATGCTAATTGGGATGCTATCTGCGACATTAATTGGGACATTAATTGGGATGCTAATTAGCATCCAAAATAGTGCCATCTTTTAAAAAGGGATTAAAAATAACACCATCAAAAGCACCATCCAATGGAAAATCTTCCACTTTTTCCAAAAAAATGATGAAAAATACACTAAAAGTGATAGTGGACGCTAAAAAGGAAGTGAAAATAGATGCTAATCACATGGTTTTGTTGTAGTGATACTTGTGAGAAATATACTGTAGCTAGATATGTATCGTGTATTTCCACATGGTATCAGAGCTTCAATTTCTACATGGTATCAAATCTCTCAGGTTATCAATATATTTAATCTATAAGGGTTTAAGGTGTGCGTCAAGTATCCATCCCTTATCTAAAAGAATAGCTTAATTGAGCTTACAAGTATTTCTTCTAGTTTATCTTTGTGCAGATTGCAGAGAGTATCTCCTGGAGTGCAAAAACAAATAAGCATAGATTCCTCTTCATATATGATCCTTTCTTCTTTAAAATATCATGAACGGAAGGCCAAGATTGACATTTTGTTGCGTAGTAAGGGTCTCTACAGAGTTTCTATGGATTTAGAAAATGAGCCAAATGTTGTTGTTGAGAAAGCTAAGTGTCATAATAGAATGGATGAGTCCTATGGGTTGCTTTGTCTCTCTATTTATCGTTATCTTATTTTTCATATAGATGGTTCGACCACTCCAGACCAAGCATGTACCAAACTTGAGTCTCTCTTTGGAGTGCAAGATGAGATAAGAGCACATCAATTGGAGAATGAGTTAATCTTAATGAGTCCAATGATTTTTGAATCCATTGAAGGGTTCTTTACCAAGTTCAAGTCACTTATTCTTATGCTAAAAAAATGTGGGATTGAGAAGAAGTAATATCAATTGATTATTTCCATTCTATCAAAATTGGTCCTTGAATACTCAGTTTTTGTGTCCATCTTCCATGCTACTAGGATTGCTATTTCAAATTGGAAAATTCCTTCTTTGACTACATTCTTTGATTCACTTGCAAAAGAGCAAGAAAAATTGATTCGGATGTGGACTCTTAAAATATACGGAAACAAAGATCATGCTCTTATATTTCAAGGAAGTAAGAATGCGAATTCAAAATAAAAGAAAAAAAGGAAAGAGAAGAAGCAAAGTTAGATGATGAAGATGAAGTTTTAGAAAGTCATGAAGAAAGGGAGCTCATCCAAGTTTTCTTATTGCAGAAAGGGTTTTTTTTTCTTCTGAGAATAAATTTTTCAAGAATAAAATGGATATCATGTCCAAGTTTCTTGAGAAGCATCACATTGATGTACCAAATGAAATAGAGAAGCCTACTAAATCCCCTGAACATTGTCAAAGTGTGCAATCCCAAGCTAATAAAAACTATTCATTGAGTGCCATAGTTAAATAATTTTATCAATTCTCTGATATAGATTCAGTTTCCGATATATCATAATCATAAGTATCATTTTCTTATTTGGATAAATCACATATTATTCCATTAGATGCATCTCCCAATACTTGTGTTTTTTCACTAGATCCTCACTTCTCTTTATCCAACTCTTCCTCACTCCATTCAAATAATCATTATTCTGATTTAGAAGTAAGATTGTGGGATCATATGCATGTTATGAGATCATCCATAACACTTACCCATCCTCTGAATACTCATAATACTATACAAACCCTAAGTTCATTAGTTAATTCCTTATTGGATTCCAATGTAGTGTTACTTATTTCTACTAGTCTCAAGTCTTGTCTATTTTTCATTGGTTGGTTATACATGGCATTACTCATATTTAGAGTTCTATTAAATATTTTTGGATATGATCTAAAAATATATGGTTTATATTTCAAGTCCATATACCATTCATATTTACTCATCCATCAGTTTTACCCAGTTGCTCGTCATTTTCCTATTATGGCCCTCTATAATCATGGAGACATTATACCTCTAGTATTTGCTACTCCATATGATAAAAATTATGATATTTTAGAGTCTCTTAAGACTCATTTCAAAATTAGGAAGGTGCTACATCATTTTGAAAAAAAATATATGGTCCATTTCACCATTTTGCAACTATACTAGGAACTGAGTGTATTTAGTATTTTACTCTTTGGGAAGGAGTATGCACATATCTCTTTTCTTTTATTGATTATGATTTTAGCTTAGAATATGTTGGGAGAAAGAAGCATTCAGATAATGATTTTTCATTATTATATGATAAGCTATAAGGAACCTCTCCACTTTATTTTTGTAGATACTACATTGATATTCTAGTGGATGATCATGTAGTTCACAACTTATTCATCAAATTCTTCAAGAAGAATTTCAACCAAGTCATCCAAGTGAGGAAAAAAATAATGAAGACGTGTTGTTCATATTGTGCCTTGTCCTTTCTTGATGGAAATTTTCCCCATGTGGTTTTTCCTCTTTCCTCAATTTTCTGGACAAAATAATTGTAAAGGGTAACAATAGGCTTGTTTTGGGGCCCTATAGTTAGCTTCGATGAAAATATACACTTATATATATTTATAAATGGATTCCATAAATATTATATGTTTTAAGGAAATAGAATATTGTTTCATATTATATATTTCCATCCTCTAGAGAAAGAACACTCCCACCTCTCCTTCCATCTCCTCCGATAGAATTTGGTGGACCCACCCCACATTTTGTTTCCTTAAACTCAATTTTGTTGGTGTGTCTTAGTGAAAACATGTCTTGACCTAGTTTGGTGGCATATTACACAATGAA
>LPNX010599348.1:98935-132314 GCA_001517045.1 Pseudotsuga menziesii | reverse complement strand
TCATTTAAACTCAAACTAACTCAAATTAACTAATTGTAATTTAGTTATACTCAACATTAAATGAATTTAACTTAAATTAATTGACAGTAACTCAACTTAACTCAACTTAACTAAAATTAACTAACATTAACTCAATATTTGCTGACATTAAGTAATAGTAAGTCAATTTAGGTGTATTCCTTGAACATAATTAATCAATTAGGTGCTTATCTCTCACCTAGGGGTGCAAATATTGCATGGATCTGCATGCAAGACATTAACTAAGGGTGTTATAACCTTCATAGTCCAAAATTAATGAAATTAGGTGGGAAAGTATTTTTAGGGGGAGTCACAACTCCTAACTCCAACGCCTTCTCACAAGACATTCAAGAACCCCCCAGCAACGTTGTTGTCATGTTGTGCCATTATTAATTTTTTAAATATAATATAAAATAATAATAATAATTATATATAATAATAATTATTTCAATTAAAATAAAATCCATCTCATCGGGTGTCCATGGTCTTGGAAGCTAGTGCAAACTCAACAAAGCAACATAAGCACACATACGAGTGGCCAGGGATTACCTTCGAGATATTACAGAAATTGTCATCAATATGTTCCAAAAGATTTAGCATGGGACATGTGTCCATAAGGTATCCACCAACTGGAGAGTCAAAGCTAAAATATAAAAGCTCGTTAAAGTCCTTCACATCCTTAAGAATTGATCTTCCCTCACTTCCTCTCATGTTTATAGTTTTTCCAACAAACTTACAAGTCATTTATCCATCATGAGGGTCACCCTGTTAAGGAATGAGGTCGACTTGGAGTGGTAGAGGATGGAAGCTATATCTTTCTCATACTTGCAAGTTTACTAGCTTCCTAGATCTGCAAACCTAGATGTCAGTGTCCAATAATGGGAACATGGGAGTGAGAGGCAGGGGGATGACTGTCATCTCATTCACCACACTCTCTCACCATCAGTAATGAAGGTGTCCCATTCATTCATTTGGTTATTACTAATACATGCATGCATTATAGGAGAGGTATGAAACCTCAAATCATATTTCTACAGAGTAGCTTAATACGGTGGAGGACGATGGAAACATGGTGTAGTCATAGTTGGAAAGGGATGCCACTCATGGTAGTGGTAATGGAAATGACCCGTTGCTACAAATGGATTATGAGCATGATTGGTAATTATCTTGTAATCCTATCCCTCTTGGCTCATCATCTCATGTGGTTGGAAAATATTTTCCCATTCTCCACGACTGCTACTTGGGGTGTTTTCTTAATCCACAAGTGACGATTAATGGGATGGTGCAAGACAAGAAGGAAGTGGATGAAAAGGGGATTTTGGATAGTGGTGGGGCTCTTGGGATGTTCTATTGCAATATACCACACACCATAATTAGAAAAAGAATGGGACAAGGAAAATGAGGATCCTATATACCTAGAATTGAGCATGAGGTGACTAAAGCTAAACAATAGTTTTTTCATGAGGTGAATGACAATGTGAGGAAATACCTAAATCGATTTGAAGCAAATATTAAGGCTGAGTATAATGCTCTTGAGGATATTGAGGAACAACTCGACTTGATTTCTAAAGTTATCGATGTTGGTCCTTCCCAAACTCGGAAGACTAAGCATGGAAAAACTGTGTTGTTGTATTGGAAAATTAAAAATGTTGCTCGGGAAAGCCTTGATGGATGCTCATGGGATTGATTTTGAGTCAAGAAAGCAGAGGGGAGCATCAATGGAATGTAACAAAAATCAGATCCTCCACATTAGTGCCAAATTGAACATGATCAGGACCACTATCAAGGAGCTAGCTAGCCACATCAACACAGTTGCACAACTCATGACTAGACGAGTCTTCAAATCCAAGGATTTGGAATGAAAGTTGATGGAGTTTCCTTCATAAGAAAAGGTACATGTGCTCAATATTTCAAATCATGTTTATTCCTCTTTCTTTTAGTATTTTGTCTATTGTCTTAGCCTAGAGGTTGTTTTGGATTCCTCGGGGCATTTAGAATTTTCTTTCGGTATGAAGGATTTTAGATATGATTTCTTTATCAAATCATTTTTCTAGTTGAAACAATTTCTCTATGCATATTGTTTGAAGTAGTTCTCTAGGATGTCCTACCTTCCCACTGAGCATGCTAGTCTCGAGGGAAGTGTTGGATGAAGGCATATGTAACATGTTTTTTCTCTTAGTAAAATAATGTATATATAATCTTACCAAAATAATTATTAATTATAATTAATGTTTAACATCCATTTTAGCACTATCATAGTTACAATTCATTATTGTATTATATTAGCCCAGAGGTGTAGGTGAGTAGGTTATATGGTGCACTTTTAAGGCAATCATTGTGACATCATGGGTTCAAACCTCGACTAGCCTTGGTGATAGGGTGTACTCTTAAGAAAATCCTTGTGACATCACGGGTTCAAACCTCGAATAGCATATGCAAGTGTGCACGGGCAGTGTGGGTGCACCTAGGGGTAGGTTCCTACAGGTTCACCTGGGGGTAGGTAGCCCTAGGTACACCTCGGGTATAGTGAGTATAAGCTTCGACCCATTTCTCTATTGTCCTAGTCAAGAAACTATTATTCCTAAAATATTAAATTATTAAACATTTTTATTTAATATAAAATGTTATTTATTAAACAATGTTTATTTACTACATATTTTTATTTAATAATTAACATTAACATTATTAATTATATTAATATAATATTATTATAATTGTATTACTAATTATATTAACATCAAGGTTATTAATTTTATATAGATACTTATTATATTAGTGCTACTATAGGCCCATTTAATGAGATCATATCCACAAAACTTTCACTACTAAACTGCAACGGGCATCTCTCTCATTATTGTGTTGTACCACAATGCTACAACACATTGATGCTTGCATTTCTATTTTTTTATGGGACGTACTTACACTTCATCTCCAACTAAGATTCCCTATGTTACAACACATTAATGCATGCATTAGTATTTTAATTTTATTTATTATTTTTATTTTAATGGGCCATACTACATAACATTGATGCATGCATTTTTTTATTTTTTATTTTTTTATTTGATATATATAATTTCATTAAATTATTATTATCTTTTCATAATATAATGTTTATATTTACATTATTTCAAAATATAAATTATTTTTATTTTAACAATTATATAAATAATATAATTATATGATTTCCATTAATTTTATTCTTTAATAAATAATATAGTTTACATCTGTCTAACTTTCGCGCACTTTCGCCCACTTTAAATAATGAAGCAAATCTACCAATATCAAATGTATCATTTCTTGATATGGTTGTGTTAGGTAAATATTTACGCCGTAAGGCATTTTTCTCTGAAGTTCTTTGGGAAACCACTGTTCATTCCGTCGTCTATTCAACCAACCCTGTTTCTCCACATGTCCTCTTCGTGATCCACTGGTTCTCCACATGTCTTCTTCATGATCCGCTGGTTTTAGTGTTTCTTTCAAGTGTTTTCCACCTCTCTGCAGGGTTGAGCATTGTTCATAGGCACCCCTCCTGACGAAGGTCGATACGAAACCCTAAGGCTCAACAGTATACAGGGTGTCGAGGGTTTTTCCTAGAAGCTCATATTTATTTTTCCATTGCCATTTTCAGACCTTGTTCCAACATGATAAGAGAAGTAGGAGGCGCAAGTCCACAATTATTTTCGTGAATATTTTCTCTGATATCTTCCATCTTTGGATTTTATCTCATTTATTCCATTTTTGAAGGGTTTCGGAAGTTGTAGAGCAGACATGCCACCTTGAACAGTGAAGAATGTTGCGGGAACGACAACTCCCAAAAAGGCCATGGAAAAAATGCCGAACAAGACTCCTAAGAGTGCCAACAAGACCCCACCACCTAAACCCAAGCCTGAGATTGTTAAAAATGTTGAGAATCCAGAAGAAATACCTCTTGCTGAGGATGTGAAGGTTATCGAGGTTGTAATAAAGGAGGAGAAAAGTGTAGAAGTTGAAAACTTAAAAGAACAGTCTGCTAAAGATGCCCCGACTGCTGAGAAGCCAGCCCCTGTGAATGAATCCTCACCTAAGAAGGGTAGATTTTCAAGGTCTTTCAAAAAAATAGTTCAATGTGCTTGGTTTCATTTTCATTTATGCGTTATAGCTTCGATCTATGTTATTTATTGGTACTTTTTTTTTCATTTTTGCTTGTGGTAAATCGCTATCTGTGGGATTCATCATAGTGTGGAAGCTGGCTCTTCTGACGCTTGTAGTGGTGACATTGATAGCCTTATTTGGAGCGGTTCATTCCATAACATTAACCAAGCTTTCCTCCAAGAGTCAAGATGCATATTCTGAGGCCGGTAACATTGTAGAGCAGGTGCTGAATTGTTTGATTTAATCGGCTCCGTTTCTAGCATTTTCTCGAGGAATTGAATTATTTTAATCAAAATTTAATTCAATTTGCAGGCCTTGGCACAAATTTGCACTGTGTTCTCATTCGTGGGCGAGGATAAAGCACTGAGAGCTTATCCTATGTCTCTGAGTGTGGCTCAGAAGATTGGGTATAAGACCAGACGGGTAAAACGATTCAGGCCAGGGTCAACTTTTTGTGTCATATTTTTCTATTATGCACTGCTTCTGTGGTATGGAGGATGGCTCATGAGGCACCATGATACAGATGGAGGATTGGCCATATCTACTATGTTTTCAGTCATGATCAGTGGATTGTATGTAGTATTACACCCAATTGCCTGTTTTCTCTAGTTTCTCTAGATTTTGTTTTGTTGGAAGTTATTTTGCAATTTGAATTTGTTGTTGTGGAGCATTGGGACAATCGACTCCCAACATTACAGAATTTGAAAAGGAAAAATCTACTGCTTTGAATATATTTCAAACTATTGATCACAGGCTGAAGATTGATCAAAACTACTCGGATGGAATTACTCTGCCTGGAGTCACAAGCCATGTCGAGCTGCAAAACGTGAGGAACTAAACACTCTGCAGCCAAGTTTGCAATTTGTCATTCATGATATCCACATAGCTCCAAAAATACACCAATGTAACTTCAAAAGTATGTAATGTCTCTACTGGCACCCTCCTGATAATTCATGTTGCCTGGCATATTGCCAAGTTTTTCTTTTCCACTGTTGCATAGTAGGAAAAACCGTCATAAAGATAAAGTTGGCTCCAAAAAATATTCCATCTCTTTGGAATTTACAAACTCAAGTAAAGCACCAATTCTCTTAACCACTTTCAGCTCAGAAAGAATTCGAGTCTCCACTTCAGGAGCAGATGCCAAAAGAACACAAAGCCTGATGTTATTAACATTTGCATTAGACAGGTCTTCATGAAGAAATTCAAAGAACTGTGACACCAACTTAAGTTGAAGAATGTTTGTGATCCTAAGGCATTTCAAATCCAAAAGCATAACCAGGAGCTTCTGAGTATACATAGGAATTGGATCCTCATCTTCAATAAGTGTAGGATATAATGGAAAAAAGTATTTTTCAGAAATTGATTTCAGAGCGTTAGCTCTTGTATCATTCTGATTTGATGGAGAATCAGAAATATTTTCTCAGCCATTTCTCTTTGAACATCCCCACAGGAAAAACTGTAGCTGTGGTTGGTAGAAGTGGGTCGAGAAAGAGTACTGTAGTTTCTCTGATAGAACGCTTCTATGATCCAATTGAAGGTATCTAATACATGATTTTAAATTGGCATTTTCATATCCTAATCTCAGGCTTTTAGTTTAATAAATTACTTATTAAAAACACTATTTTTAATTGTTGTGAATGAATTTCAAGTGCTACTTTATGGGTATAACATCAAATCTCTGTAGTTGAAATGGCTCAGACAGCAGATAGGGCTTGTGAGCCAAGAACCAACATTGTTTGCAACAAGCATTAAGGAAAGAATGCTATTGGGAAGAGAGGATGCAAGCCAAGTTGAAATGGAGGAAGCAGCCATAGTTACAAATGCACATTCTTTTATCACAAAGCTTCCTGACGGCTACGACATGCAAGTATGCTGCTAGCTGTAATAGTTGGATCTTTTGCTACATTTCAGTCTTCCCCTTGCAACCTTCCCCTCCCTCTCAATCACATATGCGTGCCTTGTAACATCTTGTAAAATACCACTACCTTCCATTCTAAATCAAATCCTTGGAAGTATAACTATATATCTAAGATGGTTCATAGCACTTTTCTATTATCTCATTGTCTCTTTTCTCTATGCCAGAGTTGAGAGTAGCCATGGTTACTATATGTGCTGAGTTGGATCTGCAACTGTAGGTTGGTGAACGAGGTGGCCAACTATCAGGAGGGAAAAAGTATGGCATTGCAATAGCCAGAGCGATGTTGAAAAACCCGCCCATACTAATTTTGGATGAAGCAACCAGTGCTTTGGACTCCGAATCAGAAGCCCTGGACATGTTCATGGTAGGAAGAACAATGGTAGTTGTGGCATATCGTCTCTCCACTATTAGGAAGGCTGATATGGTAGCAGTGGTTCAGCAGGGAAGCATTTGGGATATGGGGTCTCACGATGAGCTTATCTCCAAGGAAGATGATGGGGCTTATTCAACATTGATCAGACTCCAAGAGTAGTTCCAGGTAGAATTTTTTTTTTCCACTATGTCAATTCAGTAATGGCAACAAGGCACCCAGGCACATTGTATTTCCTCCTACAAGCTAGACTCTGCAAAGTCTATAAAAATGAAGGATGTTCTATTTGCACTAGGATTAAAGAAGAATCCTATATCCATATTGGCACTGGATGCAAAAGGCATGAGATTTGCATTCATAGATGGTCAAGTCATTATGTGGCCAAGAGGAAAGACTATTGACGATGAAATAGTGATTGGAGAACAAGAAGGAGTTTTATACAAACTAAAGGGCCATTCAAAACAAGCTATGGTCCATGAAAAAGTAGAGCCAAATTAATTATGGCATAGAAGGCTTGCACATGTGCACTATAGAGCACTACCACTTGCAAGAAAAGCTGTTGAAGGTCTTCCAGAAATCCAAGCAAAACATGAAGGAGTCTGCAAAGCATGTGCGAAAGGAAAGAATACAAAGAAGACATTTCCAAGTAGAGAGAGAAAAGCAAAAGGGATCTTGGAAATCATCCACTCCAATGTATGCGGTCCAATGTCATCAAGTTCACTAAGCGAGTATTCATATTATGTTTTTTTTATTAATGACTTTTCTAGGAAAACATGCATTTACTTCATGAAGAATAAAGATGAAGTGTTCAGCAAGTTCAAGGAATTCAAAGCCTTGATTGAGAACCACACAGAAAAGAACATCAATACCTTTCGATCAAATAATGGCAGAGAATTCACATCAAATGAATTCAAATAGCTATGCAAAGAATCAAGGATTAAGAGGGAGTTGTCCACTCCTTACAATCCACAACAGAATGGCATTGCAGAAAGAAAGAATAGAACTATCATGGAAGGTCCAAGAGAAATGCTTCATGATCAGGATCTTCCTATGCATCTATGGGCAGAAGCAGCTAGAACAGTAGTGTGTGTACAGAACTGTACTCCACATAGAGTACTCGAAAATAAGACTCCTGAAGAAGTCTTCTCCGGTAAGAGACCTGAAGTCAGCCATCTTAGAATATTTGGCTGTCCAGTGTACCTACACATACCAAAAGAGAAGAGGACAAAACTATATCCTTTAGGAAAGAAGGGTATATTTGTGGGATACTTTGAAAGCTCAAAGGCTTACAGAATATACTTCCTAGGATTCAAGAAGATCGACATTAGTAGAGATGTAACATTTGATGAAGGCACAACTTACAACAAATCCATAAAGAGACCTGCTGAAGAACCTGAAGAATCCGAAGCTCCCAGAATTCATGAGACAACCATGAATGAAGAAATTCAAGAAGAAGATAGAGAATTTGAAGAACCACAAAGACCTGTACATCCACCTCAGGAGAAGAATCCTCACAAGAGGAAACCTGCTTGGGTTCGAGAAATTATCCAAGGCGCGGAAATATATGGGGCTCTAGAAGAAAATCACAGAGAAAGAAAGAGAACAAGATCTTGCTCCAGATATGTAGCCTTACTATGTGACTTTATCAAAGAAGAACCTTCCAGTTATGAAGAGGCAGCAGAGCAAAAAGAATGGAAGGATGCGATGATTGAAGAATATCAATCAATCATGAAGAACGATGTTTGGGATGTTTTCCCAAGACTAGAAGGGAAGTTAGTTTTAACTTCCAAATGGATCTACAAGGTCAAGCATGCTGCAGATGGTAGCATAGAGAAATATAAGGCAAGTTTTGTAGCTCGTGGCTTCTCATAGAAGGAAGGAATAGATTATGAAGAAACCTTTGCTCCTATAGCCAGATACACTTCCATCAGTTCAGTACTTGCTTTTGTTGTAGTAATGAAATGGAAGACTGCTTTCTTGAATGATGTAGTAGAAGAAGAAGTGTATGTTGAAAAGCCACTCGGTTTTGAGACACATGATAGAAAGTCTCATGTGTGCAGATTGAAGAAAGCCCTGTATGGTTTGAAACAGACACCCAGGACCTGGTATGGTAGAATCGACAGCTTTCTATCTAGTATGGGATTTATCAAGAGTAAAGCAGATTCCAACCTTTACTACAAGGTTGAGGATGGCCACCCAGTGATGATTTTAATGTATGTAGATGATCTATTTGTAATAGGTATGGATGGGTTGATTGTTGATATGAAGAGAAAGCTTGCTGCTGAGTTCGAAATGAAGGACTTGGGTATGATGCATTTCTTTCTAGGTATGGAGGTGTGGCAGAGTACAGATGGAATCTTCCTTGGACAAGGGAAGTATGCAGTAGAGATCCTGAAGAGGTTTGGGATGATGGACTGCAAGGCTATGGCCACACGTATGGAATCAAACCTGAAGCTATTAAGTGATGCTTCATTAGAGTCGGTTGATGCTACGATGTATCGTCAGATGATTGGGTCATTGATGTACCTGACAAACACAAGACCAGACATTTGATTTGTTGTGAACACCTTGAGCCAGTTCTTGATAGATCCGAGAAATGTTCACTTAATTGCTGCAAAGCATATTCTTAGGTACCTAAGGGGTACAATTGATTATGGGCTCAAGTACGATGCGAATCAGAATATTAACCTAGAGGGTTATGTTGATTCAGATTGGGTAGGCAGTTCCATTGATAGGAAGAGCACTTCAGGGTGTTGCTTCAATATGGGATTAGGAGTGATCTCTTGGTTTAGCAGGAAGCAATCCTGTGTGGCACTAAGTATAGCTGAAGCAGAGTATGTCGCAGCTTGTTCAGCTAGTTGTGAGGAAGTATGGCTACGGAAGCTACTGTCTGATTTATTTGATCTCCAAATGGATGCTACTTGTATACATTGTGACAACTAGAGTTACATGAAGCTGTCATAGAATCTAGTGTTCCATGACAAGTCGAAGCATATCAAGATCAAGTATCACTATGTCAGGGATATGGTGGAGAGGGGAGCAGTGAAGCTCCAGTACGTTGCGATGGAGGAACAAATAGCTGATGTGTTGACGAAGCCATTGGCTAGGGTGAAGTTCAAGTACTTCAAGGAGAATCTTGGTGTTCTCGAAATCGATATTTCCTCCAAGGGAAATTGATGAGTCCCATAGCCATTCTAACATGGTGAGAGGATTGGTTCATTCCATGGTTATATGTAAGGGCTAAGCCATTCTGTCACGGTGAGAGGATTGGTTCCTTCTATGTCAGATATGAGTGTTGATTTCCATTTTGGGAATGGAGGCACCTGGTCAGTTACTAGGTAGCTCAGTCTGGGACTGGGGACCATTCTACCGAGGGTGTAGGATTTGGTTCCTACTAGGTCAGATGTGAGTGCACACCCTTCTGAACATGCATGTTGGATTGGTTCCCCACATGTGTCAGATGTAAGTGCAGGGCCCTTCTGGATGTGCATGTTGTATTGGTTCCTCACATGTGCCAGATGTAAGTGCAGACCCTTTCTTGACATACATGTTGGATTGGTTCCTTGTATGTGCTAGATATAAGTGTAGATCCTTTCTGGACATACATGTTGGATTGGTTCCTACATGATCATATGTAAGTGTTGGGCGAAGACCTGCATGATGGTGAGGCCTACATCCAACATGAAAAAGGGTTAGCTCTGTAGAACTTCCTATGACGAGAAGAATCATGAGATAACACCAGTGAAGTTTCAGTATCGATGATCCAGCAGAGATGATCCAGATCAAGGGAAGATCTAGATCCAGAGATGATGCTCCAGAGATGATTTAGATCAAGGGAAGATCCAGATCTAGTGATGATGTCCAGAGATGATCCAGATCAAGAGATGATCTAGATACGAAGATGAATATGAATTGAAGACTAAGATGACTTGAAGATGAATATGATTGAAGACTAAGAAGACTTGAAGATGCAGATGATCCAGCGAAGAAGACCAGTGCTAAAAATTGTGTCGAAAGAATACCTTCCTAGTTAAGAGGGAGTGTTGATGTATTTGTAACTTCGAAATGTATTCATCTATGTGTCTTATGTATTGTAACTTGATGTTTATTCCAGGATGTATCTATAATGTAATTAAGTCATGTTGTCATGCCCCGATGTTTCGATCAAGAGAATCAATAATGTAAACAAGTCATGTCAAGTCATAGTGGGTAACCCTTTGATTGTCTAAGGGTTAAAGTCCCTGCAGTTCCGGGGCACTAGGGTTATTAGACTCTCCTAGTAGAGGTCGGTCCTGGTAGGGTTTTAGTCATGTTGGGATTAGTATAAATAGAGATTTGGACTCTATATTTAACAAACAACTCATACACACTCAAGTGTAGTGCATAGTTGAGGAAGAGAAAGACACTGGGCTAGAGGAAACGGCTTGCTTCTGTTAGGAAATTGTCATACTGTTTTTGGGTTTCACTTTGGTGCTGATTATATCTCAGAGGAAGTTGTGGGTTTTTCTCCATTTATAGTTTCCCCGAAGAAAAACAATGTGTTCATTGTCTCTTGTGTTTAATTGTTGTGCTTTTTATTCTCTCAGTTAAAGATCCTAATGATATGCTAGCTAAATGTTGAAAAACTAACAATTAGGTACATACATTCGATCTTTATATAGTATAAATTCTTTTGCATTCAAACTGTACACTTTACTTAATCTTTCTATTGGATTTTCTTTTGTTTTAGCTTGTATGTTTTGGTAAATTTCATATTGTTCTATCCCCAATTTAAGCTGTTCATCTAAATCTATTGTATAAGTGCTGATAACTACTGTGAAGTTCATCCTTGTGTTCTTACATAATGCATCAACAACTTTATTTTCTTTCCCTTTAATGTGCTGAATTTCTAAATCATACTCACTTGGGAAAGCTAGCAACCTAGCGTATCTAGCATTTAGACTAGGCTGATCTAACATATATTTTAGTCGTGTATTATCGGTCATTAGAATAAATGTTCTGCCAATTAGGTGATGACACCACATCTTTAGAGCATGTATAACAACAACTAATTCCAGATCATAAGTTGCATAATTTGTTTCATGGATTTTTAATTTCCTTGACTCATAGGAAATAACATGCCCTTCTTGAGTCAGAGCACCACCTAAACCTTCATTGCAGGCGTCAGTGCACACTACAAATTCTTTATTTGGATAAGCTATTCTTAAAATAGGTGTGTTGGTTAATAAAGTTTTTAAATTTTTAAAGATATCCTCACATTTCTAGTTCCAATCAAATTTCTTTCCTTTATTCTGCAAAGAAGTTATCGGATTCGTGATTCTCAAAAAACCTTCAATGAACCTCCGGTAATAACCAGTAATCCCTATGAAGGATCGATTATCAATTACATCCTTAGGAACCGGCCAATCTTCAATCGCCTTTATCTTTTTGGGATCCACCGAAATCCCTTCCTTAGTCACCACATGACCTAAGTACTGAATCCTATCCTTAAAGAAATCACATTTACAAAACTTTGTAAAGAGTTGATGATCTCATAACTCTTGCAAAACAATTTTTAAATGTTCTTTATGTTCTTCTTCAGTTTTTTAATAGATTAATATGTTGTCGATAAAAACGACCACAAAGTTATCTAGATACTTATGCATAACGTTGTTCATTAAACACATAAAAAAAGATGGGGCATTAGTAAGCCTGAATGGCATGATGACAATATCGTAGTGGCCATATCGAGTTCTAAAAGTTGTTTTAAAGATGTCTTCATCTTTAATCCTAACTTGATGATATCCAGACCTTAAATCAATTTTCGAGAACACCGTGGCTCCATGTAGTTGATCAAATAGATCATCTATGCGAGGCAATGGGTATCTATTTTTAATAGTCATTTTATTCAACTGACGGTAATCTATGCAAAGTCGCATGGTTTCGTCCTTTTTCTTAACGAAGATGACATGTGCCCCCGAGGGAGACACACTAGGTTGAATATACTTTTTGTCAATAAGTTCTTTTAATTGTGACTTTAATTCATTAAGTTCAAGTATGTTCATTCGATAAGGGGCCTTTGAGCTGGGTAATGCACCAGGTACTATATCAATGGTAAAATCTAGTTCCCTTTTCGGAGGTAGTCCCAGAATTTCTTCTAGAAATACATCAACATATTCTCTTAAAATTGGTATGTCTTCCAATTTTAATTTGTCTATCTTATTTAGATTCTCCTCATCAGTTATTGTTACTACATAAGCTTTACAACCCTTCCTAATAGCCCACTTAAGCTGTAGAGCGAAAATCTTCCTTATGGTAGTTTTTCTATGGATTTCCTTTACACTTATTGATTTTCCATCATTATTTATACACGTAATGGTTTTATCATAACAATTTAAAACCACCCTATGTTGTTCTAACCAATCCATACCGATTAGTAAGTCATAAGAACCAAGAAGTAATACATTAATCTTTATAATAGTTTCAAATTGATCCATAACTACTACACATTCTTTTACAAAACAAGTTACCTTCCTTTTTTCACCAGTGGGGAACTGAACCAACCAAGAATTTTCAAATTTTTCAATAGGCAACTTACATTGTTCTACCATTTTAGGTGAAATATAACTGAGACTAGCTCCTGGATCAATTAAAATAGCTATAGGGGTTTGGTTTATCATACCTTCTACTTCCACCATGGAAGTTTGATATTTTGCTTATTGATTCTCCAAGGCTACATTGATTCTGGGCATAGTCCTTGCTAAATATCCAACAGTCATTTCCTCATGTATGGTATGAATATTACTGACACTCTTTTTTTTATTAGCATATACTGAGGCATAATGTGGGCCATTACACTCCTAGCACTTTATAGGTTCTTTGCGTTCAAAGTTCTTTGTGTAATTACCATGGTTATTAGCAGATTCTTTACCCTTTCAATTGTTTTGATTGCTTGGTGAATTATCTTATTCCCTTGGAAATTCTTGTTAGCAAAATTTTTGGCCTTATTGTTTTTAGAATCTCAATTGGGCACAAATTCTTTCCTCTTTTTATCATAATGGTTGTTATTATTATTGGCCTTCTAGTTGGCCATGCTCTCCTTCTTCCGATTCTGTTCATAACAGAAATTGGCTTTCCTCATAGCTTCTTCCAGAGTTTTTGGATTGTCATACTCAATCCAATCCTTAATATGATAAGGTAGACAGCTGAGGAATCGTTGTACCTTTGGTTTTTCATCTACAGGGTATGGCACATACCTAAGCAGACTTAAAAACTTGTTGTTCATATCTTTCATAGTCATTGATCCTAATTTAAGCTCATAGAATTCTTTTGCTCTCTCTTCATAGTACTACTCAAACAAATATTTCTTTTTAAAGTACCTCTTAAAGGTACTCCAATTTACGTTCTTATCTTTTATTCCCTTCACTCTCTTCAAGTCTTGCCACCATATATCAGCCTTCCCTGAAAGATTGTAGATATCCATTCTAGCCTTTAATTGGTTAGAATAGTTATAAATCTGGAAGCACTTCTTCATCCCAGATAACCAGGATTCCACTTCCTCCCCCTTCTCAGTCTCCCCATTGAATGTTGTTGGTTTAATCTTTTTAAACTCTCCAGAAATTTCCTCGTAGGGTTTATATTTTCTCTTTTTAGTATAATGGTTCTCATCACTACTATCACTAGTGGAATGAAAATTACGTTGATCACCAAATACCTCTGAAGATGAGTTGCTTTCATTTTTAGTCTGTTTACTCTTTTTATATTTATGTTGATGACTTGTATCTTCTAAACGAGCTCTTTTTCCCCTTCCCTCAGTTTGAAAAATTTCTATTAGGATCTGATTCAGCTCCTCCTAAGCCCTCAGAATCCTTTGATTCTCTCGTTTAACAGATTCCATTTCAGATTTTAGGTCTTTTATTGTTTGTAACAGTTATGACGAATTAGTGTTTAGGTCTTATTGTATAGGGTCTCTTGGTAAGTTTTCTTGTTTAGTAAATGGAGATTCCTCTTCCTCATATTCCTCCAGCCTTTCCATGCCTATTTTTAAACTTCAAAAACAATTTCTCTATTGAATAACATTTAAAAGAAAATAACATCAGCAAAATAATTTAAATTCACTGTTTTATAAAAGCAAGTTGGGCTTCATCAAGGGCTAGTGTTTGAACCTTGTGCTCTGATACCACATGTCATAACCCCAAATTTTCACAAAAAATAAAAAATTTTGATGTAAAATAAATTGTCTAGAGTCGCAATTTGATAACCACTAACGGCTAGTGGATAATGAGACAGTTAGCATAATAATAATTGAATTCAAACATATAAGAACTAATACAAATTAATTTTTGATATGTTAAGTGTATGATCTGCATTCATTTACTTCTAGTTTACTGACGAACTGATTTTGTCAAGTAGGTGAGAAGTTACGTTCTAACTAGGGCTTACTTAGCGATTACTAACTTAGCTGGATTTTCTGGATCTTACAGGATTGATAGGTAAATTTTGAACTAGTAAGAGTTTATAAGGAATTAATCTAGATATATGTCTTTAGAATAAATATACTACTAGAGTAAAAGTTTGCTTAATAGAATTCAAGGGTACTACGAGGTAAAGTATCTTTCCTTCACTTGTTTCGCAACTAAGATAGTATTTTAAATTCATGTCTTAAAGATGAATAACTTTTCCCTACCGATGGTATTTCATCAGATTGACTGCTACTTTAGATAAATATTATTTTCATCTATACACTAAGTTATTTACCAGTTCTTCATAGAGCTTATGATTTAGTATATCAACACTCTTACTGAAATAAGAGTTTCATGTTGTTGTTATTTCTAAAATTTAAAACATTGCTTCAGTATGGAGATAGACCGAAGGCCTTTCAAGAACAAGTTTACAAAAGAACCCCCAGCTCTACTTTTAATTGAGCTTCAGTAGAGGAAATTTAACAACTTATTATTATACTATATTTATAAATGATCATTTGCACAAATGTCTTCAAGTTGTGGTTTCTGTCTTCCAAATTTCTTCATGACATAAGTAATGTGATTAAATTACATTATCATATTACTTATAATAACAAGTGAAACTATATTTATTCTTGAATAGTTTTACTATTCTTTACTACCAAGTCTAATTTAGCCTTGGTTTGATTCGTTTAGAGTTTTGGTACCTTATGGAGACCAAATGATCATGTACTTTCAAGAAGTTTACCCTACTCTTAATACTATAGACTACATTCAAAAAAAAGAGTTGTTCTAGGGTGTAAATATTATTTACTTTCAATTACACAATAATGATTTATAAACTAGCCTCTTATCTACTAGTGTTTGCATAAACTAGTTCTAATAGCATAGACACACATCGTTTATGGTTATAAAAAGACATGGTTATTAGTGGTACTATCAACTCACGTTCAACAACTTTTATTGTACTATTGATCTCTTCACAACATGTTTTACTAAGATGGATTATAAGATCTCTATAAACAAGGATATCAATGCAATATATGTTTTGGTTCATTACCAATGAAGATTCCAAGATTGATAATATAAGGTTTACCAATACCATATAAACCTCGTTCTTTATCATAGCTTGAATTTATGATTTATCAATGAAATGATACGTTTTGACTTTGTAGATTACATTATCATTATAGTCATTGTTTAAATTATTAACAATAATTTGTTGTCCCAACAATTGCAGTGACAACTATATCATTCGACCCATTTTGGAATGAATAATTTAGTGGGCACGTGGAACATTCACCACCATGCATTGCATAACTTAAAATCTCACCAAGTAACCCTACTTCTCATTCTTCGTCGAGGGTTTTGGTCTTTGCACTAGCTGGTTTACGACGGCCATGAGGGCCTGCTTGTGCTCGTCTCCAACTACATTGTCTATGTGTAGAATATGTTGCCACTCTAGTGTGTGGTTTTCAAGACTCAAAACTCGCACTTAGTTTTTCCTTCAGCATGCAATACTTTATTGTGCGTGTAGTTGTTCTCTATCAGTAGCTTTTAGTGTTGTTTCCTTTCTTGGCCATTGCTAAAGCTTACTTTTGTTCCAGTCGTCGGTGTAGATGTATTGTGAGCCCCATCCCCTTTGTCACTAGTGAGCACGAGGGTTGTGCTGCTCGTGGTGTGGGCTCAAATCCTGCTCGACTCCCAAATCTTTCACCTTCATGTAAAGAGTTTATTCTATAATTGTTATAAATTTCCATTTACAGTTTTATTCATAGAATAGTCAGTTTCTAACTATAACCCCGGGTTTGCTTGTACGTTGCAGTTCGCTCTTATGCTTGGAAGAAACCTCTCCATGTTTGGATATAGAACAAGACCTACAGGTAAGCGCTGGTTACAATGTGGCAACTCCCTACTTGTACAGATTAGGGAAAAACGGTTTCAGTTGGAGAAGAAATACAACCTCGGTTCCTTTGGTGTTGAAAATGCTTAGCTCGGTTGTTATTTAGTATTTTTTTTTTGTTAAAAACCCTTTCCTATAGCAAGGTGATTCCAGCTTTGATGTCGTGACTTGTATTTCACTATTCTCGACTTATTAACAGGTTTACAGCCTTATGACTAAGTAATGATAAACTACGTTTCTTAATATGTGGAGGTTTTCCTGTCTTCATGGTTTTAATGGTTCTCTGTTTCGAATACTTTAATAAAATATACATTGTTTTATAAAATTTATTACAGTAATGAAGATTTATAGGTTGATTGTTAGTTTTACCTTTCGAACCCTCGCCACCATGCTAGGTGCACCGGCCTTGAATTGGGTGAAGTAAATTTGTTATGTCTTAAGCCTTTCGGCCTGACAGAGTAATACATTTGGTTTAAAAAGGATTTTAAAGTTCGAGCTCTGTCTCGTTTATACAATAGTTCTATAACCTGTAAATTATGACTCTGTGTAATTTGAGTCTTCCCTTCCTTGACTGGTAATAATGGTAATTATTCATTTTAGTATTTTTCTTGTAAATAAATAAAGATAATGTGAAGACTGTAAGTTAAGTCGTAAGGTAAATTTTTATATGTTTATGCTTTTCAATTAGGATCGAATATTAGGGTTTACTGTAAAGGGACCCTTATGTAAATATATTCTTAAAATTTCTTAATTATGTCTTGGTTTCTGTTAATTCTTTCGCGTTGTTATAATAGTATTCAAATTATTTATTTTGTTAAAATGTTTTCTTTTCTTTTAAATAAAAGGCTTATCAAAATACTATATGTTCTTGATATAAGACTGTTCCCAGTTAGTACATACTTACGGTATTCTTAGTTTACTTTGCTTATTTTGTTTTAAAGAATACTTTTGAAAAAAGAAAGAAAATATAACTAGGGTTTAGACCCTCACGTTAGACTTACACGCATTTAGAGCTTGTTTGGAAAATAATTATTCTTGAATAGGTATATTCTTAGCTTCATTCGATTTATTGTTTACACTTAAATTTCCATTTGTTTATTACTCTGTTAATTAGTAAAGATTCAGAGTTATGTAATGTTTAAAAACATTAACTCTGAAATTTGATTATTTCTTCATTAATAGTATTTGTAACAAAATCCTATTCTAGTATATGTAAAATAATATGTTTTAAGCTAAAAGATATAAGTTTGGTTAAACCATTCTTTTAGATACTTGTTGTAGTTCATATAATTTTTATTGTATCAATATAAATATTTAGTATAACTCTATTGTAGTACTGCTATTTCTTTTCCAATAATTTTACATAGATATAAGCTTGTTAAAACAATAAACATAAATACTCAAAACATTGTTCCTTTTAATAATAACTTACATACTGAAATAAATTACTCTGTTATCTACAAAATGCAGAACCATATCTATTATCTTCGATCTCTTATCATTTTCTTTCATCTCCTTAAGATATTCTAACCGTGCTAGAGTACAGCCTGGTTTTCCAAGTGTGGAAAAACACAGTCTAGAAATTATTTCCATTCTAACACATTACTTTTCTAAATCAAATACATTTCTTCAATCATTTAAAGAGACTACTAGATTCTAACATTTTACAAACTTAATATTTAACATTCATACATTAGTCAGACTCATATTTATTTATCTAACACAGTAAAACAAAATAATGTAAAACCTGTTTAGGATAGATGACAACACCGTTAGGAGGCCGTTCCTCGCTACCAATCTCCTTGAGAGTGCTCAAACAATGCTTCCTCAGGACCCCTGAGCCTGTTACTATTCTTCTTGGCTAAGAACTGGTGGAGAATGCAAATAGTATACTAGTCCAATATCTCAGTAAAACACTCTACTCTCAGCAGTAAGATCATTCAAATTAAAAGGTACACTGGATCAATCAACAATTATCCCCTCAAAAATTTCCACAATTCCCTTCCATTGAATTTCTCTGAAGTACATTCATTCACTTGAATGATCACTTTTCTGGAATGAGCAGCCTCAGTTCTCTTCAATGGGAATTTTTATAAAGATTTCCTAGGTCTTTTCGGTCAGTTTTCATTAATTGAGCCACCTGCTCTGATTTCACTTTCTTTGGGAATCATGACCCCAAATGTAAGGAGGTTGCCACCTGCAACAGTTGGAAGTTGTTTGAGGATGCTGCCACATGTCAGTTTGCTCTCCACCCAGTATCCTCCACCAATTTGACCAGTAAACACTCTTTTAACAGCTCTCCTAAACTATTGTCTCCACCTTTATTTATTTATAAATAAAATAGTCAGAATTACATTAAATATCCTTGACTCTGTTGAGTCATCAATTACAACTTAGCATAAAATTTAACATATTGTCCTCAAATAACATCATATAATATAAAATTGTTTTAGCAAAATTGGGGCATGTGACATACACACCCCCTTAAAGTATAACATCATCCTTGATTTTATTTATTCTTCGTCCTCAGAATTCCCCTGGAACAAAATTGGATATGAATCCCACATATTACTTTCATATTCCCATGATGTTTCCTCTGGAATAAGGTGCTTCCATTTCACCTTCACCTGACCAATGGTGAGGTTTCGATGTGTGACCTCCCTCCGCCTGATGATACATTTCGATTCCACCAGAAAAGGTCCTTCTAGTTCCACATGTACATCATTCTAGTTAACAACATGAGTAGCATCATGAACATGTTTCTTTAATACAGAAATGTGAAAAACATTATGTACTCTTAAATTTGGTGGTAATGCTAATTAATAAGCTACTTGTCCAATCCTAGACAGTATTTTGAATTGACCATAGTAACGAGGTGCTAGTTTTGCACAAATACCCAATCTCAGAGAGCTCTTTTTGGGCCTCACCTTGATGAACAGATGTTCACCTACCTGGAAATCCTTTGGAGTTCTTTTAAGGTCTGTTTGACTTTTCTGTCGATCCTGCGCAATTTTCAGATTACTTTGTACCTGCTTAATAATTTCTTCCATTTCCTTTAATAGTTTGGGACCTAATACTAATCTATTCACCAGATTACTCCAAGAGATAGGAGTATTACATTTTTTTCCATACAATATTTTGAAAGGACTAAATCTGGCTGACGCTTGATAATTATTATTATAAGCAAATTCTACCGGATGCAAATAATCCTCCCATTTACCTAGCTGGTCTTTCACATACATTCTTAATAAATCTTTCAGTACTTGGTTTAATCTTTCGGTCTGTCCATATATTTGAGGATGGAATGAAGTACTAAAATTTAGCATAGTGTTTAATCCTTTAAACAAAGATTTCCAAAAGTTACCTGTAAATTTAGGATCTCTATCCGAGATTATAACTTTCGGTATTCCATGCAGTCAAAAAATTTGCTTTAGAAAGATATCAACTATGTTTACAGCTTTATACGTAGTTTTAACAAGTATAAAGTGGGCTGGTTTACTTAACTTATCGACCACTACCATGATAGAATCATTTAAATTTTGATTTTTAGGCAGTCCAGTAACAAAATCGAGACTAATTATCTCCCATTTTGAGCTAGGAATGGGCAATGAATGAAGTAATCCATCTAGGTGTTGATGTTCAATTTTCACCTGCTAACATTCAAAACACCTAGCAATGTACTCTGCCAGTTCAGTCTTCATGTTCGGCCAAAAATATTCTTTTCTTAATATAGTTATAGTCTTTTGATAGCCTAGATGACCTGAGTATGGAGTTTTATGGATTTCGTCCAAAATTAATAACTTAACTTTAGGTACATTAGGTACATACATTCGGTCTTTATACAGTAAAAATTCTTTTTGCATTCAAACTATACCCTTTACTTAAGCTTTCTGTTGGATTTTCTTTCATTTTATCTTGTAAGTTTTGGTAAATTTCATCTTGTTCTATCCCCGCTTTAAGTTGTTCATCTAAATCTATTGTATAAGTGCTGATAAATGCTGTGAAGTTCAGCCTTGTATTCCTACTTAATGCATCAGCAAATTTATTTTCTTTCCCTTTAATGTGCTGAATTTTGAAATCATACTCACTTAGGAGAGCTAGCAACCTAGCTTATCTAGCGTCTAGATTAGGCTTATCTAACAGATATTTTAGTCCTATATTATCAGTCATTAGAATAATTTTTTTGCCAATTAGGTGATGACGCCACATCTTTAGAGCATGTATAACAGCAGCTAATTCCAGATCATAAGTTGCATAATTATTTTCATGAATTTTTAATTTCCTTGACTCATAGAAAATAACATGCCCTTCTTGAGTTAGAACACCACCTAAACCATCATTTCAGGCGTCAGTGCAGACTACAAATTCTTTATTTGGATCAGTTATTCTTAAAATAGGTGCGCTAGTTAATAAAGTTTTTAACTTTTTAAAGCTATCCTCGCATTTCTGGTTCCAATCAAGTTTCTTTCCTTTCCTCTGCAAAGAAGTTATCGGATTCACGATTCTCGAAAAACCTTCAATGAACCTCTGGTAATAACCAGTAATTCCCATGAAGGATTGAACATCAATTACATCCTTAGGAACCGGCCAATCTTCAATCGCCTTTATCTTTTTGGGATCCACCAAAATCCCTTCCTTAGTCACCACATGACCTAAGTACTGAATATTATCCTTAAAGAAATCGCATTTACTAAACTTTGCAAAGATTTGATGATCTCGTAACTCTTGCAAAACAATTTTTAAATGTTCTTTATGTTCTTCTTCAGTTTTTGAATAGATTAATATATCATCGATAAACACAACCACAAACTTATCTAGATACTTATGCATAATGTTGTTCATTAAACACATAAAAACAACTGGGGCATTAGTAATCCCGAATGGCATGGTGACAAAATCGTAATGGCCATATCGAGTTCTAAAAACTGTTTTAAAAATGTCTTCATCTTTAATGCTAACCTGATGATATCCAGACCTCAAATCAATTTTTGAGAACACCGTGGCTCCACGTAGTTGATCAAATAGATCATCTATGTGACGCAACGGGTATCTATTTTTAATAGTCATCTTATTCAACTGATGGTAATCTATGCAAAGTCGCATGGTTCCGTCCTTTTTCTTAACGAAGATGACAGGTGCCCCCAAGGGAGACACACTAGGTCAAATATACTTTTTGTCAATAATTTATTTTAATTATGACTTTAATTCATTAAGTTCAAATATGTTCATTCGATAAGGGGCCTTTGAGATTTATATTGCACCAGGTACCAGCTCAATGGTAAAATCTAGTTCCCTTTTCGAAGGTAGTCCCGGAATTTCTTTCGGAAATACATCAACATATTCTCTTAAAACTGATATGTCTTTTGATTTTAATTTGTCTATCTTATTTAAATTCTCCTCATCACTTATTATTACTACATAAGCTTTACAACCCTTCCTAACATCCCACTTAAGCTGCAGAGCAGAAATATGCCTTATGGTAGTTTTTCTAGGGATTCCCTTTACACTTATTGGTTTTCCATCATTATTTATACACGTAAAGGCTTTATCATAACAATTTAAAACCACCCTATGTTGTTCTAACCAATCCATACCAATTAGTAAGTCATAAGAACCAAGAGGTAATACATTAAGCTTTACAATAGTTTCAAATTGATCCATAACTGCCGCACATTCTTTTACAAAACAAGTTACCTTCCTTTTTGCACCAGTGGCTAACTGAACCAACCAAGAATTTTCAAATTTTTCAACAGTCAACTTACATTGTTCTATCATTTTAGGTGAAATATAACTGATACTAGCTCCCGGATCAATTAAAATAGCTATAGGGGTTTGGTTTATCATACCTTCTACTTCCACCATGGAAGTTGGATATTCTGCTTGTCGATTCTCCAATGATGTATTGATTCTGGGCATAGTCCTTGCTAAATCTTCGACTGTGATTTCCTCCTGTATGGTATGAATATTACTGACACTCTTTTTCCAATTTGGAAAGACTGAGGCATAATGCGGTCCATTACACTCCTAGCACTTTATAGGTTCTTTGCGCTCAAAGTTTTTTGTGTAATTGCCATTGTTATTAGCAGATTCTTTACCCTTTGAATTGTTCTGATTGCTTGGTGAATTAATCTTATTCCCTTGGAATTCTTGTTAGCAAAATTTCTTTCCTTATTGTTTTTAGAATTCCAGTTGGGCACAAATTCTTTCTTCTTTTGATCACAATGGTTGTTATTCTTCTTGGCCTTCCAGTTGGCCATGGTCTCCTTCTTCCAATTTTGTTCATAACAGAAATTGGCTTTCCTTATAGCTTCTTCTAGATTTTTTGGATTGTCATACTCAATCCTATCCTTAATATGATAAGATAGACAGCTGAGGAATCACTGTACCTTTGGTTTTTCATCTACAAGGTATGGCACATACCTGAACACACTTAAAAACTTGATGTTCAGATCTTTCATATTCATTGATCCTAATTTAAGCTCATAGAATTCTTTTGCTCTCTCTTCACAGTACTGCTCAGACAGAAATTTCTTTTTAATGTACCTCTTAAAGGTACTCCAATTTACGTTCTTATATTTTATTCCCTTCACTCTCTTCAAGTCTTGCCACCATATGTCGGCCTTCCCTAAAAGATTGTAGATATCCATTCTAGCCTTCAATTTGTAAGAATAGTTATAAATCTGGAAATACTTCTTCATCCCAGATAACCAGGATTCCGCTTCCTCCCCCTTTTCAGTCTCTCCACTGAATGTTGGTGGTTTAATCTTTTTAAACTCTCCAGAAATTTCCTCATAGGGTTTATATTTTCTCTTTTTAGTATAATGGTTCTCATCACTACTATCACTAGTGGAATGAAAAATATGTTGATCACCAAATACCTCTGAAGATGAGCTACTGTCATTTTTAGTCTATTTAATCTTTTTATATTTATGTTCATGACTTGTATCTTTTGAATCAGCTCTTTTTCCCCTTCCCTCAGTTTGAAATTTTTCTGTTAGGATCTGATTCAGCTCCTCCTAAGCCCTCAGAATCCTTTCATTCTCTCATTTAATAGATTCCATTTCAAATTTTAAGTCTTTTACTGTTCGTACTAGTTATGAGGAATTAGTGGTTAGGTCTTCTTGTATAGGGTCTCTTAGTAAGTTTTCTTGTTCAGTAAATGGAGATTCCTCTTCCACATATTCCTCTAGAATTTCCATACCTGTTGTTAAACTTCAAAAACAATTTCTCTATTGAATAACATTTAAAAGAAAATAACATCAGCAAAATAATTTAATCACTGTTTTATAAAAGTAAGTTGGGCTTAATCAAGGCCTAGTGTTTGAACCTTGTGCTCTGATACCACATGTCATAACCCCAAATTTTCACAAAAATTAAAAAAAAATATATGTAACATAAATTGTCTAGAGGCGCAGTTTAATAACCACTAACGGATAGCAAATAATGAGATAGTTAACATAATAATAATTGACTTCAAATATATAAGAACTAATACATATTATATTTTTATATGTTAAGTGTATGATCTGCATTCATTTACTTCTAGTTTACAGATGAATTGATTTTGTCAAGTAGGTGAGAAGTTATGTTCTAACTGGGGCTTACTTAGCGATTGCTAACTTAGCTGGATTTTCTGGATCTTATAGGCTTGATAGGTAAATTTTGAACCAGTAAGAGTTTATTAAGGCGTTAATCCAGATATATTTCTTTAACATAAATATACTGCTAGAGTAAAAGTTTGCTTAATAGAATTCAAGGGTTCTACGAGGTAAAGTATCTTTCCTTTACTTGTTTTGCAACTAAGATAGTATTTTAAATTCATGTCATAAAGATCAATAACTTTTCCCTACTGATTGTCTTTTACCAGATTGACTGCTACTTTAGATAAGTCTTCTTTTCATCTATACCCTAAGCTATTTACCAATTCTTCATAGAGCTTATGATTTAGTATATCAACACTCTTACTGAAATAAGTGTTTCATGTTGTTGTTATTTCTAAAATTTAGAACATTGCTTCAGTATGGAGATAGACCTAAGGCCTTTCAAGAACAAGTTTACAAAAGAACCCTCAGCTCTACTTTTAATTGAGCTTCAGTAGAGGAAAATTAACAGCTTATTATTATACTATATTTATAAATGATCATTTGCACAAATGTCATCAAGTTGTTGTTTCTATCTTCCAAATTTCTTCATGACATAAGTAATGTGACCAAATTACATTATCATATTATTTATAATAACAAGTGATACTATATTTATTCTTGAATAGTTTTACTATTCTTTACTACCAAGTCTAACTTAGCGTTGGTTTGATTCGGTTAGAGTTTTGGTATCTTATGGAGACCAAATGATCATGTACTTTCAAGAATTTTATCTTACTCTTAATACTATAGACTACATTCAAAAGAAAGAGTTGTTCTAGGGTGTAGATACTATTTACTTTCATTTACACAACAATGATTTATAAACTAGCTTCTTATCCACTAGTGTTTGCATAAACTTGTTCTAACAACATATACATGCATCGTTTATGGTTATAAAATGACATGGTTATTAGTGGTACTATCAACTCATGTTCAACAAATTTTACTATACTATTGATCTCTTCATAACATGTTTTACTAAGACGGATTATAAGATCTCTATAAACAAGGATATCGATGCAATATATGTTTTGGTTCATTACCAATGAAGATTCCAAGATTGATAATATAAGGTTTACCAATACCATATAAACATCGTTCTTTATCATAGCTTGATTTTATGATTTATCAATGAAATGATACGTTTTGACTTTGTAAATTACATTATCATTATAGTCATTGTTTAAATTATTGACAATAATTTGTTGTCCCGACAATTGCAGTGACAACTATATAATTTGACCCATTTTGGACTGAATAATTTAGTGGGCATGTGGAACATTCAACACCATGCATTGCATAACTTAAAAGCTCACCACGTAACCCTACTTCTCATTCTTCGTCGAGGGTCTTGGTCTTTGCACTGTCTGGTTTACGGCGGCCATGACGGCTCGCTTGTGCTCATCTCCAACTCCATCGTCTGTGTGTAGAAAGGTGTTGTCACTCTAGTGTGTGGTTTTCAACACTGACAGCTTGCACTTGGTTTTTCCTTCTGCATGCAATACTTTGTTGTGCGTGTAGTTGTTCTCTATCAGTAGTTTTTAGTGTTGTTTCCTTTTGTGGCCATTGCTAAAGCTTACTCCTGCTCCAGTCATCAATGTAGATGTATTTTGAGCCCCGTCGCCTTTGTCATTAGTGAGCACAAGGGTTTTACTACTCGTGGTGTGGGCTCAAATCCTCCTCAGGTCCCAAATATTTCACCTTCAGGTAAAGAGTTTATTTTATAATTTTTATAAATTTCGAGTTACAGTTTTATTTATAGAATAGTCAGTTTCTAACTATAACCCCGGGTTTGCTTGTAGGTTGCAGTTCGCTCTTACGCTTGGAAGAACCCTCTCCATGTTTGGGTATACATCAAGACCTACGGGTAAGCCCTGGTTACAATGTGGCAACTCACTACTTGTATAGATTAGGGAAAAAGGGTTTCAGTTGGAGAAGAAATACGACCTCGGTTCCTTCAGTGTTAAAAATACTTAGCTCCGTTGTTATTTAGTATTTTTTTTTTGTTAAAAACCCTTGCCTATAGCAGGGTGATTCCAGCTTCGATGCAGTGACTTGTATTTCACTGTTCTCGACTTACTGATAGGTTTACAGCCTTATGTCTAAGTAATGATAAACTTTGTTTCTTAATATGTGGAGGTTCTCATGTCTTCATGGTTTTAATGGTTCTCTGTTTTGAATACTTTAATAAAATATACATTGTTTTATAAAAGTTATTATAGTAATGAAGTTTTATAGTTTGATTGTTAGTTTTACCTTTCGAACCCTCGCCACAATGCTGGGTACACTAACCCTGACTGGGTGAGGTAAATTTGTTATGTCTTAAGCCTTTCAACCTAACAGAGTAATACATTTGGTTTAAAAAGGATTTTAAAGTTCGAGCCCTGTCTCGTTTATACATTAGTTTTATAACCTGTAAATCATGACTCTATGTAATTTGAGTCTTCCCTTCCTCAACTATTAATAATGGTAATTATTCGTTTTAATATTTTTCTTGTAAATAAATAAAGATAATGTGAAGACTGTAAGTTCAGCCATAAGGTAAATTTTTATATGTTTATGCTTTTTAGTTAGGATAGAATATTAGGGTTTACTGTTAAGGGACCCTTATGTAAATATATTCTTAAAATTTCTTAATTACGCGTTGGTTTCTATTACTTCTTTCTCATTGATATAATAGTATTGGAATTATTTATTTTGTTAAAATGTTTTCTTTTCTTTTAAATAAAAGGATTATCAAAATACTATATGTTCTTGATATAAGACTATATCCATTCTAGTACATACTTATAGTATTCTTAGTTTAATTTGCTTATTCTGTTTTAAAGAATACTTTTGTAAAAAGAAAGAAAATATAACTAGGGTTTATACCCTCACGTGAAACTTACATAGATTTAGAGCTTGTTTGGAAAATAATTATTCTTGGATATTTAGGTAAATTCTTAGCTTTATTCTATTTATTGTTTACACTTAAATTTCCATTTGTTTATTGCTCGATTAATTAGTAAAGATTCAGAGTTATGTAATGTTTAAAAACATTAACTCTGAACTTTGATTATTTCTTCATTAATAGTATTTGTAACATAATCCTATTCTAGTATATGTAAAATAATATGTTTTAAGCTAAAAGATATAAGTGTGGTTAAACCCTTGTTTTAGATACTTACTGTAGCTCATATAATTTTTATTGTATCAGTATAAATCTTTACTATAACTCTATTGTAGTACTGCTATTTATTTTCCAATATTTTTACATAGATAAGCTTTTTAAAACAATAAACATAAATTCTTAGAACAATGTTCCTTTTAATAATAACTTACACACTAAAATAAATTACTCTGCTATCTACAAAATGCGGAACCCTATCTATTATATTCGATCTCTTATCATTTTATTTCATTTACTGAAGATATTCTAACTGTGCTGGAGTATGGCCTGGTTTTCCAGATGTGGAAAAGCACAGTCTAGAAATTATTTCCATTCTAACACATTACTTTTCTAAATCAAATACATTTCTTCAATCATTTAAAGAGACTACTAGATCCTAACATTTCACAAACTGAATATTTAACATTCATATAACAGTCAGACTCCGATTTATCTATCTAACACAGTAAAACAAAATAATGTAGAACCTGTTTACGACAGATGACAATAGCATTAGAAGGTCGTTCCTCCCTACCAATCTCCTGGAGAGCGCTCAAACAACGCTTCCTCATGACTCTCGAGCATGTTCCTAGTCTTCTTGGCTGAGAACTGGTGGAGAATGCAAACAGTAGACTAGTCCAATATCTCAGTACAACACTCTGCTCTCAGTAGTAAGATCATTCAGCTTAAAAGCTGCACTAGATCAATCAACAATTATCCCCTCAAAACTTTCCACAATTCCCTTCCATTGAATTTCTCTGAAGTACATTCATTCACTTGAATGATCACTTCTCTGGACTGAGCAGCCTCAGCTCTCTTCAATGGGAATTTTTATAAAGATTGCCTAGGTCTTTTGGGTCAGTTTTCATTAATTGATCCACCTGCTCTAATTTCACTTTCTTGGGGAATCGTCACCCCAAATGTAGGGAGGTTTCCACCTGCAATAGTTGGAAGTGGTTTGAGGATGCTGCCACATGTCAGTTTTCTCTCCACCCAGTCTCCTCCACCAATTCGACCAGTAAACACTCTTTTAACAACTCTTCTAAGATTTTGTCTCCTCCTTTATTTAATTATAAATAAAATATTCAGAATTACATTAAATATCCTTGACTCTACTGAGTCATCAATTACAGCTTAGCATAAAATTTAACATATTGTCCTCAAATAACTTCAAATAATATAAAATTATTTTTGCAAAATTGGGGCATGTGACCTTATCTTTTGTGCAAGAAGGAAGGACCCGAGGCTAAGGAGGGCACCTTTATCACCACAAACACTGATCTCCTATGGGTCATGCACAACTTGCTCATCGGCATATAGAAGATAGTGACTAAGATCGGTTGAGAAGAATGTAAGCATATTTATTGTTCCAATTGATGAGTAAAATGCTCTCCAAGGGATCTATTTTTTTTTACAGTAATGAAATATATTCTCAATATTGACTTGTAGTTGTTATCTATGTGATGTTTCAAACTATCTCACTTCAATGGCATATCCCTCTATTGGGATTTCGTTAAACATTAATACCCCTCCTCTTCAATCAGTAAAAATAATAAGTTCATCAATAACTTTCCCAACACAATGGTAGAGCCACAATGTAGGTAGAATTAAAAAAGTCCCAACTCAAACATTAATACCCCTCCTCTTCAATCAGTAAAAATAATGAATTTGTTAATAAGTTTCCCAATGCAATGGTAGAGCCACAATGCAGATATAATTATAAAAATCCCAACTCAACATCACAAGTAGGTTATCTTCCGTTTCTATCTAGATCCATAATAATAGATGAATACCTTATAATTGAAGAAGGGATGACCTTGAGAGTCATTGAAATACACGGTCTAAGAAAAAGCACAAGATACTAGACTATCGATGAATTGGGGTTCGGATTCTGTTTGGAATTCTTTAGGACTCCATAATAATTGAACTGATAGACCAAAAATGAGGAACATAGAGGATAGGGACTCTGAGAACAATAGATGAGAGACAAATTCAGCATGTCCATCCAGCAAATGGTCAGGAAGTCTCAATCCCATAAAAAATCAGCCCCCCTACAACCACTTGAACAAAAACTTATACATTTTTCAGATCCAATAGTAGTTAAAAATATGTAGAGAACCCTAGTTTATGCCGCCTATACTATTTTCCATGACTTTTCTTATAGGTATTTTATAGGCACTTAGTATGCTATAGGTGCTACAAGTTATGCTTAATATGTACTTGTATCAGCAACTAATGGTGTTGGTACTTTGACTAAATCTACCCTTGCTTCCAATGATACTCCACAAACAATACAAAAGACATGAATACATGAATGCATGCCATACAAGTTCACAACTATGTGACTGATAATGAAACAAACTATGTGTCCAGATAGAAATTTATCTTGTTGTGGGAGGATATAATTATTTCCAAGCCAACGGTGCAATAGAGTATAAGCTTCCATAATCTGTAAAGAAGCAAACTGTGTCAAGACTGAAGAATATCCTACTGTGGGAGGAGGATAGAATTCCTTCCAGGACAGATGTGGAAGAAAGTATAAACTTCCATAGTAATCTTGCATGGTTTAAGGCCCAGTAGCTAACCCACATGTCAAATATTCCTGTATGGGTCCTGGGATAATGACTACCTCAGCTAGTTGAGTTGGAAATGAAGCAGGGCACTAAATATTACTCTGAATGTGATACAAAGAATTCCAGCTTCTTCTATCAGCAATGTAAGGGCAAGTGCCAACTATGGAGAACCATCCAAACAATATAATCTGAGGGGAATCCAGATATTTCTATACCATGAAGATACGATATCCCCAGCATAAATACCAAAATTACATTTGGGCAAAGGATTCCTTTCCAATATGCTTTGCTACTATTAAAATCAAGTGGCAAATCAAGTGTTCCTAGCTCCTCTTCTTGAAGTTCTAGATGACCCACCATACTATTCCTTTTATAGGCCAAAGGGAGCCATAGTCACCATTAAAGACATGGAATTTGAGGCTCCCCTAGATATAATATACGCCTCAGTGAACTCAGATGGATTCAATAAACAAAAAAGAGGATCCTATTAGAAGACGAAGAAGTGTTTGAAGAAATAAGAGGTGCTCTACTTTGATCTTCCCCAAGATCAAGAATTTAACAAATATATGATAACCTTCACCATGATGAAGAGGAAGAATCAAGATCTAGGGATGATGATGATGGAAGTAATTGGAAGCAATTGAATCATTTACCTTCCTTGTCTCACAAGTCACATTACCCAACAATTGGGATCAAGGTGGAATTGTTGGAACTTGGCTCTAGGCATGGCTATAAAGGTTTTAAGAAGATAGGGGAAGGGAAGGTGAAGTTGTACACCACACATGCTGGAGAATGAGTACACATACTGCTCAGTTATTTCCATTCTTGTAAGGGATGAAAACACATCAGTTTGGTGACTACTTCAAATCTGATATATCACTATTATGAAGCTACTAATTCATTATTACAGACCTATATCAACATGTCAAAACAACGAGCAGTAATAGCCTAATCCAAATAGGCCTAAAACAATTTTATCCCTTTCTAATAGGATGAATAGACCTTAGGAAATTTATGGTTCAAACTTAGAGGTCTCACAATGATCACAACTTAATACAAACATCCTTTAAACAATCACGGATGAGTTTAACAATTTAACAAGTGTTCATGGCAGGGATAATTTTAGGGGATAATTTTAGCCCAGTGGGCTATTTTTCCATGTTTCTCTCCCCAAAAAGATTCGCCATTTTGCATTTTTTGAAGCCCAGTTTTGCCCAATTTTAATGGCGTAAAAATTCTTCACCCTAAAAATCGCCAAATTATTATATAAACGATATAAAATGCTTGGAAATTAAAATATTTTTTTTAAAATATCGCCAATCAGTTTATTGTTGGTGTTTTAAGAATTGGTAATATTCGCCAACATTTATACAGTTTTAAATAAGTATGGTTCCTTAAAATCATCCCTGGTTCATGGTTCAGATCTAGAATCCCACAAGGTTCACAAGACATATATAGAAGCCCAAAAAGTCACGTCCCTATCTACAATAGCCCACAAGGTCAAGGAAGGTCACAAATGTCGCGACCTAACATAGAATCGTCAATACAGTCACATTTTAGCCTAGGAAGGTTTAGTAAGGTTTAGCAGCCCAATCAAGAATACGACCCAGCTCAAAAAAAAGGAAATCCAATATTGGTATTTGTGTATGAAAGATGAACTTCATGAGTTCTTGCATTCAAGATTGGATAATGTGAAGTATGCTATCATAGAATCTTTATTAATGAGAAAGCTAGTCAAACGACTCTTTATGCCATTGATATATGGTAAGACGGTTATAATCATGGCTAGTGATATTCATGAGTGTTATGGTTCCTTGCTAAATTTTAAGGATTACTATCCCATCACTAAACTTTTCCATGAATTTTGGAGAAATAAATATCCTGACATAGCCAATTTAATGAAGTTGATTAACCTAATTGTTTGGTTTTATTCAATCTTGGATCAACCAGTGCAATATAGCATACCGTACTTCACAACTGTGCAAGAATATATGTGTAAGAATCAAGCTTATATATGGGTATATGATAGGGTGTGCAAGAAGAGACATCGGGTTACTCTCTAAGTGCCTTCATTGGATAGGGATCAGTGCAAGACTCAAGTTTATACCTACATCAATTTTATTCATCAGAAGGATTTCTTTATAGCTATTAAAGTGGTGGAGCAATTGACTTTAAAAATGAAATCACCAGTATACACGGTACATGATAATTTCATTACAACATCTGTTTTCGCAACAGGGGTTTCCAAAATTTATACAAAAGTTTTTATGTACATGGGTCATCCACTTCAAACAATAAATGAATTTATTCAAAATAATATGAACCCTTGGTACTATGACAAGGTGAATGATCCTATTCCAAGTGAGTCTCTTAGAACTCGATTGAAATCTCAGGAGCCTAAGGATTTGAGTTTCAAAGATAAGTTAAAATGGGATAAAAATATAGATGACACAGTGAGTTGTTACGAGGAATATGTAATTACAGTGTGCGGTTTAGCTCTTCCTTTGGAAGATGGTATACGTCATGCTGAAAAGTGGAAGGAATTTCATTCACTTCTCAAGAGATGGGAGTATCTCGTGTTTAACTATAGCGTGCACTACTAAAGGAATATGAAATTGCAAATGAAAATGAAAAATAATTATTATAGTTCAGTTGGATATTTGAAACTCTTGGCTTATTTGAACCATTTGAAGCAGTTAATCGATGGGGGAAAATGCCAAGATCCATATTTTGGATTGAGAATAGTTGAAGTAGGATTTGAAGATCCTTACCTTCGATGTGCAGAATATGAAGTTATAGCATTGGCAGTAATGCGACTGTTAAAGAAGTATGCTTACAATACTGGGTTTGAGTATGGTAAGTTTATTATAGGTTATGTCATGAAAATACAAACAAGAGATGTTTCCTATAACATTGGTACAACTATTTATTTAAATGATTCTAGCGGAAATGTTTCACTAATAATAACTCTAAAATACTGACATAGATACTTCCCATGCATGGCTAAATCGAATTCATCAATTCAGCTTCAAAATCCCCCTTAACAGACTCTTAATCACCCATAAATTAATCCCATGCATTGGAGATAACTCAAATTCACAATGAATGAATCAAATTCTATCAAGACTACTCTCATCCAGCAAATACAACTCGAATACATCTTAAAACACTGAATATTAGTGACTTTAACCCAGAAAAAATACATTATAGTAACTGAAGTCAACACCAGTT
>LPNX010599348.1:87848-98730 GCA_001517045.1 Pseudotsuga menziesii | reverse complement strand
AGTAACTCAACTTAACTCAATTTAACTAAAATTAACTAACATTAACTCAATATTTGCTGAAATTAAGTAATAGTGAGTCAATTTAGGTGTATTCCTTGAACATAATTAATCAATTAGGTGCTTATCTCTCACCTATGGGTGAAAATATTGCATGGATCTGCATGCAAGACATTAATTAAGGGTTTTATAACCTTCATAGTCCAAAATTAATGAAATTAAATGGGAAAGTATTTTTAGGGGAAGTCACAACTCCTTACCCCAACCCCTTCTCACAAGACATTCAAGAACCCCCCAGCAATGTTGTTGTTATGTTGTGCCATTATTAATTTTTTAAATATAATATAAAATAATAACAATAATTATATATAATAATTATAATTTCAATTAAAATAAAATCCATCTCATTGGGTGTCCATGGTCTTGGAATCTAGTGCAAACTCAACAAAGCAACATAAGCACACATACGAGTGGCCAGGGATTACCTTCGAGATATTACAGAAATTGTCATCAATATGTTCCAAAAGATTTAGCATGGGACATGTGTCCATAAGGTATCCACCAAATGGAGAGTCAAAGCTAAAATATAAAAGCTCGTTAAAGTCCTTCACATCCTTAAGAATTGATCTTCCCTCACTTCCTCTCATGTTTATAGTTTTTCCAACAAACTTAGAAGTCATTTATCCATCATGAGGGTCACCCTGTTAAGGAATGAGGTTGAATCGAGGTGGTAGAGGATGGAAGCTATATCTTTCTCATACTTGCAAGTTTACTAGCTTCCTGGATCTGCAAACCCAGATGTCAGTGTCCAATAATGGGAACATGGGAGTGAGAGGCAGGGGGATGACTGTCATATCATTCACCACACTCTCTCACCATAAGTAATGAAGGTGTCTCATTCATTCATTTGTTTATGACTAATACATGTGTGCATTATAGGAAAGGTATGAAACCTCAAAGAATATTCCTTCAGAGTAGCTTAATACGGTGGAGGACGATGGAAACATGGTGTAGTCATAGTTGGAAAGGGATGCCACTCATGGTAGTGGTAATGGAAATGACCCGTTGCTACAAATGGATTATGAGCATGATTGGTAATTATCTTTTAATCCTATCCCTCTTGGATCATCATCTCATGTGGTTGGAAAATATTTTTCCCATTCTCCACGACTGCTACTTGGGGTGTTTTCTTAATCCACAAGCGACGATTAATGGGATGGTGCAAGACAAGAAGGAAGTGGATGCAAAGGGGAATTTGGATAGTGGTGGGGCTCTTGGGATGTTCTATTTCCATATACCACACACCATAATTATAAAAATAATGGGACAAGGAAAATGAGGATCATATATACCTAGAATTGAGCATGAGGTGACTGAAGCTAAACAATAGTTTTTTCATGAGGTGAATGACAATGTGAGGAAATACATAAATCAATTTGAAGCAGATATTAAGGCTGAGTATAATGCTCTTGAGGATATTGAGGAACAACTCGACTTGATTTCTAAAGTTATTGATGTTGGTCCTTCCCAATCTCGGAAGACTAGGCATGGAAAAATTGTGTTGTTGTATTGGAAAATTAAAAATGTTGCTCAAGAAAGCCCTGATGGATGCTCATGGGATTTATTTTGAGTCAAGAAAGTAGAGGGGAGCATTAATGGAATGTAACAAAAATCATATCCTCCACATTAGTGCCAACTTGAACATGATCAGGACCACTATCAAGGAGCTAGCTAGCCACATCAACATAGTTGCACAACTCATGACTAGACGAGTCTTCAAACCCAAGGATTTAGAATGAAAGTTGATGGAGTTTCCTTCATAAGAAAAGGTACATGTGCTCAATATATCAGATGATGTTTATTCCTCTTTACTTTAGTATTTTGTCTATTGTCTTAGCCTAGAGGTTGTTTTGGATTCCTCAAGGCATTTAGACTTTGTTTCAGTATGAAGGATTTTAGATATGATTTCTTTATCAAATCATTTTTCTAGTTGAAACAATTTCTCTATTCATATTGTTTGAAGTAGTTCTCTAGGATGCCCTACCTTCCCACTGAGCATGGTAGTCTCGAGGGAAGTGTTGGATGAAGGAATATGTAACATGTTTTTTTTCTTAGTAATATAATGTATATATAATCTTACCAAAATAATTATTAATTCTAATAAATGTTTAACATCCATTTTAGCACTATCATAGTTACAATTCATTATTGTATTATATTAGCCCAGAGGTGTAGGTGAGTAGGTTATATGGTGCACTTTTAAGGCAATCATTGTGACATCATGGGTTCAAACCTCGACTAGCCTTGGTGATAGGGTGTACTCTTAAGAAAATACTTGTGACATCATGGGTTCAAACCTCGAATAGCATATGCAAGTGTGCACGGGCAATGTGGCTGCACCTAGGGGTAGGTTCCTATAGGTTCACCTGGGGGTAGGTAGCCCTAGGTACACCTTGGGTATAGTGAGTATAAGCTTCGACCCTTTTCTCTATTGTCCTAGTGAAGAAACTATTATTCCTAAAATATTAAATTGTTAAACATTTTTATTTAATATAAAAGGTTATTTATTAAACAATGTTTATTTACTATATATTTTTATTTAATAATTAACATTAACATTATTAATTATATTATTATAATATTATTATAATTGTATTACTAATTATATTAACATCAAGGTTATTAATTTTATATAGATACTTATTATATTAGTGCTACTATAGGCCCATTTAATGAGATCGTATCCACAAAACTTTCACTACTAAACTGCAACGGGCATCTATCTCATTATTGTGTTGTACCACTATCCTACAACACATTGATGCTTGCATTTCTATTTTTTTATGGGACATACTTACACTTCATCTCCAACTAAGATTCCCTATGTTACAACACATTAATGCATGCATTAGTATTTTAATTTTATTTATTATTTTTATTTTAATGGGCCATACTACATAACATTGATGCATGCATTTTTTTTATTTTTTTTATTTCATATATATAATTTCATTAAATTATTATTATCTTTTCATAATCTAATGTGTATATTTACATTATTTTAAAATATAAATTATTTTTATTTTAACAATTATATAAATAATATAATTATATGATTTCCATTAATTTTATTCTTTAATAAATAATATAGTTTACATCTGTCTAACTTTCGCCCACTTTCGCCCACTTTAAATAATGAAGCAAATCTACCAATATCAACCGTATCATTTCTTGATATGGTTGTGTTAGGTAAATATTTACGCCGTAAGGAATTTTTCTCTGATGTTCTTTGGGAAACCACTATTCATCTCGTCGTCTATTCAACCAACCTTGTTTCTCCATGTGTCCTCTTCGCAATCCGCTGGTTCTCCGCGTGTCTTCTTCATGATCCGCTAGTTTTAGTGTTTCTTTCAAGTGTTTTCCACCTCTCTGCAGGGCTGAGCATTGTTCATAGGCACCCCTCCCAATGAAGGTCAATACGAAACCCTAAGGCTCAACAGTATACAGGGCGTCGGGGGTTTTTCCTAGAAGCTCATATCTATTTTTCCATTTCCATTTTCAGAGCTTGTTCCAACATGATAAGAGAAGTAGGAGGCGCAAGTCCATGGTTATTTCCGTGAATATTTTGTCTAATATCTTCCATATTTGGATTTTATCTCATTTATTCCATTTTTGAAGGGTTTCGGTAGTTGTAGAGCAGACATGCCGCCCCGAACAGTGAAGAATGCTGTGGGAATGACAACTCCCAAAAAGGCCGTGGAAAAAATGCCAAACAAGACTCCCAAGAGTGCCAACAAGACCCCACCGCCTAAAACTGAGCCTGAGATTGTTGAAAATGTTGAGAAGCCAGAAGAAATACCTCTTGCTGAGGATGTGAAGGTTATCGAGGTTGCAATCAAGGAGGAGAAAAGTGTAGAAGCCGAAAACTTAAAAGAACAGTCTGCCAAAGATGTTGTGACTGTTGAGAAGCCAGCCCTTGTGAATGAATCCTCGCCTAAGAAGGGTAGAGTTTCAAGGTCTTTCAAAAAAATAGTTCAATGTGCTTGGTTGCATTTTCATTTATGCGTTACAGCTTCGATCTATGTTATTTATTGGTACTTTTTTTTCATTTTTGCTTGTGGTAAATCGCTATTTGTGGGATTCATCATAGTGTGGAAGCTAGCTCTTCTGATTCTTGTAGTGGTGACATTGATAGCCTTATTTGGAGCTGTTCATGCCATAACATTAACCAAGATTTCCTCCAAGAGTTAGGATGCATATTCTGAGGCTAGTAACATTGCAGAGCAGGTGCTGAATTATTTGATTTAATCGGCTCCGTTTCTAGCATTTTCTCTAGGAATTGAATTATTTTAATCGAAATTTAATTCAATTTGTAGGCCTTGGCACAAATTTGCACTGTGTTCTCATTTGTGGGTGAGGAGAAAGCGCTGAGAGATTATCCTACATCTCTGAGTGTGGCTCAGAATATTGGGTATAAGACCGGACGGGTAAAATGATTCGGGCTAGGGTCGACTTTTTGTGTCATATTTTGCTATTATGCGCTGCTTCTGTTGTATGGAGGATGGCTCGTGAGGCACCATGATACAAATGGAGGATTGGCCATATCTACTATGCTTTTAGTCATGATCGGTGGATTGTATGTAGTATTACACCCAATTTCCTGTTTTCTTTAGTTTTTCTGGATTTTGTTTTGTTGGAAGTTATTTTGCAATTTGAATCTATTGTTGCAAAGCATTGGGGCAATCGACTCCCACCATTACAGAATTTGGAAAGGAAAAATCTACTGCTATGAATATATTTCGAACTATTGATCACAGGCTGAAGATTGATTGAAACTACTCGTATGGAATTACTCTGCCTAGAGTCACAAGCCATGTCGAGCTGCAAAACATGAGGAACTAAACACTCTGCAACCAAGTTTGCAATTTGGCATTCATGATATCCACATAGCTCCAAAAATACACCAATGTAACTTCAAAAGTATGTAATGTCTCTACTGGCACCCTCCTGATAATTCATATTGCCTAGTTTTATAATATCATTGCTTGGTATTCCTGGCATATCACCAAGCTTTTCTTTTCCACTGTTGCGTAGTAGGAAAAACCGTCATAAAGATAAAGTTGGCTCCAAAAAATCTTCCATCTCTTTGGAATTTACAAACTCAAGTAAAGCACCAATTCTCTTAACCACTTTCAGCTCAGAAAGAATTCGAGTCTCCAATTCAGGAGCAGATGCGAAAAGAACACAAAGCCTGATGTTATTAACATTTGCATTAGACAGGTCTTCATGAAGAAATTCAAAGAACTATGACACCTACTTAAGTTGAAGAATGTTTGTGATCCTAAGTCATTTCAAATCCAAAATCATAACCAGGAGCTTCTGAGTATACCTAGGAATTGGATCCTCATCTTCAATAAGTGTAGGATATAATGGCAAAAAGTGTTTTTCAGAAATTGATTTCAGAGCGTTAGCTCTTGTATCATTATGATTTGATGGAGAATCGGAAATATTTTCTCAGCCGTTTCTCTTTGAACATCCCCACAGGAAAAACTGTAGTTGTGGTTGGTAGAAGTGGGTCGGGAAAGAGTATTGTAGTTTCTCGGATAGAACGCTTCTATGATCCAATTGAAGGTATCTAATACATGATTTTAAATTGGCATTTTCATATCCTAATCTCAGGCTTCTAGTTTAATAAATTCCTTATTAAAAACACTGTTTTTAATTGTTGTGAATGAAGTTCAAGTGCTTCTTTATGGGTATAACATCAAATCTTTGCAGTTGAAATGGCTTCGATAGCAGATAGGGCTTGTGAGCCAAGAACCAACATTGTTTGCAACAAGCATTAAGGAAAGAATGCTATTGGGAAGAGAGGATGCAAGCCAAGTTGAAATGGAGGAAGCAGCTAGAGTTACAAATGCACATTATTTATCACAAAGCTTCCTGGCGGCTACGACACGCAGGTATGCTGCTAGCTATAATAGTTGTATCTTTTGCTGCATTTCAATCTTCCCCTTGCAACCTTCCCCTCCCTCTCAATCACATATGTGTGCCTTGTAACATCTTGTAAAATACCATTGCCTTCCATTCTAAATCAAATCCTTGGAAGTCTAACTATATATCTAAGATGGTTCATAGCACTTTTCTATTATCTCATTGTCTCTTTTCTCTATGACAGAGTTGAGAGTAGCCATGGTTACTATATGTGCTGAGTTGGATCTGTAATTGTAGGTTGGTGAATGAGGTGGCCAACTATCAGGAGGGAAAAAGTAGTGCATTGCAATAGCGAGAGCGATGTTGAAGAACCCGCCCATACTAATTTTGGATGAAGCAACCAGTGCTCTGGACTCCAAATCAGAAGCCCTGGACATGTTCATGGTAGGAAGAACAATGGTAGTTGTGGCAGATCGTCTCTCCACTATTAGGAAGGCTGATATGGTAGCAGTGGTTCAGCAGGGAAGCATTTGGGATATGGGGACTCATGATGAGCTTATCTCCAAGGACAATGATGGGGCTGATTCAACATTGATCAGACTCCAAGAGACTACCCATGAGCTTGGTAACAATGCAAGAAAGAGCAGTTCCAGGTAGAATTTTTTTTTCCACTATGTCAATTCAGTAATGGCAACAAGGCACCCAGGCACATTGTAGTTCATCTATACAATAATTTTTCAAAAAAAAAGGTCTGTAAAATTGGAATTCTTTTGTTTCTGCCATAATTTTGTAATTTTTTTGTTAGTCCCATAAATCCTAAGGGCCTTATCTGTAAAACTGTGATTATATTTTTCATCCTCACGATCTTCTTTGTAAAATCATAATTGTTCTGTTTTGCCAAAGATCAGCATTTTGTACAATTATACTTGCATAGATTCTCAAGGTTTTCTTTGTAAAATATTTAAAAAGCTACACATATTATTGATGCAGTCTGATTTTATTAGCTTGTCAATAAGCATATTGCAGTGCAACATTGAATGCTGTAGTGGGTGTTTTGGTGGATATACAATAAATCACTAGACACCAAACTTCAAAGTACTAGCAGCAGCATTCAATACTGCACTACAGGGTGCTTAGTGCTCACAGTTGATTATAGCAAACTATTTTAAACCAAACTATTTGGATGCCTCCTAGTACCATCCTCGAATCCTATTTCTAAAATTGCAATTGTTTTGTTTCTCCCTTAGGTATCCCTCCACTATATTCTGCACTCTAAACTTCCCCTAGCTAAGAATCTTTTTTATGCCTCATAATGGGGAGATTCTCCTTCCCTTATTGTATATGATCTCAGAGTTTATGGAGAGATTCTTCTTACCCTAAGTATTGAGACTTGGTGGTCATAATCTTCTTTTAATCATCGATTTGATCAATGGCCAGCTTCTGACATCCTTAAGCTGTTTACATTTTTCTTTCTATTTTGTTATTTAATTTTATAAAATGTCTATTCAATTTACTTTGAAATAGCCTAATTCTTTTACAAAGAATGCTCTAATTAAAATTCATCAATCACCCTTAGATAATGGATTGGAAGGAATGTCATTGTTTCCAGGTGTCGAGGAGGCAATTAGTGCTTTTGAAACTCCAAAATCTCCGCTGTGGAGTGGTTTATTTCTTTAATGTGAGTGTACTTCTTGGAATCGAACCTTCTGCCAAGTGGTAGACAGTGTTTTTATTATTATAGAGCAGTTAACCTAGCTTGTCATTGATCGTCAGCTCCAGAGTTTTTTCGCCGCATGCAATTTGTAATATTTCTGTTGTTTTTATAAAAAAATTACAACCCATTTTTATGCATCGTTAACCAAATTAAAAATCATTATTTAGAGAATCATCTGCTAGCTAACATTAGGATTATTTAAAACTCATAGCGAATGAGCTTATTCAAATACCTCAAAAGGCGTTAATGATGACTTGCAAGAAATGGCGAAGTAAACCAGACCCCCTCTCGAAAAAATGTTTAATAATTATTTATCTCGAGTGTAAAAAATGTCCATTGTGGCATTTCTTTCTCGAATTTATTTTTATAGCTTTTATTTGCGTGTGCCCTGTAATAAAATGTTATTTGATTGGTAATAATTATTGATCTCGAGTGTAAAAAAGTTCCATCATGGAGTTCCTTTCTCGAATTTATTTTTATAGCTTTTATTTGCGTGTACCCTGTAATAAAATGTTATTCGAGTGGAGTTTGGCTTTAGTTCTCATTGCGGTTTTTCCAATCGTGGTAGCTTCCAATCTCTATCCTGAAGTACAAGATGTGGTAGACCAGGTGCTCTCAAGAATTGCTATGATGGGTAGGGAGTGATTGCTGATTCTGAATTTTAGCAATGACTACCATAGGTTATGGAGATCTTATTCCTCGTGGTGTTCTTGCCAAGCATTTTGTTTGTGTATTTGACTTTGCTGGAATGACCATTCTTGGTTTGATTTTGAGCATTATCATAGAATAATTTGTTTGTTGGAATTCATGGATGAACTATTTAGCGATAAAAAGGGGGCTAGCCGGCTAGAGCTAGATAGGACTATATTCTTCTCATTTTTTCTCATTTGCATGTTCTCCCCGCCCAAATGCACTGATCTCCACACCGTTTTTCCATCATAGGAAATTAGCAGGAGGATGTTTTCTTCTTAAAAACTATAGGAATTCCAAAGCGTTATGCATGTGGGTGTTTTCTTCTTCAAGACTACATGAATTCCAAAGCGTTTTCCAGATTCGGGCAGCCTGTTCTTGGTTGGAACTTTACAACAATTCATTGTAAATGCATTGCTCCTTGAGTCCACTTATTGTTTGTGGTTTTTTTACTCTTCTAGATTTATGCAATATTCAATATTTGAATTCCAATTTTAAACCACCCAATCCTAATTGACACAAATGATAGAACCTAATAAATGGGCATCTGCTATTTTCGATATTTAGTCACACATATATGAGATTTTTGACAGTCTCCATGAAATCTTATGAGCGTTTGTGATTACCCAATTCATTTCTGAGGTGTTTACAGCTCATTACAAACCTTCAGTTTGATTATAATGATGGGCAGATAACCATAGGTTGATCTTAGGAATTTGAAACTGAATAGGGGAAACTCGTTGGTTCCTTCTATAAAAAGGGTGCATGCGGTATATAGAGATTAGGGTTTTCGGTTTTGCAATTTTTATTGACGTCTTTTTTTTTATTTGGGATTACCCTTTTCCAGATACACTTAAGATTGCAGAAATTGTAACTGAAAATGAGTTCATTAGTGCAAAACCAGTCTAAGGAGAGGCTTTTGCTTGAGGGTCCCTAGAGCAATGATCCAACAAGGAATTCATTGGTAGTCAAGAGACCCTCCACTAAATATAGGAACGCTAAGGTGAATGGGCATGGTCAGAGGGTCAAAATACCTATACCCAGTGCAGTGCAGATATTTCAGCTAACGCATGGGTTTGGTCACAAGTCAGATGGAGAAACAATTCAATGGCTTCTCAACAAGGTCAAGCCAGTGATCATCATAGCAACAGGTGCATGTGTTGTTCCTACTTTGCCTCTGCCCATTGTAGGTTCAGGTACAGGTACTGTTCCTACTTTGCCTGTGTCCATTTTAGGTTCAGGTATAGGTACTTTTTTGCTTTCCCTATGCCTATTGTAGGTCATGTTTCTTCAAATCCTTCAAAATTGCAGTAGCACCCATAAGCCCCACCTTTAGCTCATGGTATTCTGTCCTTGCCAGCATTCGGATCCTCGATCGGAATGGATTTCGATTTTCAGGGGGAACAATTGAGTTATAGGCCATACACTTCCATGCTCTTGGGGAGTGAGGATCCAACATTGGATGAACATAGAATTGACCATTCCTTACAGCAAAGCAATTGCCATTACTATTGATTCTACCAAATGAACGTTGATTTGTCCATAATTTTGATTTCGCGTGCGATTTCTACATAGACATACTATTTTTTTACTGTGTTATAAGTTGGAAAGCATTCCCATTTTGGAAGTTTGAATTTTTTAACAGACCTTGTGCTCAAAGCACCTAGAATATTTTTTTTGCTTTGTATAGGTGTCCTATTAAAAGCTTTAACTGAACATGTGGTATTCACTCAAACTGGAATGCATTCTACATAATGGGCATATTCTTGTTGCAGTATTTTCAACATAGTTATGAAGACCTTTTTCATAAAAATTTATAGGCCTTGCTACAAGAAGGCAAATAGCCAGCATCCGATATGACAATAAGATACTGTTGCTAAACCATTTTGTTTTTGCAGTATTAATTACTGTATATGTTACTAACTTGCTATCCAATTCCTCATTTCTTTTGGATGTAATGATGGGCAATGATTAACTATCAACCATAAATAACTTTTCATGAGTTGATTTCAGAAAGCAAATTTATTAACTTTAGGTTTGTTGGATGTTCAATCCTGTTGCATTGGATGTTTGACAGTGGTGCATATGCAATTGTTAGAGGAATTGCTTGTTTTTTCCAAGGAGGAATACATTTAGAGAGTGTTAATTCTCCTATGTTCTTCTTTTTGGGGTAATGGTTAATCAAAATTTAATTAGTGTACCATTCACAGGCCATGGGGAAGCATAGTTGAAATTCGAGAAGCTACAAACCATAGAGTTGGAATTCATAATGTTGAGCTAAACTTTATGAAGTTGCAAGCAACAAGGTTGAAATTCACTTATTTCGCAGAAGTTTCACTGATGGATTGCCCAACCGGTTGTAGAATTACCCCGCTATCAGTATGTCCACTAATTTCCATCCCCTTACTCAAGAATCCTGTGACAAGCATCGGTGACCCAGCAATAGGTTCATGTTTTTTTTATAAATTAAACTTCAACAAAGAAGGCTTGAATCACACTATCACAATGAAATGCTCTAGGAAGGAAGGAAGAATTTGAGGAGAGTTGAAT
>LPNX010599348.1:63611-80280 GCA_001517045.1 Pseudotsuga menziesii | reverse complement strand
ACGTTTTCTTGTTTATTTTATGTCTTATAGAGATATCTCCTTCTAGACAAAGATTTCTAACAGAAACAGAAATTCCAGTACTCTATCTCGAGACTTTATCTGCATGTCTTGATTGTAGTCTTGATTGTAATTTGGAGGTAATTATGAAATTTGATTTTGACTTTGAGAGTTGGCAAAGCTCAAGGTTCAAATGTAGCTTTATGCTTTTCCATGTTTGCTAGGCATTCATGCTGTCACAGTGGGTTGGGATATCAGGGGCTCAGTATTCTATGCTTTCTATGCTTTGATGTATACCAAAAATGGTGATAGTGACCGACCCACGTCCTCATCATGACTGAGACAAGAAGGTGGTTCATAACTGTATGCTTCCCATGCTTATTAGTCACCCACATTCTCACCATGACTCAGAAGATAGGGCTTAAGCATGATTCCATTATTACTAGGCACCAACATTTTTAACATGGCTTGAAAATTTATTTCATCGTGGTATAAGAATGTTTGGAGAAAAAACTGTTCTATGTAATTGTTCTGGCCATTTGGACTCATGCTCAAGTTAGCCGACATGATTGGCTTCCAAATGTTTTCTTCTTATGAAGTTGTTGCACTAGTTTATCTATGAAGCAAATCTTCCATGGCATACCAACTGCTACGCGTTGATCAACTTGAAGGGGATATTTGTTTTACCAGTGGAAGCTTTGCTATCATCTAAATGTTGAACATATACACTTTTATTTATAAGGCCATTGAATTTGTACCTCCCATGCTCTGATTCCTCTTACAGAGCTACTCTATCAAGAGCGAAGCTTGAATGACATGACAAGTTTCAAGGCTTCTATGTGCTACCCAGTGATGTAAGAGTGGGTTTGATTGAGTAAATTAATTGCAACAAGATTGTTTTTTTGTTAATATGTAAGAGTGGGTTCGATTGAGTAATTTAATTGCAACAATAATTTTGCCTTATACTGCTTAATAATTTAGTTTCAATGGAATCATTGTAAGATCCAACTTATTGAGGGATTCTCTATAAGTGGAGAATTAGGCAACTAAACATGTTATCCATACGATTTTTTATTCCTTTCGTAGTAGGACTTGCAAACAAATTTACTTGCAAGTGTTAGCTGGCCTTGCGAAAGCAGAGTCCAGACATCGAAACGTAACTCTGAATGTTATCAATTTGGATAAAACTGTAATTCTAGGAACAATTAAAATGTATCTGCCATTCCTAGGAAATCAGAATGTGTTTAAAAAGAATACTGTGAAAGCTAAGTTTGTGGACAGGTGAAAATAATCAAGGGAGTTTTCTGTAGAATGTATTGACCATTTGGACTAATGCCTTAGGTGATTATAGACAAAATGCTTGTCAAGAGTGTTATACTTGGGAATCTATTTTTATGCTTCTATAGACTTCTTTAAGTTCAAGCAAAGTAATTATGAAGTAGACCAACTGCCTATGATTAGTTTCCTGTAGAGTCTAACACGTTTCTTATTTTGACTAAGCTCGAGGTCAATGTACATTATGTGCACTATTCAATTGCCAATGAACTTGCTTTCATTTACTGTCTTAGCCAAAACATTTGCGGCTGTGTTGATTTCTATGTGACACTTTATATATAGATTTCACCATTATATTTTGAAAATTCAATGGTGGAGATTGCTTTATTTATGTAATCAAGGCTTGTACACAGTCGCTACAAGTATTCCTTCTATTGATTTAGCAAATAAACATTTCTACTTACATGTTCTTTATGATTTCTTTCGCTCCCTATCCCCATTATCCAAGCAAAATAAAGTCTTTCTCTATGTATTAAATGCCTTTTCCAAGGTGATAGTTGTTGACTTACATCCTTTGATGTATTTTAAATAATGGAATGCACCTCAACTTGTGTACTTGATTCAAGTTCCCATTCTCTCTTCTCCCAGCAGACTAATAAATTTGTCATTGTTCTTACTGCACTAAATTTGTAAATTTTTCCCACAATTTTTCATGGCCTCCATCCTAGAATATACAACTTGACAGGCTAGACATTCATGTTATCGTGGAAAAACATACTTTATCTTCTTGGCAACCCTTGATATAGATCCAAGTCAAGAATACCTGGAATTGGAGAATACAGGCCCTAGTCACTCTGTGGGACAGGGTTTTTAGTTGTTTGACCTGCATTTGTATTTACTTATTTTCTATAAATTTGCATGTCAAAATATTGATTCAAGTGAAGTAATTGTAGGCATTTTTTTTAATGGAAGAAACATGTTAATTGAAGCTTTATAACAATTCAAATACTCCTGTGAGAAAGAACTGTATATGATTCTTATAATATGTTGAACTCTGTGGGATAGGGTTTTTAGTTGTTTGTCTTGCATTTGTATTTATTTATTTTCTATAAATTTTCATGTTAGAATCTTGATTCAACTGAAGTAATTCTAGGTATGATTTTTACTGGAAGAACCATCTTCATTGACTCTTTGTAACAATTCAAATACTCTTGTAAGAAAGAACTCCATAAGATTCCTGCAATATGTTGACTAGATTGTTTGCTCTTGTTGCAGTTTCCTCTGGGACCTATCCATCGTTTGTTAAAATCTAGAGTATCTGCGAATGGAAGGGTGGGAGCAACTGCAGTTGTATACTCTGCAGCTATTCTGGAGTATCTCACTGCAGAGGTTTTAGAGATGGCAGGAAATGCTAGCAAAGATATCAAGGTTAAACGTATCACCCCAAGGCATTTGCAGCTTACTATTAGAGGAGACTAAGAGCTTGATACTTTGATCAAAGGTACCATTTTACGTGGAGGTGTCATCCCTCACATTCACAAGTCACTTATTAACAAATCAACAAAGAAAGATTAGTTTCTTTGTTTGGGGGTTGTGGGGGTTGTGGGGAACGTTTTATTGTAGGATGTGGACTAAAATGTTTAGCACAATAGAGTGCTAGGATCAGTATTTGTGGATTTATGTATTACTTGCAATCTCCCACTGCCTCGTTTTAATTTTACATTTTTTTCTTTGCATACCCTCTAACAACTACCTTATCAGCGTATTATTGCACCTTCCTTGGGGCAATTTCTAGTTAAATAATTGTTAATAAAAGTCAAAGGAAGGAGAGACTAATGATTAAAATTTTAAAAAAAATAGGAGTTGGTGGTGTCCTTGGATTATGTGATTGACTCACAGTGGTTTAAGTCCGTGTTGCTATGCCTGTTGTCTACCATTGGTTTTCTAGAGTATTAATATTCATAGGTGTGTGCTGGAACTTAAAAGGACTCTCGAATAAAGGTAACCTCCCAACTTTCTGCTTGGCATTTTGGTGTTGCAATTATTGAAATTTGTTTGTCATTACTTGAAGTAGCTTTGCCTTACATTTTAATGTTGGGCTTCTTATTATACCCACCTTCAGTAAGTATTTATGCGTTCTTTTCGAAGTTAAACTAATTTAATTTTTCATTTTTCATTTGTTAAAGAGAGATTATTTATAGTTTTGTAAAAAGTTTCAAAATATATATATTAAATTAAAAAAAATCACAATTTTACAATACTATATTATTGTTTTCTGGTGGGAAGAAAACAATGATGAAACTAATTTTATTTAGTTTGAGCCATATTTATCAAAATTTAAAAATATATTAAAATTTTGAAACTAAGTATTATTATACTAAGTTCCACGTATGTGAAGACAAGTACTATGTCATTATGACAATAAATTTGTCATAAATGGATTCCATTTTTTGGTTTCAACGCTTTGGTGGGATAAGATTCGCTTGTCAAGATTTAAAAAATCCAGTTGTCTAGCTAGGGGACGATTTTCCCTTTATTTTTGGTTGTTTTTTGTTCATTTCTGGCAATGAACATTCAGAGAATTTTCAAAACGTGTAAAAACATTGTTAAATTTTACAGAGTGTGTGTGTTTGGGGGTTTTGGTGTTACGCGATTTCATTTCTGCACTTAAAATCGCTCAACAAACAATAGAAAATACAAGATTTTGTGAGTTAAATTCACCGGATTCTGGCTGAAAATAAACCAGAAAATCCAAATCATCCCTTAGTTAGACAACTCCTTAAAAAAGTGCATATTGGTGCACCATACTTTGACCATTGTGCATACAAAGTCTTGAGAAACTTCCCTCTTTTCAATCTACAATTTCTCCATGCATAATTGCATTTACATTTTACAAAGGCCAAGGACCGTCCACACTTTTACAAAATTGCACTAGGGCTTAAACTCTGCCAAAATTGACTGAATCTTTGCAATGGTTGCAAGGTTGACTCTTGTTTCAACCCACAACTAAATGAGTAAGTCTTATTTTTCATTAATTCTTATTCTAAGTTTTTAAGGGGTTTTGAGAGTTTTAATGTGAGGGATTTGGTCTTGAGTTGAGTAGGATGGTCCAAGGAGCATAAAATTACCATTTTGTTAGAATTCGATAGCTACAACAGGGTTTTGGTTAGGGCGTCTAAGTTTCTATTCTCAAGGTATTGCATCTCTACCAATTGAACCAAAAAAGGTAGTGAGTGCACATCCCTCCTATTTTGGAGATTGTTGAACTACAGTCTAGATGAAATATTCATCAAATCCAAAGAGAATATATCACAACGAGGATGACATGGTAGAAATATCTGAACCTGGCCACATTCAACAACCACTCTTAAGCTAGATCCCTGTTAATCATATTCTTCATAATCCTGATCATTTCCCACTACATGCATTTGACTAGTATGAAGAAATCAAAAGAGACATGATGTAACAGGAGAGGTGCAACCAAAGCAGTGGGTAAGCAGGCTATTTCAGTTAGGTATTGTGTCCCTCCTGGATGTGCCTTACTTTGGATATACTCCACCTATTCCTTCATGTGTTATATTTTTACTAAGAAAGTTGCAGTGGGGCATTCTATGGTTAGACAAACCCTACCTTGTTGACCAAGGGATCATGCATTGGTTTCTAGCCTACCTAAAATTGGACTCGATGATAACCAAAATGATTTTAGCCGAGGACATCAATACAAATGATTTCATTATGCTGAATTTTTTTCCAAATATCTAAGAGGTCAATTGATACTTCACATAATAGTAACAAGGATTGGTTTATATAGTCAAATTCATGCTTTTGGAATGATTACAAATTCAATGATGGATTTTTTGTGGAACAAAAGCTCATTATGAACTTTTGACTTTTTTATTATTTTGTGGGGTAGCTGCATTTGATTAGGGAATCTATATCCTAGATATAGGAGGCAATGAATTCAACTAAGGGTACAAGAACTTGAAACTAAGCTCTAGCTATGTGAAGCAGAGCATTCATCCCAATGTGGCAAACAATGGCATAGTCATTGTCAAGGCACGATAAATCCTTGTGATGACAACTCTATCATTCTCACTATTACAAGAAATCATCTCCTTTTTGTTGTTTGAATGGATTGAGGAGCTATATAATGAAGGGGCTAGAAATATTTTGGTAAAGGACATGAGGCCTCAAGGATTCTAGTGCTTTTGGTTCAACTATTTTGGCCATTCCTCCAACAATTTCGATAACCACAGCTTCTCTATTTCTTAATACAATGGTTTACTGAAAGGACAGATCGTAGACCTATGTGGTTATTTCAAGGGTTCCAACGTCATATATGTATTACATTATATACGACTTAATAGTTGAACCCTCTTGTTATTATGAGCACCCAAAGTCTCTGAAGAGAAACGACAATTAGATCTAGCATCTCCATACCATATTGTGAGACAGATTAACCGGTTTTAAAAAAATATTTATGAAGGATTTGATCTAGCTATAAGATGAGATAAATTCATATATATCATAGCATTTAGCAATTAAAAATCACACTACATGCATAAAGTCTTAACGATGAACAAGCACACTCATGCACTCTAATCATTATCATGGTGTTGCAAATGTTGGTTTTGAAGAACTTATCATCATTAGCATGGCACTGCAAATATAAAAACATAAAGAGAAAAATTATAGGATGAAAACAATCCACACCTTGTCTCTCCATGCAAGAGCTTGGTATGTGGTAGGGTTTGTCATTTTGCTCCATGAAAAGGTAAAGGAGATAAGTCTTCTACAATTTCTTTGGCCTGCTGCATGGTCTGGCATTTTTCTCTAGAGAAAAGTAAAGAGACCAATACTCTACAAATGTTTTCTTCATATGGTTGTATTGTATTATGGGGATGGAAATAATGACCATAGCTTACAAAGCTACTTCGAACAGGAAGGTTTGTTGGAAATATTAATTACAAGAAGATCTGCATCACATCTCAGCCAACTCAGTCAAAGCCTGTAGAAGTACATTTTTTTCCAATCAGTCTGCCAGGTCATGGAGTTCACATCTCACTATATTTAAGCAGTAGAATTGTATTTATGAATTCAATATTTTAGGTAGAAATTAATTATAGTCTTTAATGTTAGTCAGTAGCTTCCAAGAGAAACAAAATTTAGTCTTTGTATATGTAGAAGAAGAAGAAAAAAATTAAGATATTTCAAGAGATAGAGAGACAGACAGAGGAGAAGAGTAAACTGGAGAAGAACAGAGTAAGAAAGAAAGGAGAAGAAGAAAAACTCTGAGAAGATTTCAAGAGCTCAAGCTCTATAAAAGGTAAAACATCCAAGTATATTTCCAAGTATGTAAACGCGACTGTAGTTCTTTTTCTATGTGGTGATAATATATAAACCCATAGTTTATGCTTGAATGCATGTCTTATTTATGTCGTTCATCTTCCCTAGAATTACTTGTGTGAATGTTGTTTACATTTAATGTTTGTGAAACACATAAAGACTCCACAAATATTTTACCGTGTAAAAGTTTAAGTTTTAACCTTATAGTGCTTAACACAAGTCTTATTTAATATTTTGGCTATATGATATTCTGAGCTTGTCGCACGAATGTTGTATCGAGTTTTATCCCAAGTTACGGAGTGGTGAAAAGCATTTTTCATATTATAAGTTAATAGACAAATACATATCCTATTATAAAGTATTTTTAAATGTGGTCTTGTCAAAGTGGGAGTTGGGCACAGCTAAAAGTGTGTCACGGTAAAAGCATGTCAAATTCAACTAGGTGTCTATCGAGGTAAAAAGTGTGTTGGGATAAAAGTACATAAAAGGTGTGTCGAAAAAAAGTGAAAGTTGATTCCTCTCATAGTAAAATTCCATCACAGTAAAATTATGTCGTTGTAAAATTTCGTCGGAATAAAACCCCGTCGCAGTAAAATCCCATCGTAGATATTTCAATCAAAGTTAACTCATCAAAGAAAAAAGTGGGGTTTCCCAAAGGTAGTGTGTTACAGCTCCAAAAGTAAATAAAATAAAATTTCTTACTTTGCAATAACTCAAGTTGATTGCCATATCCTCTCTCTCTCACCCCCTCTTTCCACACATGCTCTCAATATCTAGTATCATAGCAAGTTTAAGAAAGAAACTTTGTCTTAAAACAGAAAAGTTAATTTTCTAAGGAAAATAAAAATTAAAAAAGGATTCCACTTCTGGTACACAAATGTCAAGTTTACAAACTCCAATTTTCTGGGGAAAGAATTATAAATATTGGTCTCTAACAATGAAGGATTTTTTCATACGTCAATATGTTTGGGAGATAGTCCAAAATGGCTATACATAACGAGTAGATCAGGCGGCATATAATAATGTCACACAAGTTGAGAAGGATTCCTTGAGGGAACATAGGAATAAATATGTAAAAGCTTTGTTCTACATACATTAAGCCATGCATGAAAGCATACTCCCAAGAGTAGTAACAAGAAATACAACTAAGGAGGCATGGGTTAAATTGGAAACATCCTATCAAGGATTGGTCAAGGTAAAGACTTCTACACTGTAGGTTCTTAGAAGAGATTTTGAATCTTTGTCAATGCAAGATACAGAGTGAGTGGAATTATTTTACACTAAATTCATTGGTGTGATAAATCAACTAAAATCTCATGGAGAAAATATAGAAGACAAAAGGATTGTTGAAAATTTTCTTAGAAGTCTTCCTCCAAAGCTTGAATCCTTGGTCATGACCTTGGAAGAAAACAAAGACCTTTGGACAAGCTTACCATTGATGAGTTACAAGCCTCACTCATCAATGATGAACATAGAATCAGTACATCAAATACATCACTAGAAGGTGCATTTGTAGCACAATAATCCATTAGTCGTGGAAGAGGCAAGGGGGGAGATATAATTCTAGAGGCAGATGAAGATGATTTTCGAGAGGAGGGCACATCAATAGCCTTACAAAAGTCGTTGGTAGAAGACAAAATCAGAACCTCAATCAACCAAGTTGTGATCATAGGTTTGATAAATAAAAAATAGATTGTCATTATTGCAATAAATTTGGACATTTTGCATATGAATGAAGGAAGAAGCAGTATGACCAAGGAAAGCAAGATCAAAACCAATCGAGCAACACCAACACTTCAACAAGAAAAATGTTTTTGGCATGTTCATGCCCAATTGAATGCAGTACTGTGAAAGAAAGTCCATGTGACATATGGTATTCAGATTCAGGTTGTAGCAATCATATGACGGGTCATTTAAATTTATTTTTGAGTCTAGATAAATCAGTTCAAACTGATGTCACACTTAGAAATAATATCCAAGTCACTATTTTGGGAAAATGTATTGTTGGAATTCTAACCAATCACGAGGAGAAAAAGACTATGTGTCATGTTTATTATGTCGAAGTTCTAAAATACAATTTGATGAGAATTGGACAACTTATACGAAAAGGTTATAGAGTCTGCATGGAAGACAATCATTGTGTGATTAAAGACTTGCATCCAAGCAACCAACTGATGACAAAATACCAATGACAAGCAATCGTTTGTTTCCTTTGAGGGTAATTCCATACATAAAAGGAAAGGAAAATTCAGGAGTTGCATTCAAGACACAATACAAAGAAGCAGCCAAGAACTGCAACAAGGAAGAAAAGTAAACCACTGAAATTCAAGTAGAATTCCAATCATAGGTTCAGGATGAGTCATGGTTGTGGCATTTCAGATTTGGACATCTGAATTTTGGTGGGTTGAAGCTACTGCACACAAAGAATATGGTGAAAGGATTACCATTGATTGACAAACCAGAGAGCTTTTGTGAAGGCTACATTTTTGGCAAGCAACATAGAGATAATGTTCTAGTTGGAAAGTCATATGGAGCACACACACCACTTGAGATTGTGCACTCTGATATTTGTGTCACAATGAAGACACCATCCATAGGCAGTTGCAATTATTTTCTTACTTTTATTAATGACTTCACAAGAAAAACATCTGTATATTTTCTAAAACATAAATTTGATGCATTTGGATGTTTGCAGCAATTCAAGGAACTCATGGAGAAGAAAAGTGGATATAGAATCAAAATCTTAAGGACGGATAGAGACAGTGAATGTGTTTCAAATGACTTCCTAAATTTTTGAAATATCCATGCAATACACAAGCAATTCACTACGTGGTATACACCTCAGAAGAATGATGTCGTAACGAGAAAGAAGAGAACCATTATGGATATGGCATGCAACATGATGGAAACCAAGCATTTGTCAAATGAATACTGAGCTGAAGCAGTCACAATTGTTGCGTATATTATGAACCAGTTTCCGACAAAGAGCATTAAGAATAAAGTCCATCAAGAAGCATGGAAAGGTATGAATCATAGTTTTTCTCATTTAAAATTTTATGGCTTTGTCACATATGCTCGTGTTCCATATGTGTTAAGAAAGACACTAGACAATAAGGTACATAAATGCATTTTTTCGGTAACTCTAAAGACACAAAATCATATAAGTTATATGGTTGTATTGAAAGGAAAGTAATCATCAGTCATGATGTTCAAATTGTTGAGATTGAATCATGGGATGGAACTGTCGAGAAGAATGTCAGGATTGTGTCGACTGTCGAGCATGATAATATGATAGAGGAAGTGGTTCAAACACCACATGTAAGCAAAAATGTTGTGACACTATCGACTCCCAGGACACCACGCCATGTTTTAGCAAAGGAACTTCAACACAATTCAGAGCTCAAGCTACGCCGACAAGCACATCAAGAGGTCAACAAACTCCATCAAGAAAATTGAGGAGGTTGACATTAACAAATTCAATAAAGACAAGAAGTTTTCGTTAGATATATGAAGCTATTTCACCAAATTGATTCTCTGTTTTTTTATTATTTTCTCAAATAGATGATCCTCTAACATTTGAAGAATTTGTTGAAGAATAAGTATGGGCATAAGCCATGGATTAAGAAATAGAATGCATTGAAAAGAACATAACATGGAAGCTAGTAGATGTACCAAAGTATACAGATGTAATTAACATCAAATGTATTTACAAGACCAAGCAATATGTTGATGGGAATGTGAAGAAGCACAAGGCAAGAATGGTCGCAAGAGGGTTCATAAAACAACCCGGTATAGACTTCAATGAAAATTTTTCACCTATCGCATGCTTGGACACAGTCAGAATAGTTTTGGCCATTTCTGCTCAAAAAAAATGGCATGTTTATCAAATGGATGTTAAATCGACATTTTTGAATGGCTATCTGGAGGAAGAAGTGTATGTCGAACAACCATAAGTCTATGAAGTCACATTGATTCCTATCTCGCCCAAAATGGATTGCAGAGAAGTGAAAGTGAACCAACATTGTACACCAAAGTTAATGAGCAGGTGAAATGTTAATTGTCTCCCTGTATGTAGATGATTTAATATTTACTAGTGATTTTGGCATAAAGGATTTTAGAACAATCATGGAAAGCGGATTTGAAATGAGTGATTTGGGGATAATAAATTTTTCTCTGGGAAATGAAGTTTATCAATAAAAGTGGTAAATTTATATCATAGTCCAATTATGCAAGTGCATTTTTAAAAAGATTCAATGTGTCTAATTGCAAGGTATCCCCAACACCAATAACACCAGGTTTAAAATTGAGGAAGGATGACAATGGATCAATTGTAGATCCTACGCTATTTAAAAGGATAGTTGGTAGCCTAATGTATTTAACTGCGACAAAGAATGACATCATGTATGGAGTAAGTCTGATCTCAAGATTTATGGAATAACCAAAAGACTCCCATTAGAAAGCAGGTAAGAGAATTCTGAGGTATGTAAGTGGCATAAAGGACCTTGGCATTATGTATTCAACATCATAAAATTTCAAACTCATTGGATACACTGACAATGAGAATGGAGGAAACATAGATGACAGGAAAAACACATATCAGTACACATTTTATTTTGGTACAAGTGTTGTGTCATGGGATTTGAAGAAACAACCCATTGTAACTCTGTCTTCAATAGAAGCAAAGTATGCCACAGCTACAAGCACTGGATGTCAAGATGTTTGGATGCAAAGAATGTTAAGAGACTTGTCGCGGAACCAACAAGAACCAACAACCATTTACTGCAACAACAATTCAACCATTTCATTGTCGAAGAATCACATATTCCACAAGAGAACCAATCACATCAACAAAAGATATCATTTCATAAGAGAATTGGTGAACAACAAAGAGATTTGTTTAGAATGTTGCAAGTCTGAAGATCGTATAGCTGAAATATTTACAAAACCATTAGCAAGGGATACATTCCAGTACCTGTGAAGTTACTTAGGAGTGATAAGCTCCGCTCAGTGAATTTTTCCATCCACATATAACAAGTTTCATCTTTGAACTATTTTGTAAAATATTGTTTAATGACCCCCATCTGCTCATAATTAAGGGGGAGTGTTGGAAATATTAATTACAAGCATATTTTCATCACATCTCATCCGACTCAGTCAAATACCGTAGAAGTACATTTTTAGTTAGTTAGTTTGTTAGGTTATGGAGTTCATGTCTCACCATATTCAAGCAGCCGAATTGTAATTCTAATGTCAATATTTTAGGTAGAAATTAATTTCATCTTTTAATGTTAGTGAGTAGCCAAGAGAAGCAAAATTTAGTCTCTATATTTGTAGAAGCATAAGAATAAAAAATCAGTGAGTTAGAGAGACAGAGGATAATAGTAATATGAAGAAGAACATAGTAATAGAGAAAGGAGAAGAAGAAAAACTCTGAGAAGACTTCGAGAGCTCAAGCTCATGTGTTTCAGAATGTGTTGAGATCCCAAGCTCTGTAAAAGATGAAACATTGAAGTAAAATTCCAAGTATGTAAACGCTGTCGTAGTTCTTTTGTTGTGTGGCGATAATATATAAACCCATAGTTTATGGTTAAATGCATGTCTTATTTATGGAACTCATTTTCTCCAGAATCAATTTGACGTGAATGTTGTTTACACATTTGTGAAAGACATAAATAATCCACAAATATTTTAGTGTGTAAAAGTTTAAGTTTTAAAAGCAGAGTGCTCGACACAAGTCTTATTTAATATTTTGGTTATATGATATTGTGAGCTTGTCACACTAAAGTTGTGTCGAGGTTTATCCCAAGTTATGGAGTGGTGGAAAGTGTTTTTCATATTATAAGTTAATAGAAAAAGAGATATCCTTTTATAAAGTTTCATTAAATGTGGTCTTGTCGAAGTGGGAGTTGATTGTAGCTAAAAGTGTGTCATGGTAAAATCCCATCGAATCCAAGTGGACCGTGTCTGTCGAGATAAAAGTGTGTCAGGATGAAATTTCGTAAAAGGTGTGTCGACAAAAAGTGAAATTCAAGTTGTGTCGCAGTAAAGCGCCATCATAGTAAAATCGTGTCTCAGGTATTTTGGTCAAAGTTAACCCATCCAAGAAAAAGGTGGGGTTTCCCAAAGGTAGTGTGTCGTAAGTCCTAAAGTAAAGAAAATAAAATTTCTTACTGCGCAGTAACTCAAGTTTACTATCGTCGCCTCTCTCTCTTCCCCTCTCCCCACACACACTCCCAAGAAGGTCCTTATGATAATTGAGTTGAGTTGACATGAACAATGCATGATTTGCATACCTATTTCTTGTTCTTTAGTGCATGCTTGGCATATGTGCTACTTGTTCTTTTAATTTAGTAAACTTTATGGTGAAATTCCATGTGCAGATACATCTAAGTTATTTGCTCCATGCAAGTCTCTAAACCACTTTCCTTGATGCTCGGAGAAACCTTCATGTTTTTGGGTACTTGTGTGAGGTGCAACCATAAAGTGATAGGTGATATAGATCTCTTGGATGATTGAGTGATAGGTTACATACAGTGGCTAATTCAAGGAGGTTATATATAATGGTTACTAGTTAATCTACTATTAGATCCATTAATATAGTTAACAGGGTACATTCTATTGCATTTAACAATAAGTCGATTGACTATAAAAACCTTTTATTATTTTAAAAGTTCCCTAAAATTTTGAATAAGTTGTGTTTATTATAATATTATGATTTCAATTTTAAATGTATTAATAATTTTTAACTTACATTCTTTTAATTCTGAACCAAGTGATTATGACAATGCGATTTTATTTGATTACATTTAATAATTTCTAACTTATATTCTTTTATAATTTTTTCAAATAAATTTAGACAAACTCAATTTAAACTTATAATAACATTTGTTTGGAGGTGTTGTAAGCATGTTTAAGATATTTTTCCGAGAAGAAAAATAGTTGTTCTTTTGTATTCATTAAGAATAAAAGGTAACTATTACAACACGATAGGATGTATCAAATACAGAGCATAACTAAGAAAACATAAATCCAACTTTACTCCTTCCAAGCCTCCAAGAAGTCTATAGGGAATACATAAAGAGCCCAAATATAGCATATCCATGGAAGTACTCAGTGAAAGGCACAATTATCAAACTCAAAGAGGGGAACAAAGTCAACCTCTCACCTCGGAATGATGTAAAATACTCAGCCATCCATACTCAAGAGAATCACCAAAATGAACTTTCAAGCTGTGAGAAATTTATGGGTTCTTTGATCTTTCACTTAACTGCTAAATGTAAACAACATTTACACAAGTAAAATCTGGAAATAACGTGCGGCCAAATAAACATGCATTCAACCATAAACTATTTAATATATATAACTATGCGAAAATAACAAAGGATGCATTCAACCATAAACTATTTCATATATATAACTATGCGGAAATAACAAAGGTATTACAAACTTGTCCGCTCACCGACTGATCCTTTTACTACTTCACTTACAGAGAAGCTTGAGCTTCAACTTCTATTTCTCATCTCTTACAAAGAAGCTTCTCATCCTTGAGTTCTCTCATGAGTTCTGATGTCTAACTTGATAGGCTTACTCTCCATTAAAGACTGTAATAACTATCTACCTAACAACTTAGCTTCACAAATAAATTCTACTAGATTACACTGCGAAATCCTGGACTCTTCCCTCTTGTGAGACTGACCGACAAGATCTTGACTGATACAGACTCCCACAGAGTCAACTGAGAGTCAAATACAGATCTGCCAGTGATTAATATTTTCAACATGCCAGTAATAAGCTTATAACAGTAATTATTTACTATGTTGCAGCTAATTATAGTCAATAAAAACTGAAACAAAGTAAAGTATATGCTATATAATAAAAAGCCAAGCCACTGCGAATAGAGAAACACGGTGCCATTTCAAACAGAAAGACACTGTGCAAATAGAGAGACACGGTGCCTTCTCCTATAAGTTTTACACTGGAAATCTGACCCTCAAGCTTGGATAAGCATAGAGCGGAACTTGCCTTGAAATCTTCACTCCACACGCTTCTTTAATATCCAGCTGGGACGGATCACCTTCAACTCTCCAATCAAAAGTCTGCAACAACCGAGCCACTGCAAGCTCTATCGTAGCAATAGCCACGGAAGCCCCTGGGCATCCTCTCCTTCCTGCGCTGAAAGGTATCATACTGAAGTCTGATTGACCTGTTAAATTGATATGTTGGTCTTCCATGAATCTCTCCGGCTTGTAGTCGGAGGCACCTAACCCCCACACATTGGGATCCCTTCCTATAGCCGACAGATTTACCAGTATCATTGTTTTCTTAGGTATGTAGTATCCTCCTACTGTCGCAGCCTCTAAAGATTCATGAGGAATAGATAGCGGCACTGCTGGGTATAATCTAAGAGACTCTTTCACCACACAGTGGAGATATTTCATGGCTACAAGATCCGTCTCCTCTACTTTACGATGTTGGCCAACGACCGACTCGATTTCTTCTTGCAAACACTTCATTGCATGGGGATGTCTGAACAGCTCAATCATTACCCATTCTAACGTAGTTGACGTCGTCTCCAACCCAGCCGCTAACATGTCCTGTACATATACAAATCCATTAATGCATGCAAAGTGATAATTGACATATAGAATAAGGTAATAAATAATATAGAATGCCAGAGGGCCTGGCGATCACGTACAAGAACAAGAGCCTTGATGGTTTCCCGTGTGATATTCGTGTCGGTCTTAGCCATGTGGAGCAGCACATCGACGAAGTCTTGAACATCGGGCTGTGCGTCTCCTTTCTTCACGCCATTCGAGGCCACCGACATAAGATGATTAACATTAAGATGGTCGTCTATTATTTTCTCAGCAAATTTATTGAATGTTGTATGGGTTTTTTTCATCCGGCGCTTGATACCCTGAAGGTCATACCAATCCAAATAAGGAATGAAATCTCCAATGTTGAATGCTCCCACTGTAGCGGCCATCTCGTCCAACAGTTCCTTAAATCCTTTGAAATCGCCACCCAAATCATCGTCAGAAAATTTCCTCTTTGCGAGGATTCGCCAGAGTATATTGGAGATGAGCGTAGAGATGGCCTTGCTCACATTAACTCTTGTTCTTCCGCCCTCACTCTCCTCCAAAATTGAACAGATCTTGGCAGAGACCTCTTCATCTCTCACGTGCTTGAAGGACTCGATTCTCTTGGCAGTGAGCAGCTCTAACGTGCATATTTTTCTCATTTGCCTCCAATGATCACCATACGGCGCGAAGATCACATCGTTCCAATTGTAAAAGATTAATCTCCCAGAGGCCGTTAGTGGTCGGCTGGCAAAGATAAAATCATGAGTTTTGAGAACCTGTTCGGCCATCTCGGAAGAAGAAACGACGACTGTAGGGACAGAGCCCAAGCGGAGAAACAAAATGGGACCATATTTGTCAGCAAAGCCTTTAAGAGAACGGTGAGCAGGGAGTCTCAGTTGGTGGAGATTTCCGATGATAGGCCATGGATAGGGTCCTTGTGGCAATCTGGCACTAATCCTTCTCTTTTGCAATAACCATATCAAAACCAAAGATAAGAATATACAAAGAAGAGATGCTTTGGCAGGCCCCCCACCAGCTACTGTTAATGTTGCAGGCAGAGGCAGAGGCAGACGCAGACGCAAATTATGGAAAACCATTTCGCTTACTCCCGTTGTATGTTTGGAAAGGAAGGAGCCACTGCTATTTAAAGCAACCCGCATTTGTTCCTCCCCTAAAATTCCGAAAACATGGGACCCGGACTGTCCCACAAGAGGAGCAAAGTCATTTCATTTTAGGTAGTCAGTGGTGGTACTAATCTATTAGTTTTATCGCACACGATGTCGCCATTAGTTACATAAATAATTAGCCTTTCAACAATTTTTTATAAATAATTTTGGTTTTTTCTGGTCCGATGGAAAAGGTCACGAGAAGGTGTTTTGTCATACTGTATCACCTATCATTCTGAGCAAGTTGATTTGGAATTGAAATTTTGACTTTCAATTTATTTCGTAACTGTGTTACGAAGTTTA
>LPNX010599348.1:5398-23788 GCA_001517045.1 Pseudotsuga menziesii | reverse complement strand
TCACCCTAGCTACATGCGAAAGCACCTCCCTTCGGTATATGTGAAAAAAGGGTAGAGTTCAATGGAATAGAGCTAGTTGCAAATAAAATATTAGTAACACGGTAAACAATAGGAAAAAACTACTAATCTAATAAACAAAAATGAGACCGGTATACCTTTTGTTTTCCTTGAAAGTGGGCCATCGTGCTTTAACTTGGAATGATAGTCCGGGAGGGTGCCTCAACATATAGGATGGGAGGAGGTGGGGCAATGGAATGATTGGAAAATGATGTGAGATGATTTTGAGAATGATGGCTTCTGAACGTATGCACGAAAATATAATAATGACAAAAGGAATAAGGTAATCTTGTCATGGAGACCTCCACATTATTTTATAGTTTTTTCTTGTCCTTTTCTCTTTTTTAGGTTTTGGACCCTAATTAGGGTTTTGAGCCCTATTTAGGGTTTTAAGCCCCTTTTTATGTTTTTAGATTTTTGGGGGTTTTATCCCCTTTTTGAGATTTTTAGATCTCTCGTGAGATTTTAATCCCTTTTTGTGGGTTTTTAGGCCCTTTTGATATTTTTGAGCTTTATGGGAGAGAATAAGGTTAAAACATAGTTGTGGAAGTCAAAAAATGAGGGAGAAAAGGTAGCAAAAAGATATATGTATGTGGTTTAGGCCATGTAGACATTAGAGGATATTTGGGGTCTAAAATGGGCCTTATAAGAAAACACGCCAACAATAAAATATTGTGATTTGAAATTCAAGAACCAATAGAATTTCAATAAAATGAGTCAACCATAATGGCTCAAATGACATATTTGTCATAAAAAAAACTACTTTTTTATTCGTATTTTCGACATATCTCCATGTTTTTTCCTCAAATTTCAAGAGGGAGAGCTCGTTGGATGCGGAATTTAATTCTAACAGACCCCGCTACCCCAAAAACAAGAAATACCTAAAAAACATTGTGATGATGACATCATCATCACATTTTTTTAGGTATTTCTTGTTTTTGGGGTAGAGGGGTCCATGAAAAGCATGCAACATGGGTACTTGTTGGATGAGGAATTAAATTCCGCATCCAATGAGCTCTCCTGCTCGAAATTTGAGTAAAAACACATGGAGATATGTCGAAAATACAAACAAAAAAATAGTTTTTTCTTTCTTCCTTCAAAATTAATAAATATTATTTTATTATTTTCCTTAGGAGGCCCATTTTAGACCTCAAATTTCCTCTAATTGCTAGTTAAGAAAATTTTTGCATGAACAGATTGCCCCCTGATGGCTGAGGGCAGGAGTTCATCATATGACCGACAAACACCATATGATCATGGCGATAATGGAGAGACCTATGAAGAAGCGACACTTCCTCATTCAAGACATGGTTGAGTTTGGTTTTTGTATTAAAATTGGTTCCCAACAATGGGTGAGATACAAAGAATATGTGACATGTATATGGATGAGGCGGGCATACCCATGCTCATAACAATGTCAAAAGAATAAATAATGGGATCAAGGCTCGAAAATATGGGAGTCGATCAATACATATACAACTAATGTTACATAATGGTGGCCTCAATGAGAGGCCGAATACAATGTTGATCTGAAGAACGGATACATAGGAACCTGTTAGGAACCCATGTCACTCCTTCTCTTTACCGTACTAGTATATTGTTGTTGGACGCATATGCTTTGTAAGTCATCCCATAGTAATTGTTGATCCATAGTTTGTGTTATTTTTGTTGGGCGCATATGCTTTGTAAGCCGCCTGTAGTATTTGTTGATCCATAGTTTATATTGGCCCATGGTTTTGACCCATAGTATTGGCGCCTATTTTTAGTATATAAGTGTGTGTTGAGGCCAAGGAAGGGACCGTGAAGTTATTTTGTATTGAACTTGCTCAAAGGAGGTCGCCCCCTCGAAGTGGCCTGCGATTAATATAAAAGTGATTTTGAGTTCTGCTGCTATATCATATATTTTGATTAATTATTTGCTGCAGGGTCCTCACATCTAGTATCAGAGCACTTTCTTGGGCTCGTTGGGTGAAATTTCTGCCCAAATTTTTTTCGCTTCTGTTGCAGGTTCGGATCTGGGAATAATCCCTATCCGCTTAAATGTGGGAAGTACTTGGGCATAAGCCCTAAAACTCATTGTCAGGAGTACCACAGGAACCCTGAAGTAGCTGGCCCATTGAGAGGACCTGCCAGCGAAAAGGGCAACAACCCCTACCTGATTGACTAGTTCCCACCCGTGAGGTAAACCAAGAGCTGTCATTTGTGGCCAAGCGATTATCAGTTTTACCTGAGCCGTGGAGTGAGGGGTACTGCCCCAATATGCAAGCCGTCAGACAGCATTGGTGGCCGAGTGAATCCCTTGAACCGATAGGAATCCGCGCATACCTAGGGTCCATATCTATTTTCAGTTGCACAATCACAGATTTCCTCTGTCCAGAACTGTTGCCAGTCAGTTCCGCACCATTTCACATCCATTTGTTGCCAATCACTTCCGCGCCATTGCAGATTCCACTGTTTCCGATCACTTTCGCGCCGTTGCATATCGCTTCCTGAATAAAAAGTATAAAATTCTGTTTTTCGGCCATATCTCCTTGGTTTCAACTCTGTTTTCCCTGGAACTTCACTGACACCTCTGCAATTCCATTCTACGTATTTCATTCCTGAAGACCCTATCCCAAATTCCACTTCCCAAGACCTGAAATCCCACATTTGTCTATTTTTAGGGTTTGCCATAACTCCTTCGATTTTCACCCAAACGCCTTCAAATTTTGCCACCATATTCCTTTCCTCATTCTAGTTCTTTGTCTCTCTCTACCAAATTTTCTCATTCTTTCACCCCGCTCCTAAAATCCCCATTTTTTGCTTCCCTGTCCTTTCGACAGTGTCCAAAACTTACTCAAACCCAAATTACCCTTCCGATTTTTTCCCAAATCCAGATTTTCCTCTACTAAAACAGTTTCTGTTTTTGTTTTTCTACCCACTCCCTCAAATAAAATAAAATAAAATAAAATAAAACTCCTGGTTATGGTTGTCACCCGCACAGGAGCAAAATCCATGGAGGAAGCACTTGCAGCCATTCAAGCCAAACTCCAGGAACTGGATGAAAAATTTCTCGGTCTCCATCTTGAGCATTCAGCTATGAACACCAGACGACAGTACGAGTCTTCATCAGACAATGGGTTCTCTTCTTCCAGCAATTTTCGCGGTCCGAAGCTAGATTTTCCTCGCTTCAATGGTACTGATCCGACTGGATGGATCTATCGTGCAGAACAGTATTTCAGTCTTCATGATACTTTTGATGTCAACAAAGTTCCACTTGCCTCCTTTCATTTCGAACAGGAATCTCTTCAATGGTATCGTTGGTACATCAAGGCTCATGAAGAGCTAAAATGGTCTGATTTTTGCCAGCTCCTTTTGCAACGATTTGGTCCTAGTGCTTTTGATGACTTCACAGGAGCTCTCACTAAACTTCTCCAAATTGGCACTATGAAAGAGTATCAAATTGAATTTGAGAAACTAGCTAATCACACTGAAGGATTACCTGATGACTTCTGCCGGAGTTGTTTTAACAGTGGTCTAAAGGATGCAATTCGCTCTAAGGTCAAAATGTTCAGTCCCAACATAATGATGGAAGCCCTGGGGTTGGCTAAAATGGTAGAAGACAAGATGGCAGCCCAACAACGCTCCAAATCCTCTTTTGTTCCCTTCTGAAATATGGGTTCTCAATGACCTCCCATTCCGCCAGCTCCTTGCTCACCTCCAATCAAGCATTTATCTGAAACATAGATGCAGGCATGCAAAGAAAAAGGGCTTTGTTATAATTGTGATGAGAAATTCAATCGGGGACATCGATGTGTGTAACAAAAGCTCTATCTCTTGGATGTGGGTTCTCCACCTGCCTCTGAAATTGGTGAAGAAGCTCCCGATACAATGGATGCTCCGGTTGACATTCAGGAGCCACCTACTGACCCTCCATCTCAGGATGACCAGCCCGAGATATCCCTCCATGCTTTAGCTGGAGTCACTACCCCCCAAACAATGCGGGTACGCGGTTACTTCAAGAAGCGTCCTCTTACAATACTCATTGATTTTGGCAGCACTCATACTTTCATTGACCCTCGGATCGCCAAACAAGCTGATTGTTTTATCCATCCTTGCTCCAACTTTGAAGTCATGGTTGCCAATGGGGGTACCTTACCCTGCAAAGGGAAGTGTCATAATGTGCGTATCTCTATGGGAGATTATAACCTCCTCTCTGACATGTTTGCCTTGACCTTAGGCTGATGTGATGTGGTTTTGGGCACTCAATGGTTGTGCACACTTGGCCCCATATTATGGGATTTTGCTGAACTTTGGATGCAGTTCTCCCCCGATGGACACCAACACACATTGAAAGGATTACAACCAGGGTCTCTCAGCATCATCAGTTCACATCGCATGGAAAAACTCCTTAAGAAGAGTTCCCATGGTGTCATCGCTCAGCTCCATTCCATTCAAATGAAACCATCAAGGGCCCCCACTACTCCTTTGGATCTCCAACAAATTCTGGATCGATATACATGTGTTTTTGCTGAACCAGTGGGACTTCCACCTTCACGACCAGAGGACCATCGTATTCAGCTCCTTCCTGGAAGCATTCCTCCCAACATCAGGCCCTATCGCTACCCATTTCACCAAAAAATAGAGATTGAACTCCTCGTTAGGGACTTACTAAAGCAAGGTATTATTCACCCAAGCACAAGTTCCTTTTCTTCACCAGTTCTTCTTGTCCGCAAAAAAGATGGGTCATGGCTCCTCTGCATTGACTTCCGAGCACTTAATCACCTCACCATCAAGGATAAGTTTCCAATTCCTATTGTTGATGAGCTTCTTGATGAGCTTCATGGTGCTCAATTTTTCTCCAAGTTGGATCTTCGCTCTGGGTATCATCAAATTCAGGTTCATGAGGATGATATCCCTAAAACAACTTTCCGCACACATGATGGCCACTATGAGTTTTTTGTCATGCCCTTTGGTCTCACTAATGATCCTTCCACATTCCAAGCCTTGATGAATAAAATATTCCGACCCTATTTGCAGAAATTCATTCTGGTATTTTTTGATGATATCCTCATCTATAATAAAACATGCGCTGAACATCTCCAGCATCTGGCTCTTGTAATGTAACTTTTCTCTAATGATCATCTCCATGCCAAAAAATCTAAATGTGTTTTTTGCCAAAAGGAAGTTGAGTATCTCGGGTACATTATCTCAGCACAAGGGGTTCATGTGGATCCTGCCAAAATCGCTGCCATGAACAATTGGCCACCTCCTAAGACACTCAAGAGCCTTCGTGTTTTTTTGGGGTTGACTGGCTACTACTGCAAGTTTGTCAAGGATTATGGGAAGATTGCAGCTCCATTAACTACTCTGTTGAAAAAGGATGCTTTTACATGGACACAAGTTACTGAGTGTGCATTTGACAAGCTGAAACAAGCTATGTGTACTACACCTGTTCTAGCTATGCCCGATTTTTCCAAGCCCTTCACTATTGAGAGTGATGCTTATGGCAATGGACTTGGTGTTGTTCTCCTTTAAGATGAACACCCCATTGTGTTAACCAGAAAATCCCTTTCTGGTAAGAATTTAGCTGCCTCTACATATGAGAAGGAAATGATGGCTATTTTGCATGCAGTACAAAAGTGGCAACCCTACCTCTTAGGGAATCATTTCTGCATCAAGACTGATCACTAGAGTCCGAAATATTTCCTAGAACAGCGTGTATCCTCCCCAGCACAACAGAAATGGGTTAGAAAACTCATGGGTTATGACTATGAGGTCACTTATAAGAAGGGTAAGGACAATATTGTGGTGGATGCCCTTTCTTGCACATTTGATGACCAAGGTTCTCTTTCCGCTATTTCTATTCCTGTTCCAAAATTGGTTGCAATCGGTTCAACAGGGTTATGTCAATGACTCTTCATTATCTCAAATCATCTAATGCTTGGACAACAACCCTTCTGCTGTCCCACATTACTCTTGGGATGGTGATTCACTGAGATACAAGGGTCATCTGGTGCTTCCCTAGAACACAGCTCTTCAACAAGCTATCTTTTATGAACTCCATGCTTATCCGTCAGCTGGGCACTCTGGTTTTCTCAAAACGTATGAATGGGCACGGCGCAAATTCTTTTGGCAGGGTATGAAAAGGAAAATTCAATAGATGGTGGCTGAATGTGATACCTTCCAGCGCAATAAGGGTGAAACAACACCCCTTCCGGGATTTCTCGAACCCTTTCCCATACCTACCCGGATATGGACAGATATTTCTATGGATTTCATTGAAGGGCTCCCTAAATCTGGAGGCAATACTGTGATTTTGGTTGTGGTTGATCACCTCTCCAATTGTAGTCATTTTTGTGCTCTCAGCCATCCCTATACAGCCTCCTCCATTGCTCAAATTTTCCTGGACCAGATCTTTCGTCTTCATGGAATTCCTTCTTCCATTGTCTCGGATCATGATGCGACTTTCACCAGTCATTTTTGGACAGAACCCTTTCACCACACTGGCACTAAATTGAAGATGAGTTTAGGTTATCACCCGCAAATGGATGGTCAGACTAAAATTATCAACAAATGCTTGGAAACTTATCTTCGTTGCTTCTCCTCTGAGCAACAACATCAGTGGGAAAAGTGGCTCCCTCTCGCTGAATGGTGGTACAATGCCTCTTACCACACTGCCTCTAAAATGACTCCATATGAAGTAGTTTATGGTCAGGCACCACCAGTTCTTTTTCCTTACACCCCCAGCATTTCTCCAGTTCAGGAAGTTGACGCGGTCCTTTGAAACCGCAATGAGGTTCTTCGCATTTTGCGCGAAAATCTTCACATGGCAAGAAATCGCATGAAGCAACAAGCTGATTAGCACCGTTCTGAGCGCTCTTTTGAAGATGGTGATATGGTTTTTCTTGATCTCCAGCCTTACAAGCAATCCTCACTAAAACTCAAAGGGCGTCATAAGCTCGCTCCAAAGTTCTATGGGCCATATAGGATTCTTCAGAAGATTGGGTCTGTTGCTTATAAATTGGAACTTCCGCCTTCTTCCCGCATTCATCCAGTATATCATGTCTCTTGTCTGAAGAAAGTTCTTGGCACCAACATCAAAGGCCAAAATATTTTACTAGAACTGGATAATGAAGGATCGATCTTTTTGGAGCCGGAGGCTGTCCTCAATAAGCGTACTCGTCAGCTTCGCTCTTGCTCTATCATAGAGGTCTTAATTCAATGGCACAGAATGCAGCGTGAGGATGCTACGTGGGAACCACTCCTTCAGATTTAGCGACAATTTCCACATCTAAAGCTTTGAGGACAAAGATTTTTCTAAGGGGGAGGGGATGTTAGGAACCCATGTCACTCCTTCTCTTTACCGTGTCAGTATATTGTTGTTGGATGCATATGCTTTGTAAGTCGTCCCATAGTAATTGTTGATCCATAGTTTGTGTTATTGTTGTTGGGCGCATATGCTTTGTAAGCCACCTGTAGTATTTGTTGATCCATAGTTTATATTGGCCCATGGTTTTGACCCATAGTATTGGCACCTATTTTTAGTATATAAGTGTGTGTTGAGGCCAAGGAAGGGACCGTGAAGTTATTTTGTATTGAGCTTGCTCAAAGGAGGTTGCCCCCTCGAAGTGGCCTGCGATTAATATAAAAGTGATTTTGAGTTCTGCTGCTATATCGTGTATTTTGATTAATTATTTGTTGCAGGGTCCTCACAGAACCATGGAATTCTCATGGAATCCAATATCTGCACAATTGATGATCTGTTGGATATGGAAGTTTACATAACTTTAGGGACTCACAGATGGAGAGTCAAAGTCTGAGTTGTATAATAGGTCGCATCAATCATGAATATATATAGAAGCACTGCTCTAGGGGCTTCTGAACATTGTTTCCAACAAAAATCGACAATCACAAGGGACATGAACCTGTTTTTATCCCTGAATAAACTCACCAATATGCTAGAGTTAGATGACAACCGAGGTTTTTGACCAAATACTGCATGGACCAATACCCTGTATGAATCTCAACGATGCGATGATGTAGCTGAAGTCGAGCATATGAGACACGACCATCCTGAGAGGCACTAAGGACTCCTCTCAAGTGGTCAAAGGAGATCATCAATAAGGTTAATGAAACCAGGATACAGGGACCTCTGGGTCTATCCTCTAGAATAGATGTGTTTTCGTCGACTAAGGGATACCTGCTACTGACCAAGGCAATAATGTTGCCTTGACCAAAAGCACGAGGGGGATAAACAAAGATGTGGGGCAATATGGGTACTAACACACTGAATGGGGGACTCAAACTTCCTTTGTTTAGATAATAATGATAGGGCTGACCTGGCAGCAAATGAAACTGACTCATGGGTGAGGGATAATAGTTGTAATACTGGGAATGTACCTGTAGATGGGAAATACTAAGGGAGGTAACTTGGAATATTGATATCCAGGGGATCCAAGGAAGACTCATCGTAGAATACTATGAACAAAGGTGACCCAATGGGGGAATGTTGCAGAACTGTAATATATGGGTTGGCACATAAAGGCACCATTATGACATGATCTCGTGGATTTTTAGTGAGCCTGAGAAAGTAAATTCTCGATGGTGTTTTCATTTTTAGAGAGTCTGAAAATAGGAAGAAGACTCTAGTGAAGTCTTTTATTTGTTGATAGTCTCCTGTGTCCGAAAAAGGATAAAAGTGTACATAGGAGAGCTATCCCACCCTTTTTTGGGGGATAGGAGACTTCTTTACCATTGGTAATCTAGGCAGGGCGGAAAAGGTTAAACTTACACTGACTGTACGGTCATTCAAATACTTTAACGATCATGAACGAAACCAAGTTTGCTTGGCGATCTTTTCTTGATGAGAACGCTAGAAAAGAGCTTAAAGACAAAACATGATGAGTTTTTTCATGAAGTTCGGTCCCAATTCCCAAGAAATCATAAAAGGATGCAAAGGGAAACCCTCCATGACTAAGTGTGCCGAGGTGGTCCTTTTCTTATGGTAGTCTCCATAGTCCACAAAAGGAGATAAATAAGGCTATGTATACACCCTTTCAAATACTTTAACAAGCATGAAAGGAAGCAAGTTTGCTTGAATATCTTTTCATTCATTTAGGAGTTAGAAAATAGCTCAACAGAAACTCCATAATGGAGACTCGCGTGGTGGTACACAAATTGAGGTGGCCTCTGGGAGTTGGACCAAAGAGTCATTGTTAAAGCACAATACAAGAGTCTTGTAAAAATAAAGAGGATTAAAAACTGAATCCAACGGTGCAAACGACGTCTCAAATAGACTCTGGATAACTCTGCTTACCATCTAGTGATGTTTCCCCTAGTGTAGTGGTGCATGGGTAAAAACTATACCAATTGGAGGCCTATGGGTACGGATCTAGCTCAATGTACAAGGTGTCATTCGCATGGTGGCACACAAATATAAGTGACTCTAAGAAATTAATCGAAGAAAGTAGGGATGGTGTCAAACTAGTGCATGTGATCTCATTACCTGGGAGCTTTTTGCACAGTGGTGGCAGCTTCCTATCCTTATAGAGGATTATCCATACATGAGCATGGACAATTGGAGAGATCCTGGAGACACCTCGACCTTCGGTACAGGTCTAGGGACATGAAGGTATTCTAGCATGGTGGTAGCTATACCATACATGCAACATACTGTGTGCATGTGCAGACGTGGGACTACACCCTCTAGTGGGATACCAGTGGCGCAAGAGAAGGGGTTATATCCACCTTCTCACGTGCAAATAATGCGATGAAGTTCTATAATGGACTCATTGTGACTAGACATGGAGCAACTACTATAGGGGGTCTCCGAATCATGGTAAAAACAATGTAAAACAAAAAATAAAAACTATGCCCCAAGTGCTGCGTCATGAGTGACTTAGACATATGACCTCCGACAAAGGAAATTGGCCTTTACTGGCTAAGGAAATAGAAACATTTGGAAGAATGACCTGGGCCATTGTATAGCGGCCATCATAGGTGTGAAGGGCAGTAGTGGATGGTTGGAGGGTGGGGGACCTGAGTTTTTTCCAAACAAAAGTTGACATCACACAAGTGGATGCCCCTTCGTCGACAATGCATCGATGGACAACTGAATTCCAAATTGAGACTGGAATCTGGAAGGCGATGGTGGATGGAATTATTGGTTCATCATGATCCAGATCAAATGTGATTAATCTGGAATCAAGAGCATCTATGAAACCTAGTGCAGATAACAGTTCTTTTTGCTGTGACGGGCAAGTTTTTAGCACTTCTAGAGAGGAGATGGTTGTAGGTGATTGGGCCAAGTCATCAATGGTGCTATAGTTTAAGGAAGCTCATGTAGTTGCATTGTTGGTGATATGCCGTATAGGAAACCATGGACCTTTGGCTGCCCCATCAATGGGGGGTGTAGGTAAGTGGAGGGGCATGTTGGCAGTGTTGGAGGTAGATGCCGCTTATGGGTCAGTGGTTGCTATGGTGGAACCGTATTAGATGCACCTAGTCTAGAGGTTCACCTCTTCGGTTGACAGTGTCATTAGGTGATGGATACCAATTTCTGTAGGTGGAGCCACGGTGGGTGTTGTAGTAGGAGGTGGGGGAAAGGGTGCATTTTCAACCAATAATTGGAGTGGTAATGGGTTTTGGAGCACCATAGGTAGAGGGCCTAGTAGTGTTGGGTTGGGCTGAACCGGTGCTACCGCATTAGTGTCCTGTTGAGCTTCGTTTTGGACAAAAATATTGATGTGGTCCATATGAGGGCATTCATGAGTGTAGTGACCTCATATTTTGCATAGCTTACATAGATGATTAGTCTGCAATGGAGTTTTTCATCCTGATCGATCAGGATCTTGGGGGTTTTGTGTTGATGGGTTAGCATCGTTGTTGTTAGGAGGATTAGGCTATTGGCCACCTCCTTGTGGTTGGTTTTTACCTTGGTTCCTTGCTCATTTTTTCTTACCCTACCATTGTTGGTTGTTGGGGGCAAGTTGGTTGTGAAGATTATGCTGAGCAAAAACTTGTCCCGTGGAATTCGAAGGAGATGAGGCCGGGGCCGAAGCGGCTTGCATAGGTGGTGCATAGTAGGCTAGAAGAGATGGGGGGGATACAATCTGGTCATTGGGCCCAAAAACAATTTTGTTTTCTAAGTTTGCGCATGAGCATGCTGATTTAGCACGGGCTTTGCAGAAGAGGATGTGGCTCTAGACTGGGCCATCATCCTTGAGTAATCGGGTATCTGGTTTGGTTGTGCAACACTATGGGTGTTTCTTGGGTGCGGTGGCATCGTAGGGGGTGCCACATAGTAGTGTGGGTGTTGGGAGACAGAGCCAATGACACCATCTGTAGCATGGGATTCCCTCGGCGTATCACGGTGAGAGGTGCCATCACGGGGAGCATCTCGTATGCTAGTGTATAGGTATCCATATTGAGCGTACATTAAATCAAACTATTGGTCCTTCAAGATTTCCTCTTCCTCACATTGGGGACGTTCAGAGGCGACTTCCTTAGCTATGGGTGGAAGCAAGGTTTTCAAGAACCAATCGAGGAATATCCTATCATCAAGTTGGATATTGCATAGGCTACGTCATCACCACCACTCATGGATGTGGTCAGTGATGTGCATAGTGGTATTCTGATGACACGATAACAAGATCTCCATGCCTTCGTTGTATCGAACAGGGAGCTAGAAGTATTGAAGGAACATGAAGGATAGCGAATTGAAATCAAGGTAAGAGGATTTAGGTAGTTCAATATACCATTTTGTTGCAGCACCTGCGAGTGTGTGTTGGAATAATCTCATACTGATCAAGTAATCTACAATTTTGTTTGACGAGCACCATAAATAAAATGACATAATGTCCACAAAATTTGGAATGTCCGAAGGAAGTTTGGTTGGTATGCGAGGCTAATGGGGTTGATGACTTATTGGCTCATTCATTAACCGAGCCAAATTTGATAAGTTAAGGTGAGCCATGAAAGGTAGGTTGGACATGAGGTTGGATCAGGAGTGGATGACAATGGTGTCGAGGTTTGCAAGAGTATAATGTCCATGCATGGATGGGGGCACATGAGGTTGACATCCTACAGTGGGGATAGTTGGGATGATCGTGGAAGGGCCACTGCCCCTAGGTATATATGGTGGTACCATTGGAATCATGGGAGCTGGATTGGGGTCGCCACTAATGGGTAGCGTACCTATAGCAGCAAGCACAGTGGTGTGGGGACCAATGGAAGGGATATTGTTAAAGATGTGAGGTAGAGACATGGGTCCACTGCCACTCCCCCCTCCAAAGAATGGATCGGGATTTGTTCTAGCCATGGGGCTAAACGATGCAGTGAATAGATTTGGCTCGGATTGATAGGAATCTGATTCAGAATTAGAGGTCATGTGTCCTCCTTAAGATGAGGAAGGTTGTTGAGGAGAGCCTCGACGGTGATGGTCTAAAGAACCAAACTGAGGGGGGTGGCCCCTAAGTCAAGGAGGAATGTGTTGGATCAATGGTGGCTTGTGGTAGTAACTAGTAATGAATTTTTGGACCCTGGTTTAAATTGGCTTCCTATTGGTTCACAGGTAGTCACTCGGCCACCAAGACTTCCAGAAGACAGGCTTTGGATGTTTTCCTCACAAGGGTATATTTAGTCAATCGGAAGGGGTTGTTGTCCTTTTCACTTAGCAATTCCTCTCATTGGCTAGCTACTTTGGGGTTCTTGTGGTACTCCTCAAAATGAGATTTAGGAAAAATACCAAGCACTTCCCACAGTTGTTGCAGTTGAGACTTATGTCCCAAATCGAAAGATTATTAAGTAAGTTGGTTACTTTTATGGTTTTGCTCGGGGTCATGAACCAAGTTTTGTTTGATAATGTGGTGTGAGTATGTGCATTTGTGTATGAATTTGTTACTTTTACTTTTAAATATTCAATAAGAAAATAACACTGGTTTCCCTATAAGAAACAAGCAAAGGGCTTGTACTAAAGCGGGGTTGAAAGCTAAAAATAATTCAAAACAACTTACAAGACAAACTGTAATAATGGGTGATTGACTGTAATTTTTTGTGAACTAGTAGTGTGACTACACCAATTTTTTATCCTTCAAATCTAGGAGGGAGTGTTTGGATCTCATCAAAGTAGAAACAAGTCCACCCATCGATCAACAGTTCACACCCTAAATGCTCGGTTCTCAACAAGGAGGACACGAACGTCGTGAAACTCCTAATGGTTTCCACTCCCAGTAGCTTCCAAGGTCACTTGTTTTAATGGAAAAGAACAATAAAAAAAATGGATGCCTATTACTAAGCTTACTCAAACCCTCATCTTATCTCAGAAGACCCTGGAGGGTGATGACTGAGTAGAGGAGGAGGGGCTAAATAAGAATGTTAATTTCCAAATTTCTAATAATGAAATACAGAATTGAAATTGACAGAAAATAAACTTAGAAACAGAAAGGTCGCATATAATAGTCAACCAGTGGCTAATGGGTTCTTTAGAAAGGAAAATAGATGTAAAATAGCTCAAAAAAAGACAGGTCGCTTCTAACTATTGGACAGTGGCATTTGAGTCACACAAACAGGCCACACAGTAGCAACTGGGTCGCTTCTACTGCAAAAAATAGCCACGACTGTGTCCTATGAGGCAAGTCACACCTTTTGACACTGAAGTAACGACCTGGGTCATGGGTTTTGACTTGAAAGCAGTGACTAGGTCATGGGTTTCAGCATGAAAGCAACGACTGGGGCCAGAGCTAAAAAAATTTTAAAAAGTAAGCCTGCAATGGCCGATAGGGATAGGCACTGGTGCCGTACAGACTCAGATCGACCTCATGGGGGTCCGACGAGGGACCACTATGAATAAAAAAACAAAAATACCTACAAAACAAGGGATCCTATGGGATCAACCAGTATGGTCGCCAAAAATGTAGCTGAGTTTCCACCCTAGCTGCATGCAAAAGCACCTTCCTTCCGTCTCTGGGAAAAAATGGTATATTTCAATGGAATAGAGCTAGCTGCAAATAAAATATCAGTAACACATTAAACAATAAGAAAATACTACTAAACTAAATATAAAAAATGAGACTAGTATACCTTTTGTTTTCCTTGAAATTGGGCCATCGTGCCCTAACTTGGAATGATACTGCCTCTCCACAGGCTGGTTAGTATGGAGAGTGCCTCAACATACAAGATGGGAGGAGGTCAGGCAATGGAATGATTGGAAAATTATGTGAGTATTTTGAGAATGATGGCTTCTCAACATACTCACATAAATATAATAATGATAGAAGGAATAAGCTAATCTTTTGATGGAGACCTCCACACTATTTTTTAGTTTTTTCTTGTCCTTTTCTCTCTTTTAGGGTTTTGGACCCTAATTAGGGTTTTGATCCCTATTTAGGGTTTTAAGCCCATTTTTTATGTTTTTTTAATCTCTTTTGGGGTTTTTAGCCCCTTTGTGAGCTTTTTAGCTCTCTTGTGAGATTTTTAGCCCTTTTGTGGGTTTTTAGGCCCTTTTATATTTTTGAGCTTTTTGAGAGAGAATAAAGTTAAAACATAGTTGTGGAGGTAAAAAAATGAGGCAAGAAAGATAGGAAAAAGATGTATGTATGTGGTTTAGGCCATGTAGAGCTAGTTGAGCAATTTTTTGCGTTTACACTTTTATGCCAAGCTTGTAAGGATTTTCTGTAGAGTGTAATCTATACGAATATTATTAATGAGACACAGATGTGCATCTCAAGATTTTGACAACCAAACATCACTGATCTCAATGGATCATCCTGATTTTAGACTCTCTTGAATTGATAGAAAAGCCAATCAGAGCCAAAAATCTAGAAGACAACTTTAGACCATTATGATCAATTTTAGAGACAAATATTTGTAAATAGAAATACAAATATCCCTAAAATAAAAATATTAAAATCAAACACGTTTAATAAATTTAAGTTCATAGTTTTGATAAAGCACTGTCATTGAATTCCCTCCCAGGAGTTTGCTTCTTTCTTTTATGATTAAGCAAGAAGATTTGAAAGGGCCCGGTCCTTTTTGTTGGAATATAATCCGTGAGGATTATACGTTAGTGTAAATAATAGGAAGATGAAAAGACTCTCGGATGTGTAATCCCAAGAGTCATTGTAATGTCTAAATAAATGTTTTGGATATGAAATGATTTGAATCGGGAGTTATACCTATCAGTGGTATCAGAGCACCACCTACCATAACTCCGGGCTGCATTTCAGTCCTGGCATTCTGCTTGCCAAACATTCGTTTTGCCAAATACGTTTCAGGCTACCTGCTCTGTCAGTCTTCCAGTCGCATGCATTTTATGCGTTATTCTCTTCCACTGTGCATGAAACCCTAATCCCAACGTTTTGAATGTTTTTCCCGCTGCTGCTTCTCACGTCTTCATTGAGATTTCGTGTTTTGTGGCTTTTGTTGTTGTCAGCCTGCTCCGCGTTTTGAATGTCATTCCCACTGCTGATTCTCACGTCTTCACTGAGATTTCATGGTTTAAGGATTTTTTTGTTGTGAGCCTGCTCCGATTTTGGACTCTTTAGAAGTGGAGACGGGCCATAATTTGGCGGTAGACGTTCTATTTTTGCTGCTATTAGCTAGGGATAAACACTCTCTCCTTTGTGTTGTATTTTCTGTCATGATAATGTATGGTTGTAGATGTATTTGTGTCTATAATACTGTATCATGTTGCCTCAAATCATCTTCTAGGAACACAACCGGTCTGCTTACTGATCCTGTAGAATACCCTCAATGGCTACGCCCTCTGGCAGCCAGAATGGTCACGATTTGAACCACTGCGAGTTCACAGTTATAACCCCTATAGAACGCAGCCAAGACAACTACGTTGCAGCAGCAGATGAGACAAAAACTCTTTCATAAGTGTTGCGACCTACCAAGAAGATATCTCAGTACTCAAAGCTGAGAAGATTGCTGAAGAGAGATTGTATAGCTATGAAGCTGAGAAGATTGTTGAAGCTGAGAAGATTGGCGTAGAGAGATTGTATAGCTATGAAGATTCATGTCATTTGAAATTATCCAATTGCGTGAAGGTCAACTTTACATAATTTAATGTGGAGGAGTGTGACTGTCTGAAAACCTAATTTTGGCATAATTCCAATGCGTGGAGTTTTTTTCTAGAAAATGTATGCAAATATGTTCATGTGTGTGCATGAATAATATGGTTGTTGTATGCGCCTGAGATCATTGAGTATATATGCACTGGTTGAGTATATATGCTGCATGGAGTCTGTAATTTTCATTCATGTTGCTGGTGTATACGATGTGTTGAAGACTCTTCTACGTTGAAGACTGCGTTGGAGAAATAATGTATGCTATATTGAAGACTCTTGCTATATTGTGACCGATATATATTAAAGACTCTTGCTGTATTGTGACTGATATATATCATACATTAAAGACTCTTGTGGAAGATATATGTTGTTTTGTTGGTGTTGATTGCATTGAGACTGCTCGTGCAATTGGGAATATTGCCACTGTGCAATTTTTCTGCTGCTGCAAGTTCTTGAAGCTGTCTGCGTGGACCTGCCTACGTCTTGAGTCCATCCAGACCTGGCGCTGTTTCTTTTGGATGTGAAGGGCATTGCTATGAATGTGTTGATATAAATACCATTTCTATGACCAAGAACACTGCGAGAAGAGTGTGTAACTACAAGAGGTGTTGAGAACTCATTTCTCTGGGTGTTGCTACAAGTCTGTTCCAAGATAATGTATTGAGGTATTATTGTAATTTCTGATAATAATATTTGAATTGTCCATGTAAACAACAATCTAAAGTAAATTACATGGAGATGAGTTGAAAGCATTCTAATCCCGTGTTTCTTTGAGAGCTGTGCCTCTCCCTCACCATCACCAGTGGTGAATTATTTGCTTATGAACTTATTGACAACATATTTTCTCTATAAATAAACTTATTGTAAATCACCTTGGAAGATACTATAGACCTGCAAGGTTATTGTTTTTCCTATTATCTCATTCTCCTTGTCATATTAAGTTTATTATTATAAATTACACTAGCAGTTGCAGAATATGCAATCTATAACATCTGTTTAATCACTTTGCTTTGCTCAAAAAGCAAATAACCACACCAAAGACCAATCCAAAGATCATCCCAAAGGAGAAAGCAGCAAGAGAGGCAGAGGAAGAAGAAAATTCAGAAACAACTCCATCAAAAGATCATATTTGCAGTGCAAGTGTTGTGGAAAGAATGGACACGCATCAGATCAGTGTTGGCTTTCGTGGGACTCCATTTAAGACAGACATAACCAGAATAAAGACGACAATAAAAACCAAGATGCTAGTAAACCTTCTGATTCTGCTCATTGTATTGTTACACATTGTAATCTTGGTATTAATGAACTGACTTCACTTTCATCTAACACAGAATGTTGGCTACTTGATACCAGTGCAACATCACACATGACTTTCAGAAAACACTGTTTTGAAGAACTTAATGAAACAATAAATGGCATAGTTTACTTTGCAGATAAGTCAAGTCTTAAACCAAAGGGAATGGGCACCATTCGACTGAAGATGCCTGGATTCCCTCATTTCTTGTTAAATAATGTTTTTTATCTTCCAGGGTTGCAGAGAAGCCTGCTGTCCTTGGTAGAGATTTGACAGCAGGGCCATTCCATCCACATGTTTGATGGAATCGTAGAAATAAGTAAGTCCTCGGACAACCAAGTCATCATGACTGGATATGAAGATGGGAAGCTACTGAAGCTAAAGGGTTCATCTACAAGAGTTCAAATTTATGCCTACCTCTCTCAGCATGGAGAAGGTAATTTTTCATCAAGTTTATTGTGGCATGCAAGATTTGGTCATTTGAATTATAACAGTCTTCGTTTGTTGAGAAAGAATGGTGTATTTGGTTTTCCCACCATTCCCAAAGAGAAGAACAAATGTGATGCATGTATATTAGGGAAACACAGTAAGCTGCCATTCCATGAATCTAATTTCAGAGCAAGTAGGAAATTAGAATTAGTACATTCTGATTTATGTGGCCCAATGCCAACTCCTTCTGCTCATGGGAATAAGTATTTTATGACCTTTGTTGATGACTACTCAAGAATGTGCTGGATTTATTGTTTAAAGACAAAAGAAAAAGAATTTCAAACATTCAAATACTTTCATGCATTGATATAAAAACAAGAACAATAAAAAATTGGTACACTTTGTACTGATAATGGGAGAGAATACACTTCAAATGCTTTTGAAGATTATCTTTGCCAACATGGAATTGCACATCAAACTAGACTTCCCTACAATCCTCAACAAAACGGTTTAGCAAAAAGAATGAACAGAAGCATAATGAATATGGTTCGCTCAATA
>LPNX010599324.1:72218-98525 GCA_001517045.1 Pseudotsuga menziesii | reverse complement strand
GGGTCATTGTTAGTCTTATTTCTGTTTTTCTATAAGCACATGGGTCATTGTTAGTTCTGTATAAGTTAGCTGATAGCCTTGTTTTTGATGAAATGCACAGAATCCAATTTTGATAATGGATGGAAAGATGACTGTATATGTCTTGAGCACAGGGGGTATATGTTATTAGTATAGGGTGAAGACAGTTTGGAAGTCTGATATTAAGGTGAAAGGATAGTAAATGTGTAATTTGATTTCACTTTTGAAATATCAAATACAAATCCCTGAAGCTGCTCTCCAAAGTATTCCACCATGTCATTTCTCTGCAACATGTGATAGACAACTCATTAGACTTCTTTCACGACATGGAAAGATCTTGCATAGATATCAACTGTGGAGTATTAAATTACCAGGTAGATTGCTGGATGTATTAAATTACCAGGTGGTTCAACCAATCTATTTCCAGTAAGTCTCAGGCCCTTACCATCAAGGTGGAGGAGAACCCATTCAGATTTTGATTGATATTCCTATGGACCAATTCAGACCTATCCCTGGTTTTTTCTCTGTAGTTCAGGCGGCCATACGAGGATTCTAACTGCCCAAGGATTCACACTACGAAAAGATTATATAGATACCACTATGAGGGGGAAGATATGAATATATTAAATCATGTTGGTTTACAGATAGAAATTAGCGTAGCATGTTAATTGAATTACGCTACAGCCTGAATCAAGATAGCCATGCACTATGCCTTAAGAATAACCAACCCCTTTCCTTCACACTATGCTCTTTGTATAATGTTTGAAGCTGAGAGAGTATATCTAGAATGATATTTGCCAGCTGTGATAGCTCCCCTGTATGGCCAAAATGAACATTATGGCGCAGAATTCTGCTAAAACTTATGAAGTATTCAATTTCAAGCAACTTGTCTCTGCCTAATTCAGGACTCCATGGCAAAGCACCAGCAAATGAAAAAATGGATTTACAAGGCAGCTGATACAGTTCAACACATGATTTCTGCCATTTTGCTGTCAGTGTTCTTCGGCTGCCATATTCCTTGGGGTAGAGCCAGATCTTGCAATTGATGATCTAATGTTGTCTCCACTGAAGGTAGATAAGATAAGATAGTTCAACCCTAGATAGGTCAAAGGAATGCGAGTGCAACTCCTATAAGAGCATATCTAACATGTAAGGTCAAATATCAACAAATTCAGTCCACTAATGGATATGGTGCTTGACATTCAGTCAAAGCCTATTGAATTGCAGTTCTGAAGGGAAATCTACAACCTTATATTGTTTGTGCCTAAATTTCTCATCTCTAGATGTATATGACAGAATTATTGTTAACAAGTTGGTGGTCATTAGGAGGATATTTTAGAATAATATGGTGCAGTACTATGAAATTCCTTGATCACATATTCCATAAATTAGGAGCTTGAACAGGGAAAAACATAAAGCCTCTCGGTGAGGGACATATACTAAGCATAATGGTGGGGCAGTTCATTATGGATGCATTTCATTATGGATGCAGTCCATCAGAGATCCAGATGTGGAGGCTATAGCTGAGCAGATGGGTTCATTAACTGTTACCACAGAGGTTTTTGTTTCTGCCTCTTCAGAACAGACAAATCCCGAGAGAATGGATCTGGATAAACGTATTCGAGCATTGAAGAAAAAGGTACATACATTTGTAGAAGTGACCTTTATAGTGATCTTATAAAGGTGATTACGAGGATTCTGTTTGTGGCATTGTGCTTCTAATAACCTCTCAGATGTAATGTGTATATGGCTTCTTGGTAACATTATTACGTAAAATGTCACACAGGTGTAATCAGGAACAAGTTGTTTGTGGCAAGCTAGCTACACTGGGGAAGCTACCAGAAATTTATAATTATCTTTTGTATTCTCATACAGGGAATACTGAATCGTTTCTAATGTCTATGAATGTATGGAAAGATGATTTGTTCATGCACTAAAACTAATCTTATTTTGTGAACAGATTCGTCTGACAGAGTCACAACAAGAATCTATGGCTGGTGAAGGAACACTGAATCCTGAGCAAAGAGAAAAGCTGGCTAAATTGGATACGTGGCGAAAGGAATTGAAGGACCTCGAGGAGAAAAGAATGGTGTTGAGGTCTTAAGAATTGGATTTGTCTACAATGTACATTATTTTTGATACTTGTTACATGTTTGATTATTCCTATTGGCATAAGTTTATGGCATTCACTTGTTTGGATTTGGTTTTCATCACACGAGTACAGCTAAATTATGTAATACTTTGTTCTGTTACAATTTCTATTGGATTTAATAACTTAGGTACAACTAAATTATGTAATAATCTATTCCTTTACAAGTTTCTTGCTCAAACTATATGGAATTTGAGGACTCCATCATTACTCTTCTCTTTAGCATTCTTTGCTTTTGAGTCCTACATTAGGACACGAAATGTGGTCAAAGTGCAACGTCATCTACTATTGATATCATTTGTTCTGATTCTTAAAACAAAATCATCAACAAAGTTTGGCTGGTAGCCTAGTACTGCCATTTGTTCTACATTATGGCAACTAGACCAGTAATGATCATTTGGAAGAAAAGGAACAGAGTGCTTGAAGGCATTTTTATGTTGACTTACACCTGTACATATATAATATAAGGATATAGGGAATTCAATATACTTGTTTTGGTGTCTATGCCCCACTAATGAGTTCTAATAGGACCTGGTTCTAGCCTGAAGTGTCATCAACATCTCTACCATCGGAATCACCATAATCAACATGTTCATCTTCCAGTTCTTCCCCTGTATCTTCTTTAACCCAAGTATGAAGCCCTGTTTCTCTGTATTCTCCTTCTTCAACTTGATGCTCATTTTCAGCCTGTTCAACAATCTCCTTTCCAGTATCCAAAATATTATCAGTATCCGAAACAAGTTCGTATTCATCATCATAACCATCAAACTCAGAGTCACCAACATAGGCAATTTCTGTGGCATCCTCTGCAGATTGCTTGTCCAATCCAAGCTCGGGGCTTCTAGGATTTTCCCTAGTGGTGTTAATATCCTCTACACAAGCATTAACAACACAGATAGTCACAACATTTGCATCATCAACAATGCTGTCCTCATTGACATTTTTGATAAGTTGTTGATCCCTGGATGGAGAATATGGGAAGTTTATTTGCACAAGATCAGGATTTTCATTAGTTGTTTCAGGACCACTTGAGTTGCCCTCGTAACTAGTGCCATCAGCAGCTTCAAAATTATCTTTTGCAGGTTCGTTATCTTGCTTACAATCAGCAGAAGACTCAGTTTTATCAAACATATCTACATTGTCATCAATCGGAGTATTATCTAACTGACTGTCACTTTGCAAGCACTGGTCTGTTGCCAAAAGACAATCTGAAGGTTTCTCTACAAAATGTCTATCATCTTGGGCATCAACACCAGAAACATTAATAACTGATTCACAAGCTCCTCCTGAAGGTGCTATGGAGAGGTTTAGTTCCCTTTCAGCAACTGATTCCTCTGATAGTGAAACACTCCGATACATATATGCAAGGTTCATCTCACACTGGTTGTGAATGGCATCGGGCCGAAGTCTGAGAGACGTATCAAGTTCTGAATCCTTTCCAAAAGCTGAGCTTTCTGAGAAATTCAGTGCATTATTATCTTGGTCTGCCTGTAAAACCTTGCTCAGCATATCCTGCTCAGACTTTCTAGTATCATGCTTAGCTTCTAAAGCTAATATGTGTACCTGAATCCCATCCAAATGTTCTGAGTTCTTATTGTTTGCAGTGTCTGCAGGTAAAAATTCAGATTTAGAATCTGTATTTACAACTTCTAGTTGCTTTTCCCAAGAATCCATAGGGGTATTCAAGTCCCAATGGGACCTATCATCATTGAAATAGCCAGAATCCAACCTCAAAAGAATTCCTTTCTCTTGTTTCTCTCCATCTTCCTGTAAACCTGCAGCAGAGCACTCCCCAGCTACAGAAGACATTTTACTACAGCCAGTTGTCTCTAAATGAGTTCTAGATCCTGGAGCAATAGAGTTACAACATAGGGCTAACTCCATTGATTCCTCTGTCTCCATGCATGTAATGTTATCTGTTCTGCTCAGATTATTACAATCTGAAATACCCTTGATTACATGGATTTGATTGTCTGCAGTGAGTAACAGATCACTCTATAGCACATGGTCTCGTCTCCTAAAATATTCTTCCTGTTTCATAGTGTCCATGCATAAATAAAGCATTTGTGATTTATGACACTCAATTTTCCGTTTCCAAATTCCAATCAAAACTCGCCCGAAAAGGAGGGTAGATTACCGGTGAAGGCACGGCCATGCCCAATGGTAGGCTATAAAACATTCCAGACTATGGGAACACAGTAATAAGAAATAATAGAAGTGATTTTCTTTGCATAAAAGGGAATTTTTCTATTCGAATTCGAAAATTTTAATTTAGTTGCTTCAGTGTTGGTACGCTGCTGCCTAGATCAACGCTTTTATAAAATGGATCTATTTATCAATTTGATTCAGAAAAGAAGTCTATTTATCAGTTGGATTCAGATGTATTCACAGGGCTTGAGCCTTTTGATCTTCGTTGGAAAAAACCATATGCCTCTTCTGTAAAACGCAACTGTCTTGTTATAATGTAAGCCTCTGATTTGATTTTTGTTAAAAATGTTTTGCCTTCCACAATGAAACTACTTAGATATATGAATATATGTAGGTGATCGGTAAAGGCACGACCATGCCCAATGGTAGGCTATAAAACATTCCAGACTATGGGAACACAGTAATAAGAAATAATAGAAGTGATTTTCTTTGCATAAAAGGGAATTTTTCTGTTTGAATTCGAAAATTTTAATTTAGTTGCTTTAGTGTTGGTACGCTGCTGCCTAGATCCATGCTTTTATAAAATGGATCTATTTATCAATTTGATTCAGAAAAGAAGTCTATTTATCATTTGGATTCAGATGTATTCCCTGTTGCTTCAGTGTTGGTACGCTGCTGCCTAGATCCACGTTTTTATAAAATGGATCTATTTATCAATTTGATTCAGAAAAGAAGTCTATTTATTAGTTGGATTCAGATGTATTCACAGGGCTTGAGCCTTTTGATCTTCGTTGGAAAAAACCGTATGCCTCTTCTGTAAAATGAAACTATCTTGTTATAATGTAAACCGTATGAATATATGTAGGTGATTTAAAAAAAAAAAAACTCTAACAGACGTCGCTTAACCGACGCTTCTGTAGGAATTAAAAAAAAAAAAACGCTAAGACACGTCGCTTAACCGACGCTTATTATTTATATTCGTCGCTTAACCAACGGTTTCTAATGTCGCATAACCGACGCTTAGTTGTTATCTCCGTTGCTTAACCGCCGGTATACCATGTCGCTTCACTGACGCCTGTGTTTTATATCCGTCCCTTCACCGACGGTTTTCCATGTCGCTTAACTGACGCCGTATATTTAAGCGACAATAGCTGAGGTGTCGCATAACCGACGGTTTAATCCAATGTCGGATAACCGACGACAAGCCACCGACGCTTAAAAAAAAATCATAGTGTCGTACATGCGACAGGGAAGTGTCGAAAATCCGACAATACGGCCGTTGGATTTTTGGTCAAAATGTAGTAGTGGTAGATGCCCTTTCCTATACTTTAGCGAGTGGGAAAGCAAGCAGCTGTGCTCGGCTATCTTTTCATTGTTTTAAGGAGTCAGAAAAGAGCTTAAACGAAACTCCTGTGTGGTCAACCGACTGTGGTGGCACGAGCGGTGCCCCATGTCGGGACGGTGGACAGAGGTCCAAAGGTCATCCGTGCAGTATGGACGGAGCAGAAGGCTCTCAAACATACTAATACATGCATGGGATATATCATGGTAGAGGCTCGCGAGTCGGTGTGGTAGAGGCATGCAAACCGAGGTCAGGAGAGAGTGTGTGTGTGTTGCATGGATGAACTTGACTACATGCGATGTGAGTGCAAGTCTGTGGACACTTATATGCCAAATACATGGAAGAAAAAGAAAGGCTTTTGTGGATGATGGTCCAGATGTCCGCGTAAGGTGCAGGGAAAAAAGACAATTATAAATACAAAAATAAAAGTAAAATTACAGTCCTTAACAGGCGGCGACCCGAAAACCCGCATGAGTTGCGATCGGGAGGCGTGATACAAGTATAGGTCCGTAGACACTTGCATCGTCATGTCATGGCTCATAAATTGAGGTGACTTGTGGGAAATGGTCCCAAAATTGACTTATTAAACATGAGATGATGGTCTCATAAGAAAATAGAAATTTGGGCCCAGAGGTGTGAGAGGAGTCTCGAACCGGTTCTGGGTGACTTTGGATTAGCAGCTGATGGTGCTGCCCCTAATTTGTGCTGAAAAACGTTGAAAAACGTTGAAAAACAAGAAAAATAAAATAAAGCGACTCATTGGTGATGTTTAAGCGTAAAATTTCTTGAAGTAGAGCCCATTGCGGGGGTTCTCCAAGAGTTGTCCATCAAAGTCAACGAAGAGGTATGCCCCCTTGCCAAGATGAAGGTCATTGGCAAGGTGGGGTGATGGAATCTGGTCTTTCATGGGAAGAACTGATTCCATACTATGGTTTAAAGGGATTGGGGTAAAACCTAAGGTAGTTTTACATATATCTCTGTCATTGCATAAGTGGTGTTGGGATAGATCAGGTGGATTTTCCACAGCCGACGAGGTGAAATGGAAACTGGTGCTAGATATCATGAAAGTGGTATTGGTTGTGGATTTTGTGGCCTTACCCCCAGTCTTTGTTGGAGGAAGAGGGGCAGGCCTGGAGATGGGAGGAGTCTTTGATGGACCTAGAGGTAGGTGCCACATCATCTCAATTGGCTGTACATGAGTTAACAAATGCTGGGGCCTCAGAGGTAGGGTAGGTGGTGCAAGGTACCATAGAGGATCTCCTAGTGTGAAATCCTGTAGATTGTGGGTTGCTAAGACATACTTGGTCACGATCCCGAATGGTAGGTAAAGGAGAAGGAAAAGAAAAAAGGAAAAGGATCATTTTGAGTGGGAATGAAACCCACTGTTTCCCTGGTAACTGAGGTTGAGGTTGCAACTGAGGTTGTGGCTGTGGCTGGGGAAACAACATAAGAGACAGGTTTGATGGACCGTCGGTGATGGTGGAGACAAGAGAGTATGCAGAACTGGACATCATGTAGATGGGCACGGTGTCTGATGAAGGAGGTGGTGGGTGAACTTCTTCGATCAAGGTGATCTCAGACTCAAGGGAATGTTGACAGAGGTCAGCGAGAGCCATTCGAAATTTGGGTAGGTCTTGGAAATGGTGGGAGTAATGTCCACACAAGCTGCAAAGGGCGCAAGCATGGTTTGTCCTCAATGCCTTATTCCTAACTATTGGTGCGGTTGGGAGTTCAACCACAGGGATTTTTTCGTTCATATCGATGGCATCCAGATGCACACAGATCACTGGGATTTCAAGGAAATTATGAGTTGGATGGACCTGTTGTTCGCAGACGACACAAGGTGGAACTTGTCATGGTTCTGCGGTGGCTTTGGCATTTTTACCCCTAGCCCTTTTGGGTTGGGGCGATGCAAGTGTGGGTGTGGTGGTTGGATTGTGCGGACCGGGTGGAGGGTGAGACTCAACCGCAATAGGTTGCACCGAGGTTAACACAACCTAGGGCATTGCTGGTTGAGCTAGTGGATCAAGATACCACATCGGGATCCCCAACGTAAAGTTAGGTAGGCTTAAGGTGGCCATGACCGGCTTGCTCATGACACTAGGTGGGGGAAAGAGGAAGGGAATTGTATGGAATGGAGATGAGCCCACATAACTCCCAGTTGGTTGCATGTGGGGGTGAGGTTGTGGTTACGGCTGCCTGCAATGCTGCTGCTGCGGGTGATGTTGCGGCTACTGTTGGTGTTGCGACTGCGGACAATGTTGTGGTTGTGGTTGGGGCTGCGGATTTGGTTGCTATTTGGGTGCAGCGGTGCTTGATGAGACAATGCACAAGTCCACAGTTTTCTTTTGTGTCGGTGGTGGTGACACCAACGGGAAATGAGCCATCATGGTGGGATTGGTAAACAACCTAGGGCCCACATTCAACGGTGGGGAAGCTGGTGTGTTTTCAACCACAGTGTTGGTTGCAGGGATGACGTTAGCGTGTGTGGTTGCCCCTTGTGACTCAATGGTGGTGATGGTAGGGATAATGTTGGCAGGTGCTGTTAACCCTTGTGGATCATGGTAGGTGAGTTGGACAACTATCACAATCTTCCCTTCATGGGGGAACATCATGAGGTAGAAGATAGTTGATGCAACAACTCGCATGGTGTACATGTAACTCCTTTCGAGGAGGAGGTTGTAGTCCAGTTGAGCGTTGATGACTTCGATGTCAATCAATACTGTCTTCCCAGCTAACGTGATGGGGACATGGGGGAGGATTCCTTGGGCTTTAGTGGGATGTCCATCATAAGCCTGCAGAGTCATGGGGGATGGTGCTAGAATTGGTGATCCAAGCTTCTGCCAAACCAAGGTAGACATGACGTATGTGGATGCCCCCTCATCCACTATGCATCAGTGCAAAACCAAGTTCTAGATGGACATCAGGATTTGGAAGGCGATAGTGGAGGGCATGCGTGGCTCTCCATTCTCTGTGTCAAACACGATTAACTTGGAGTCAGAGGGGTCTACTGCCCCTAGAGCAGCTAGTAAGGCTTTCCGTTGCATTGGGCATGTTTTAAGTACCTCAAGAGCGGACATGGCAGTTGGCATTTGTGCCAAATCATCCACAATGCTATAGCTGACTACAGCTCTAGCTGTGGCATTATTGGCAACTTTGCATATGGGGGGGCATGGGAACAGGGGTAACTGAAGAGGCAGGTTGACTGTCTTAGATGTGGATGCTACTGATGAGTCAATAGGTTCAGTGGTGGTACCGTACTAATTCCGTCAAGTTTGCAAGTTGACCTCTTCAGTCGTCATGGCTAGCAGGTGGTGAAAACCTGTTTCGGCCATGGGAGGTGCCCCCGGAGTGTTGGGATTGGGTTGGGGAGGGGGAACGGTTGCCACCAATCCTTGGACTGGTAGTGGGTTTTGAAGCACCATGGTGGGAGTTCCTTGTGGTGCTTGGTTGGGTTGGGCTTGACTAGCAGCATTGGCAGCCTGTTGGGCCTCATTTTGAATGTCCTGCTTAGCACAATCCATGAGGGGACACTCAAACGTGTAATGCCCATAAACATTACAAAGTGTGCATGGTTGGTTTGTGCGCAACGGAGCGTTGCGTCTTGGTACATTTTTTCATGGGGGGTTTTGTGCTAGCTGGTTAGCTGCGACATTGTTGGGAGGGTTCGGTTGCTGATCGCCTCCTTGCGGTTGGTTATTTCCCTAGTTGCAGGGCTGGTTATTCCTAGCTTTCCCTTGTTGATTGTTGGGGGCAGGATGGTTGGGACGGTTTTGCTGTGTGAACACTTGTCCTGACAGAGTGGGTGGAGCAAGGGCGAGGGCTTGAACTGGTTGCACTAGTGGTGCATAGTAGATTTGTGGGGGTGGCGGTGCCACAAATGTGGGCATTTGCCCCACATACTACTGTGTTGGCCAAGCCATTGCCTGAGCCTGCTGCGGTGGAGCAGGTTGTGCGTAGGATGTTGTTGCTCCGGACTGGGACATCATTCTAGCATAATCCAGAGCTTGGTTCTGGTAAGCAACACTAGCAGTGTTGCTTGGTTGTGGTGTAACGACAGGGGGTGTCGGTCGAGGCTGTGGTTGTTGGGAGACTGACCCTATGATGCCGTCCGCAACATGGGATGCCCCCGGTGCATCACAGTAGGAGGTACTCGGGCGGGGAGCGTCTGGAATGACGATATACAAGTATCCAGACTGGGCATAGATGAGGTCAAATTGTTGGGCCTTCAGTATGGCCTCTTCTTCATATTGGGGACGTTCAGATGCAATTTCCTTTTGCGATGGGTGGGATCAAAGTCTTAAGGAACCAATCCAAGGAGATCCTGTCATCTAGTTGGATTTTGCATAGGCTACGGCGTCGCCGCCACTCATGGATATGGTTAGTTATGTGAGTGGCAGTGCTTTGATGGAAAGACAACAGGATCTCCCCCCCCTTGTCATATCTGATGGGGAGTTGGAAATACTGTAGGAACATGAAGGCTAGGGAGTTGAAGTCCGGGTACTTAGCTTATGGCAGCTCAATGTACCATTTGGCCGCAGCACCTGTAAGGGTGCGTTGGAATAGCTTCAGCTTGATGGAATTGTCTACGATGCTGTTGGATGAGCACCATAGATGGAATGCCATTATGTGGTTTTGGGGACATTTCCTGGCTTTGCCTTCAAACTTGGGGATGTATGATGGCAGCTTAGTTGGCATAGGTGGCCAAAAATATTGGCGGTGGATGGGGTCGACGTTTGTTAATCTAGCCAAATCAGGCAAGTTCAGATGAGCCATGAAGGGTAGATTTGACCCCAAGTTAATGTGGGATGGGGCTGCGATGGTGGTGGGGTTTGCAGGTGCATAGTGCATCTGCACAGCTGGGGGTGCTTGCGATGGCATTATGGTGGATGGGCCAATGCCCCCAAGTGTTGTGTGTGGGATGGTATGAGTGGCGGGGACATTTCCTCCATGTATGATAGTAGGGGCAATGTAGGTGGACGGTCCACTGCCCTCCTGTGTGGCAGGAGGGGCAGTATGTGTGGAAGGGCCACTACCCCCATGTGTTACCACTGGGATAGCTTGGCTGGTCACTATGGGTGGTGGTAGCTGGCTAATGATAGTTTGCATGACTGTGCTTGGGCCACTTGCCAAGTTGTGGGTGACAGGTTGTGATGTGGACATGGGTCCACTTGCTAAGGTTAGGCCAGAAAATGGATCCGGGTTCACACTAGCCATGGGGCTTGATGGTGCGATGTGGAGGTCTGGTTCAGACTGATATGGGTCTAAATCAGAATCAAAGGCTGTGTGGCCCTTTGATGGTGTGGGAGATCATTGAGAATAGCTTCGACAATGTCGATTGAGTGTTCTAAATGGTGGTGGTTCACCTCTCAGGCGTGAGGAGGATCGTGGAGGATCAATTGTGTTAGATTTATGTCTGAAACTTGGTGGGAATGATGTTTGGACCTCGGTTTCAGTGGCTTCCTATTGGCTGCAGGTGGTCACTCGGCCACCAATACTGCCGAAAGACAGCGCTTGGCTTGTTCCTCATAGGTGATTCTACTCAATCGAAAGGGGTCGTTGCCAGTTTCACTTGGCAATTCCTCTTAGCGGCCAGCTACTTTGGGGTTCCTGTGGTACTCCTCACAATGAGTTTCTGGGAAAAGCCCAAGTACTTCCCATAGTTGAAGCAGTTAGGGAATTATGTCCTCAAAGACTGTAGAGTTGTTTTGACTTAGTGTAAATTAGTAAATTTTAAGGCTTACTCAGCGTCATGAACTGAGTTGGGTTAATTATTGGGTATGGTGTAGTTGTTTGCTTGTTTTTCTGGTATTTGGTTGCTGCAATATGGTTTATGAATTCATCATGGTAGTTGTGTATGCAAGCATAAACATAAATTGTAAACAAGTGCAGTGATTAACCCTGAATGTTTGTTGACCTAACTAGATGTCTACCTCACAGTGATATTCCTCTTCAACCAAGAGAAGGTGTTGGGCTCTCAACACAATGGGGCTAAGCCCATCGGTAGATCCTCAGGTCACCTCCCGGATGCTAGGTTGGTCAACAGGGAGGACGCTTAGAGCCGTGAGAATCCCTCCTTCTCTACCCCCTCTACCTTCCAGGTCACTCGGTTTTATTGGTTTGGAACAATATCATGGAGTGCCTAGATCTATACGAGCTTGCCCTTCGTCGTATCCCAGAATACCCTGGAGGGTGATGATTGGGTAGAGGAGGAAGGGGGAAGCAAGATGGTTTATTTTAACTTGATTTTAGTTAGACTAGGTTCATTTTATTAAGCCATAATGATTTACTTAACATTTACACATTGTTTATGAAATAAAATGCAGAAAATAAAAACAGAAACTGAAATTAAAAAGCCCAAAAATGGGTCGCGCACCTATAAAAGTCCCTTTTTTGCGAATTAGGTTCTGATCAAACCGTGAGGAATTACCTCAAACGGTTGAAAATCCACTTCGGAAATTGGCCCTTTTACCCCTAATCATGAGCATATTTGCAAATGGCTCAACCGTTTGGGCAAAAAAATGAGCCCAAACACAGGTGAATTTTCAGAAATTTGATTCAGCCGTTTTTGCACAATTGAATGATTTGCAAACCACAGAATGGCCAACAGTAATTGGTACTGTGGCGAAATGAGATTGGATTGGCCTTGAGGAGGCTCATAAATAACTAGAAATGTACATAAACAAGAATCTAAGACAAATTTAACATGAAATTTCTGAAAAACTAGGGCAAAATTTTTAAAAACTTGAGAATAAAAAGTTTGGCCTAGGGATCCTGTGGGATCGACCTGGTATGATCGCCAGTTCTGTAGCAAGGATTTCTCCCAGCTACAGGGGAAGGAATGGATCCCTTATGCCTATAGGGAACAAGGGTAGGTTCCTGCTAATGGTAAATGCAGAAAAACGAAACTGAAATAAAATAAGTAGAACAGAATATTAAACTAAAGCTAAGCTAATCTAAACAAGATGAAGTAAATGGCAAGAATAGTAAGCTAAATCTAATGGCAGAAAGAAGAAAATGAAGCTTTGGTGAACCCCTCTGCAGAAAATGGGTTAGGGTTCCGCCTCCTTAAAACCTGCAAACAAACCTAAGCTCTAATGGAGAACCTGCAAAAACAATGTTAATAACAAAACCTGTAAATAAAAATGAGAGTTAGAAAGCAAATAACATTAAGCAAAACAGAAATAAACCATTGGGTATACCTTCTCTTGGGTGGAAATGGGCCAGCCTACCCTAGCTCATGGGAGCACCTCTCTTGGTTGGGGAGCAATGGCTCAAGGGGAATGGAGATGGAGGAGAGGGAGTGTGGGTGGTTTGAGAGGCAACGGTCTCAAAGCATCCATGAGCAACATAACAATAGGCTATGGGAGAAGTGTTTTGAGAGTGACCCCCCACCCTCCTTTTATAGATTTTCCAAGGGGTTTTAGGGTTTTAAGCCCTTGGTCAGGGCTTTAGCCCCTTTCACCCTAACTTTAGCCCCTTTTAGGGTTTTAGCCCCTTTGTGAGGGCTTTAGCTCCTAGGGGCTATTTTGGGGTTTTTAGCCCTTTTTCTTCATCCTTAGGCTATTTTGGAGTTGTGGGGGTCCAATGGAGGCTCCTATGGAGTGATATGAAGGTTGTGAGATGGTGTCCTTGGGTGGTGTAGGCCATTGAGAGCTATGTGGGGGATTTTTGGGTTAACATTCACAACCAGTTAGTTGAAGAGGGTAGGTGAACAAGGTGCCCATATTTCCTTGAATCATGCAAATTGGCACTAGATACAATGGTAGTGATCTAACTAATGGGGATAGTAGCACAAATGGACATAAATAAATACCTATTGGAGTCAACTGCTGAGCACTACTAGTGGCACTCTGAGTGGGTTCCTAAATTATAGGGAATGATCCCTAGAGCACCAAATTTATGCAGACAGGTGTATTATGTGGTATATTTCCACTAGATGTGTCCCCAATGCACTGGTGAAGTGATGAAGACCTCATAATCTAGGGAAATAAATAAATAAACTTATGTGGTCAAAGGGAGGATTACTAATAATCCTAATAGTTCTGATTTGTGCTCTGTTTAAAATGTGAAATTCATGTGTCCAAAAGATATCATAAAACTTAGAATCATTGAGTAGGGTCCTGTCCATTTCTTACACAGTTTTATTTTTTCTTTTAGCTATCCCATTCCGTTGTGGTGTTCTAGCTATTGAGAATTTCCTCTTTATCCCATGTTGTTTGCAATAGACTTCAAATTCATTGGATATGAATTCCCCACCTTTCTATGATCTTGGACATTTAATTTTTTGATCTGTTTCATTTTCAAGAATGTTTTTGAGAACTTTGAAGCACTCAAATGTTTCATATTTTTTCTTGAGGACGAAGACCCACGTCATTTGTGTGAAATCATCTATGAAGATTACAAAGTAGTGTTCACCTTTTAACCCTTTTATTCTTGTGGGTCCACATGGATTCGTATGAACTAGTTCAAGTGGTATTGATGTAGAATGCTCCTCACCCTTGAAGCTTACTCTTGTTTGTTTCCAATGTTGATAGTGTTTGCATACTGACTACAAAGGCTTTGTAATTGTTGGGATATCTTGTTCTACTTGTGCCTTTCTAAATCTAACAATATTGTTAAAATTTATATGTTCTAGCCTCATGTTGTATAGCCAACTTTATCTACTTGTCATAGACAATATTTTTCTTCTTTTTGATCGAGTATGTAAACATTGTTTGGAGTTCTCGTTGTAGTCGTTGTTGTTGTAAATGTAACTTCAGGAGATATTATGTTGTATATTATTATTGTATTTTGTTCTACGCCTGTCAGAGTTATTTTTCCTCCATTCTGGATGCCATTATTATGTTTGGTCATTAAGCTAAAACCTTTGTTGTATGTCAGGGAAATAATCCCCAGAATAAATAAAGGAAAATGTATTTTTGAGTCTCCCTAGGAGAAGTTGGCCCTATTAGGTTAGGAGGCCTACCTAGGTAGGTGTTGGGTTACTTTCTATCGACCCAGGTTCAAATCCATAGTTATAAACAAGACCAAAGATATCAGCCTGACAAAGCAGGACTCCATCGGCAACACCCGCGACACATATGAAGTCTCACTTGAGATATCTTATGGGGACTGCCAGGACCAGGTATTTGCAGTTATGTAGGGATTTCAATATTATAGTATTATCAGACTATTTGACTTAAGACATGAACTATACTCATATTTATATTCATTTCATTTAAGATAACGATCTACCCTTTCGTCGACATATGTAGCATCATATAACATACATAATTACAAGATATTTACTTAGTATAGATGCGACACATATATAAATTCATTCACCATTAAGTATGTGAAACACATTAAGATAAGCTCATTTATATAAATTATGCATTCGACACATATATAAATTCATTCACCATTAAGTATGTGCAACACATTCAGACAAGCTCATTTATATAAATTATCCATTCGACACAAAACACACATTATACACACAGAGACAAGATATAACATGGAAACCCATCCAGGAAAAACCACAAAGGTGCTCTTCATATGGCATGAGAATTGGTTTGGCACCTCTGGTATGTGCACTCAGCTTGCAGACTCTTCTTTTAGATCTTCTTTACAATGCATTTATTCTACTATCGTCTCATGCTCTTTGGTTTTTTCCTCTTTCTCTCTCTGAATGGTAAACCCACACATGACCTAGATCCATCCAATTAATTCCTTCGTCTGATCTCCCACCCACTCTAACCACCAACCCCCACATAGCTTGGGTTGGTGCTTTTATAGGATTTTCTACTTTTACAATTCTTAAACCAACCATCGACTAAATCTCAACTATCAGTCAACAAGCTGCATTTCTATTTTAATACATTCAGTTTTCTCTAAAAATAGGCACCATCGGCCCAAAATACAATCATTATTTATTACTAAAAGAAAGTTTTTAGTATAATTAACTCTTTCCACAAAACCAGTCGAAATCTACTTTTCTACTCCTTTATTCATGTTCTTTCGTTGTTCTTTCCATCGTGGTTGCTTCCGTTGCAACTTCTTCTGTCGAGCAAACGAAATCTTCATTTTTCTGAGTATAATTCTAATAACATTCTTTCTAACTTTTCCTAGGTCCAACCTATCCCTAACACTCACCTATGGCTCGTCCTGAACCACATTAGTCTAAAAATTCTATAATTGCGACCTTACTTCGAAAATCTTGGAAGATTTTCACTATCTGTTCAGTTTCCTATCTCACTTCTTCTTCTACCGTCTTCAATTTTTTGACAAGTTCGGAACTACTCTATTCTAAAGTTGATTGTCCTGTTAACCCCATGGATTTTTGGACCTTCTCATGTACAGGCTGAATGAGACTTGTAACTTTCTCTGCTTCTACTTGAAGTTTTGCGACCCAGTTGGTTCTCTTTTGCTATTGGGTTCGCAGATTTTCTACTTGCTATTGTAGCTTCTTCATGTTAGCAGACCCGACCATTTGATATACTGTCAACAACTTCTTTAGATCACTTTTTCATTTTGTTGAATTCTACCTCAACAGTATGCAGCTGCTCCATTATTTGTTCTAATTCTTCATCGTCAATCAAAGCTTCCCATGACTAAGAAACTTGCTCGACTGCCTTGGCACAAAGTGCCTTTGCTTCTCCAATATTCATCATAGCCTCAGTTGCTACTTTTCTTCACTCTTCCAGTACTTTTGGGGGTGTACTAGGATTTATATGTAATTCCATATCCATAGCTCACTTATCGAGGCTGTCCTCTATTTCACTAAGTCGAAATACCTTAGCTTTTGAAATTTTTTTCACTATGATGCCTTCATCTGTGAAATTGCTACAAGAAAATGTAACAGCTGCATCAAGCCGATGTCTGTCCTCCTGTGACATTTTTGCTTTCTTCTATGTATCTTTAACTATTTTCTTCAATTTATTAATAGTTTTGTGATAGGTTTTAACCCAATTAACCAATGCATGTTCCCTATTATTCATCTCCGCTACTGGTACATTATGAGTGCCATGAAATTCATACATAGGTAGTGTAGAAAAATTCATCGTGATATGACCAAGGTCATTGACCATGGTATTCAGCTTGGGTATGCCTAAGTTTATTGCTTGAACCAGTACTTGAATCTTTATAGGTGGAGTCAACGCCGATGATTCTTCGACAGGTCGCTTCACAGATGGAACAGCTTGGTCCAGTGATAGAGTCGAGTATGGCCTTTGTTCGATCGCCACTCGTAATTCTTTTACTGCTTTATAGAGTGTCTAGAGTAAATCCATTATGCTTCCTGTTAATTCATTTAGTCTTTCATCCATTTTTATGCAACTTTCATTGGCAACTTCTGCCATTGCTTCTGTCAAAAGAGTGTAATCATCATTGGTGAGGCCGATGACTCTAGACGAGTGGTCGACCTTCCTCTTCTTTCATATTTTTCCTGGCTTTTTTGAACTCTTTCCCTTATATTCCAACTCTGGATCTGTCAGGGTTGTGCTGGATTTATCGGGACTATGAGAGATTCTTGTGGATCCCCCATTGATCTTTATCCTTCTTTTTCAACAGATCATCCTATCACGACTCTTCTTCCGCTGATAGCTGATTATCTGTGACAGGAACTTGCCATTTTGTAGGCCAATTATGAACAATGGCATCATTTTTAGCAGTAGATAGATGAAACTATGTTGTGGGACACTGGTCTTATAGGTCCCATCGAGGCTGCAAAAAGATTTGATGTGCCTTGACTGAAAATATTATGACACTTCAAAACCATTGGACAGTTTCATTGGTGATCTTGGCCTGCTTATTGATGTAATACCGAGGGGACTCTCCTTGTAAAATGAATTCAATATTATTATCTTTTTTCTGCTCTAGTTTATCTTTGTTGAACTAGATATTCTGGTATCGGGCTCCTCGACATGGTACTGGTAAATCTACACCATTTTACTTTGTTTGTTCCTCCCATGCGACAAAATAAATCAAAATGATTAACCAAGAATAATGAAATGGGCTAGCTTTTTCCTTTACTTCTTCGGCATATTCTAAGAGTCCATTCAATAGATAGGTTGACCAATTGAACTGGACACCCATTGCACACTACTCCGCCGCATCAATTGTCCCTGTAGTATACTGGTTCGGTTGCATATTTTGTAACAACTTGCTAGATAATACTTTAGTCATGAACCGAACAACAATATCATTAATGTAGGAAATAACAAAGCCTCACTTGTCCCTTATCAGCTTATACTTATCTTTCATTTTGTTTGTTAATGCGGTATCTGTGTATTTTCCTATGAAGAATAGTGTTGGGTTGACTCTTGCTAGAGGGAGTTCTATAATCGACGTGATCAGCTTGACATCCACTGAAATAGTGCGGTCGAGCTATAGGAAGCCACCATGGGAACATATGAGCAACTACTTGAAATAGACATTTACTTCTGTTGTACAGCCAAAATGTGGCATGGGCATTGGCGATAGTAATATCAATTTATCTAATCCTCTTTCCCATTCCACTGGAACCATGCTGATAGGGCCATCCTCTGTTTCTCGGATAGTAGTCATGTATCTGTTCATTGCCAGTTTTGGAAATTTTGTAGGTCGTGATCAACAAAACCCATCTTCTACAAATTCGGAATAATATTTGGTGTTACCCTAAATCCTTTTGGTACGATAGGCGTTACCAATGAATACTTTTCATTTTTAGCCAGTCTAACCTTAAGCGCATCTGCTGGCCTTGGTAGGACATAATCCAACAACAGGGATGCAGATTTTGCTGCTTCATCATCTGGTGTAGGCGCTCTTGCACGTGGTTTCTGACTTGAAGAACATTTCCTTTTTGACATACCAGGTGGGTATGGTCCCAAATTAACTTCAATCCTTGGTTCTAGATGTGAAAGAACCTCTGTGTGCTCTTCCATGATTGGTGTTAGTGACAAAATATCAAGACCTGATTCTTGCATGGTGCTTGTGTTGGATATGGAAATGACCATAGTCTGTAAAACAATGGCTCCAACTCTTACAATTTCAAAAAAAAATTCAACGCTCTCAGTTAGATGTAATAAAATAACTGAAACTTCGGTGCGAATATGATATATGTGTACTCATTCAATCAGTCGTTCATTCACACGACTAGGAAATAAAGGGAAAGGCGACATCGATTTTTGTTAGATGGATCAATCTTTCTAATCATTACAAGGAAATTGCCACTCAAACCATCACTTTTTCTGTGAGTTCAATCGTAGTTATTGTGCATTAATGTCGGAAGTGACTAAAAATCACGCTGCAAAATTCTTCTCGTGTCTTCTCATTAATTGCTAGCCAACTTTCACTAGCGACCAAAATTCATTGTACGACAACAATTCTCTTCTCGCGACATACATATGGCCTGCGACACAGTTTTTTTCCTTGCAACAGACAGACCGTTTGTGACACTTTTCCTTGTCTGCGATCCCAAGAGAGTCTGCGACATTTTTTTTTATGACAAACAGAAATTCTGCAACCAAAACACTTATCAAAAACACTCATAAATTTGTGACTTTTCGTATTTCTCTTCTTTTTCCTGTTCTTATTTTATTTTTTATTTTTTTGAATTCTCAGTCGACAGAATCGTGACTATCCTAGTAAATATTTATCCGACCTCCTTTCACCAATCCCTTGAAAGGTGTTCCATATAACTTCTTCAATTACACTACTCCTCCTTCAGTGATATGAATAACAATATATGATCCCATCCAATGTATTATAAGCTTGTCAAGATGCTTTAAAAACTTACTTTCGTATAGGAGAACAAGATCTCCAATGTGAAATTGCTTATTGTTTATATGCCGACCATGCCAAGCTTTCTATCGCACCTTCTCAACATTCTGATGATAACCTAAGACAAAACACTCTTCCTCCAACTGGACCAACTACAATAATATTTCTTCTACAACACTGACCTCGGTTATCTCTGTTATCGCAACTATTCTTAAATTGGGTACAATATACCCCATAAGCATGACAAATTCTTGTCCATAAACTAGTCTAAATGAAGTTTGGCCTGTTAAGTTTTACAGGTGGTACGACATGCCCATAATACTGCAGATATGTTTTGATCCCAATAATTTCTTTGAACATCACAAATCTTTGTCAATGCATTCTCCATAATCTTATTGAAGGCCTCAACATCACCATTTTGCTTGTGGGTGATATGGTGTTGTCTTCTGGTGTTGAATCTAGATTTCTTTAGTTAAAATGTCAATTAATTGATTCATGAAGTGTATGCCCTAATCACTTATCAAAATATTTGGGCATCCAAATAGGGTTACTACATTATCAAACAAAAATCTGGCAATAATTTCAGTGGTACAATCTCTTACTAGCACTGCTTCAGCCCATCGAGTCAAGTAATATGTTGCATCGATAATGTTTCGTGCACCTACTCTTTTCCTTGGTGGATTAATAGGTCCAACAAAATCAACAACCCATTTTTCAAATGATTGTAAAGTTATCTGAGGTAATAGCGACATTTCATCTTGTCATGACGACTTTCCAATTCTCTGGCAAATATCACAACTGTGACAATAGTCTCGAACATCTGCATGCAAAGTAGGCCACCACAATCTTGCTTCTAATATTTTTTGTAGTATAGTTTTATCTGCATAATTTCCTCCTACAACACCAGCATGCGCTTCATTCAATATCATTGGTTGCTCATGCTCCAAAGTGCAGTGACGCAGAATTTCATATGGTCCCATTTTGTATAATTGTCCAGCTATGAACTAGAAATCTACAACTCTTACCACTATTCCTTTATTTTGCATTGTAGTGAATCTAGTTGGTGCATATCTCATAGTCAAGAATTGTATAATATATTTGTAATGGTCATGAAACATATTTACTGCAAATAATTGTGCATTTGGAAGACTATCGTCGATATTACCAGGTTCTTTGTTGAAATATTGTAACTTCAAAGAATATTCTATATGTATCTTTTGTGGTCCTCGATGGTCCTATCGGGAGAACCACTTGTATTATATTGTACCCCGATGCTTCTAATCAGAAGAACTAATAAGAGTCATGAGGTTGTCCCCTCTAATTGTAAAGGTGGGTCATTAGCACCCCAGTGTGGTTACTTGAGCCTACATGTGTAACTCGAGCCTACATGATTAACTTGAGCCTACATGTCGGATGAGTTAATTGAAGTGAACGGATGAATATAAATAGAGGTGTAGCTCTCCTCATTGGAGACACACACACTCACTTGAGTAGCGCACTTGTGGAGGAGAGAAGTAGTTGGAGAAGGAGGAGGATCAGGTTTTTGATCTCCTTGCTGGTTTTATCTTTTACCTTTTTGGGGCATCTATATTGAGGAAGCTTTTGTTGGGTTTTTCCCAGGATAAATCTGTGTTGTTCTTGTGATGCTATTTCTTTCAGTGATCCTGTGTATATGATTTTTTTATGAAAATTAAATGAAATACTGATGTCTTAGCTAAGCATATGAAATGTTAACATGGTATCAGAGCTAACCTGAACAGGACAACTTTCACAAGGAAAAATAGCCCTCTCTCTCTCCTTGGAAGAAATTAGGGCTTCTTGCAGAAGAAGAATTGTTGAGTGAGCCTAGCATAGGATTTATCTCCTCATGAAAATCGAAGTTTAGAGACCTGGATCAATATTTTTGGTAGGGTGAAACTCCAGGAAAGTCAAACCCTAGTTTGACCCCGAGCTAGAAAAACCCTAAATACTAAAACTACTAAGTTTTGGTACATTCGCTATGTCTAGAGATTGGAGAAGTTTCAGGAGCTGAAAATTACAAAGGCTGAATATAAAATCCTGATGTACATTGTGTCCAAAATTTAGCTTCATATTCGCTATATTCTGGGAGATATGATCCCTCCAAGTTATGGTTCCAACCTCTTCCAGAATTCATCCCTAAATAGGACACCTGGAGAAAATCGCTATAGCTTGGGCTACCTAGGTCCGAATGGAATTCTTGAAGATGTTCCAGAAAAATCACTGACTTTAATTTCTATGGCCTGAATATTAGACTCAGAAGATGAACCAGTGACACGTGGCATGCTATACAACTTCGCTGTTCTGAATAGTCCTGTAACAGGTCAGCTTGGGAAAATGATCATAAATCCCAATTGGTGAAACCAATTCTAATTAAAACTATGGTGTTGGACCAGGAACATGCGAGGTTACCTCAATGCAAAATTTCAGACATAAAGCGGTAGTAATTTCAGAGATATCACAGAAACAGTGACAAGCATTTCTGCAGAAGAAATTGGAAAACTAGGGCTTCCTGTTCCGGGAGCTTCCCTCCACTATTTTCAAAAAAGGAGTACATTGGACAAATCCATTTGAAGAGATATATCTTTCTATCCAATCAGATCTGAAAGATTCCAAGTTTTAAAAATTAGGGTTTCTTTGACAAGCCCTAGATCAACCTGCTCTAGAAGTAGGACGAACACCTCAAATTGGTAAGATCTAATCTTTTGCTATTTTCATTTGAGGTTCTCATTTCAAAATGATATATCACATCAGTTGAAAACTTCCAAGCATGGAAGTATTTGATCTCTCTGAAGAAAATGAATTGGACACCTACATGAGTAGAGAGCTTCCAGTTCCATACGAAGATGAGGCTCAAAGCCTTACACAAGGAGAACTTGATCAAGGCCAAGAAGATCATTGTTGATTCAATCACGGATCAAATTATACCACGAGTGTATTACCTAAAGACACCGAAGATGTTTGATTCCTTGATCAAGATATTTTAAGATAAGAACTTAAATCAGAAGATGGCTTTGGGAAAACAGTTGAAGAATGTGAAGATCTAGAATGTAGAACAACTTGAAGCGGTAGAAGAAGAATGTTTGCCAGAAGTAAGTGATTACTTTCAACTTGACTAATAAGAAGAGAAGAAGAATATGGGAGCAATTGAAGATCAAGCTCTCACCATTCAAATAAGATCCCTCAAATAAGATCCCTCAAGCGACGAGGAATATGAAAAACTCAATTCTCGAAGAACCTCTTATTCATCTTATCATTTGGATAAGAAATGATGATTTCATGAATGAAGAAGATGATAAAGAATAATGATCAAGATGGAGTCTACCCATGAAACAAATAAAAGATAAGTATTCAGTTTCCATTTCATGATATTGTTTTGTTATACATTTGATTATATTCAATTGATGTGTTATGCATGGTAGATTGTTTACATTAATACTACTAATATGCATGTGATGGGTAAGTAGCTCATGGCGCTATACAACTCTCCAGTGCTACTTATCAAACCCCTTTGCTGACATATTGGATTAGTGCACAATCTCAATGATGTCATGGTAGAGATGGAAGGCATCTAGAAAGTTTCTGTGAGATATGGATGAATGTTGTATTGGCTAAATAGTTGCATGATGCATAAGAATTTGTCATTATGCATATGTTTCATGAAATACTTCTAACCATGCAACTGGTGCATTTGAATTGTAGGAAAGGTCCTGTACAACCTCCTACAAGAAAAGAAGGACGAGACTTGTTCCAAAGAACAAGTGATGACAATCCAATAAACATGAATCTGAAGCTCCCAGGGTCAGAGACACCATGACAGAAGAAAGAGCTTCAGAAAGCGGTAGATCCACCTCAAAGGATGAAGACCACCATGGGTATGAGAGATAACTCAAGATGAAGAAAAGAATGCTATAAAAGAAACTATGATCAAAGAATAATAGTTGATCATGGGGAATAATGTATACGATATGATTTCGAGACATAAAGGGAAGTACATAATATCCTCCATATGGATCTACAAGAACAAGTGTACAAAGAAAGGTTCGTGATTTGCCTAAAAAAGAGTAGACTATGACATGACATACTCTATTGACCAGTATATATCAAGCATAGAACCATGTGTACAGAATGAAGAAAGAAGATAATACTCCACTTTAGGGGGAGTGACTACAGAAGATATCTGAGTTCGACACGGTACGACATGATGGATAGCTTCTTGATGGATTGAGACTTTACCAAGAGTAAAGTGGGTTCCAACCTTCAAAGTTGAATGCAGAATACTAGGATATGTTGATGATCTGACAAGACAAAATCATGATGAAAGAATACTAGAATGATGTATGGGATATAGTTCCCAAACCAGAAGGAAGGAGTATTGTATCCTCCAAATGGATATACAAAATAGAGCATGCAGCTAATTGAAGTATCGAGAAGTATAAAGCAAGATTTGTGGCTAGAGGTTTCTTTCAGAAAGAGGGAATTAATTCTGAAGAGACACTTACTCCAGGAAGTAAGGTACCTTTCCTTCAAAACTATCATGGTAGTTTCTTCCATGGTGAAGTAAAGACAAGCCTTCCTTAATGGTATGATTGAGAAAGAGTTTTTTCATCGAATATTCATGAGGATTTGAAGTTGAAGCCAGATGGAATCACATATGCAAGTTGAAGAACGCCCTCTATGGCCTGAAGCAAGCTCCCATAGCTTGGTGTGGAAGAATATATAGTTTCTTGTCGAGCATGGGATTTACCAAGAGTAAAGATGATCCTAACCTTTATCTCAAGGTTGTAAAAGATGAACTTGTCATCCTGTTATTATATGTGGATGACTTATCCTTGACAGGAAATGAGAGACAGGTCATGGAAAGCAAGAAGAAACTAGCAGAATAATTTGAGATGAAAGACCTTGGGTTAATGCATTATTTCCTAGGTTTGGAAGTATGGCAAAGTTCAGAAGAAATATTTCTCAACCAGGGAAATTATGCGGTAGAGATATTGAAGAGATTCAATATGTTGGAATGCAAAGTCATGGCCACACCCATGGACTCCAACCTGAAGCTGTTAGCTGATGACTCATCAGAGTTAGTGGATATGACTCATTACATACAGATCATTGGGTCATTGATGTACTTAACAAATGCCAGACCAGACATTTGTTTTGCTTTGAACGCCTTAAGTCAATATCTTGTTCAACCAAGATGGGTTCACCTAGTAACTGCAAAACATGTGATGAGATATCTGAAAGGGACTATAGACTTTGGTTTATATTATGATGGTAGCCATGAGTATAGATTGTATGGCTACATAGATGCAGATTGGGCTGGAAGTATCTCAGACAAGAAAAGCACATTAGGTAGATGCTTTTGTTTGGGGTTTGCTATGAGTTCATGGTTTAGCAGGAAATAGTCCAATGTTTCTCGTAGCATGGATGAAGCAAGATACATAGCAGATTGCTCTGCTAAGTTGTGAATCCATATGGATTTGGAAGCTGATATCAGGTCTCTTTGAACTGAAGATGGATACTACAATGATTCTATGTGATAACCAGAGTTGTGATGATAGAGAACCCTGTGTTCCGTCGTAACACATATAAATCCGGTATTTCTACATACGAGATAAGATGCAGATGATGATGTTTCAATATTCCCATACTGAAGATATAGATGATGTTTTAGTATTTACATACAGTAGATGCAGATGATGGTGATTCCGTATTTCTATACTGAATATAGAGATGATGATGCTTTCAGTATTTCTATACTGAAGATATAGATGATGATGCTTTCAGTATTTCTATACTGAAGATATAGATGATGATGCTTTCAGTATTCACATACTGGAGATACAGATGGTGATAGTTCAAGTATTCACATACTGAAGATGTAGATGATGATGGTTTGGTTGCTGATGTGCTAATGAAGCCTCTGTCTCGAGTAAAGTTCAAACACTTTCGAGACAAGGTTGGTGAGGTTCGGAAGAACCTTCCTCGAAAGGGGGAGTAGTGATGTTGCAGTGGGATTGTATCATCCTTGGGCATCTTCCCTAAAGTGATCCGGTGACCTTGGTCCTCAAGAATGAAGAGGGATTGTATCATCCCGTGACATTGGTCCAAAAGTGATCCGGTGACCTCGGTCCTCGAGAATGAAGAGGGATTGTATCATCCTGGGACATTGTCCAAAATAGATCCGGTGACTTCGGTCTTCGTGAATGTGGTGGGATTGAATCATCCTTGAACTTCAGTTCAAAATGTATCCGGAGGTCTCGGCCCCCGTGAATGTGGTGGGATTGCATCATCCTTGAACTTCGGTCCAAAATGTATCCGGAAGTCTCAGCCCCCGTGAATGTGGTAGGATTGCATCATCCCTGAACTTCGGTTCAAAATGTATTAGGAGGTCTCGGCCCCCGTGAAAGTGGTGGATTGTATCATCCCTGAACCTTGGTTCAAAATGTATCTGGAGGTCTCGGCCCCCATGAAAGTGGTGGATTGCATCATCCCTGAACCTCGGTTCAAAATGTATCCGGAGATCTCGGTCCCCGTGAATGTGGTAGGATTGTATCATCCTTGAACTTCGGTTCAGAATGGATCCGGTGACTTCGGTACTCGAGAACGTGTGTTGATCCCGTAATTCCTAGAGGAAGGATTGTTTGAGTTCCACATCTGTGTTGATCCTGTAATTTTGAAAGGAAGGATCGTTAGTAACTCGGTAAAGACCTAAATCCCATAATTCTGAAAGGAAGGATCATTGAATTGATCCCGTAATTCCAATAGGAAGGATTTTCTGAGTTCCACAGATGTGTTGATCCCATAATTCCAATAGGAAGGATTGTCCGAGTTCCACATCTGTTTTGATCCTGTAATTTCGAAAGGAAGGATCGTTAGTAACTCTGTAAAG